>PVJD01000627.1:0-390710 GCA_004026545.1 Mormoops blainvillei | reverse complement strand
TCAGAATCCTATTGAATGTTTAAAAGAAAAGGTTAGGTCCACAAAATTAAAAGTAAAAATATAATTGGCAAAAAACATTTACCTTCTTAAAATAATATATAACATATTCAATGTTTAAATTAGAGTATCTGAGAGCAGAGATCAAGAAGTAATCCAATCTTAATGATTCTTTCTTCAATAAGCACTTCAAAAAAAAAAATTCCTTCAAAAAATTCTCTACCATGAAATATATATACACATATATTTTTTACTTTTCATAAAGCCAAATGTCTGATTATGTTACGCATCACGTAAAAAGTCTCTGAAGAAATGCAGTCCCTTTTCAAATGGTAAGAAAGTATATTAAACTGAGAATTTAACAGAGGTATACTATTGATGATAAACCAGAAAACAGAGCCCAGAAAGAAAATAGATTCACACCAATCTAATTTCTTCTGGAAATTGATCTGTGACATCCAATACTGTATTTTCATCCACCCAAGAAAAAAAGGAAAGATAAAACAGAATACGTGTAAATTATGAACTAATTCAATCCATTATTTTATCCTATGTAAAGTTGTACTGTATTTGAAAGGAATTCTCAATTTTTGCTTTAATTCAAGCAAGCCAAAATAGCTATTTCATTAAAGTCCAGAATGCTTCCCTTCCAAAGATTATCACCTGCTAGCAATATATTAATGAATGGTACAACTCAAATTATTTCTACCTCAACTGATTCTGACAACAGTGTCTACAAAAAACATGCTGTATTTACATCCTCACCCAGGACAACCTTTCAACTGAAAGAGCCATCATTACTTTAAAAATAACTGAGAAAGTACTGAAGGTTGCTGATCAAGTATCAACTACATTTTCACCAAAACCTTCTCTAGGTTTTTCAGCTATTCTCAAACTGAACTTACCATGCCCTTCCATGTGTTCTGCTGCCATTATTTTCCCCAGGGAAAGTTGAAAACAGAAAACATTGACTTTAAATGAAATAATTTCAACAGATTATAGTTACATCAAAAAGTGTTATAGATTATTATAACTATCTGTAGCAATCATAAAATTATTTTAGAGCTGGAACGGATCTAAGGAAACACTATAGAAAGCATTCAGTATAAATGGTAGATATTATCTATTTCAACCTCCTCATGACAAAAGTAAATAATCAGATATTTTTTCTGATAGCTAAGACCAAAAGCTAGTAAGTGGGAAAAATCAGGAATATACAATTAACAACAACTCTATAACAATTTGTTGGATTTACCTAGAACACCTAGAGAGCTTACATCTTTATTTTTAATTTTTAATTTTTAAAAAAAAAGTATTTTTATTAAGATTTTATTTATCTAGTTTTTAGAGAGAGGAGAAGAGAATGAGGGAAAGAGGGAGAAAAACATTGATGCGTAAGAGAAACATCAACCAGCTGCCTTTTATACTGTACCCTTCAACCCAGAACCTGGCCCACAACCCAGGAATGTGCCCAGACTGGGAATGGAACGAGCGACCTTTTGGTTTGCAGGACAATGCCCAACCCACTAAGCCACACAAGTCAGGACAACACCTTTATTTTTTTAAGAAAGTATTTTCTTTTTAAAAAGTTAATACAGGCTCTTTTTTCTTAAAGACTACATGTTTGAAGAAAAAAAAAATGCACACATTTTTCTTTCCCATCCCATGCCTCACCTGATTTGCCAGCTTAGTATAGAGTACGTATATATATACATATATCATCTATGTGGTATATGTGTATATTATCATGTGTTTGTTAGTTTTTAAAAAATAGATATACATTTTTATCCATAAATGGTATTATACAGAGTATTCCTTATTTTGCCTTTTAAACTTAGGATCATGGACATCTTTCAAAGACCTCTACATCTCTCAATTCTTTTAAAGCAAATGTATTCCATTATAAAATGTACCATAATTCTTGTAGTCTCCAATCGATTAATAGTCCTTCAAACTTTTCTAACTACAAAAAAAGTGCTTCAATAAACATCTTTCTAAACACATTTGAATAATCATAAAAATATTATTAGACAAGTTTCTGGAAGCAGAACTGCTGAGTTAATGAAAGTTATGCATATACTTCAAAAAAAATTTTTTTGGCATAAGAATTATTTTTTATTTTTTGTATATTTTATTGATTATGCTATTACAGTTGTCTCATTTTTTCCTGCCCTTTATCCCCTCCACCCTGCACCCCATCCCACCAAATTCTAATCCATATAGCCAAAATGCTATAAAAATATACTACCAATATATATTCTCATCAACAGGGAATGAGAAAATACATATTTTTTCTACTCTACTCAGCCCAAGAGTTTTTAAATATTTACCTCTTTAATAAAAGAAAAAAATGACAGTTTTTCAACATGCATTTCTTTAATAGTAAGCCTATTCATATTTTCCTATGTTTAAAAGTCTTTTTTTGTGTGTGACTTGCCTGTTTATAACCTTTTGTGAATGGGTTTTTGTGATTATATGTTTTATAAGAGTCCTTTGGACACTAAATATCAGACCTTTGTCTTATATTTGCAAATTATTTTCCAGTTCTGACATCAAAGAGTTTATTCTTTAGTAGTCAAGCATACTATCTTTGTCTTTATGACTTCAGGATACTGCATCAACTACAAAAGGATGCTATCTTTCCTAGATTTTTTTAAATGCTCTCCTGTATTTTCTTCTGGGTTTTTTTTCCAGTTTCATTTTTCACATTATAGTTAATCCAGCTATAATTATTGTACTGGCCAAAAAGTTTGTTTGGTTTTTTTCCATAAGATGGCTGTAGTAGCGCTTAGTTATTGTATTGTGACAGCTGTCATATCAGCGTGCATTTAAAAAAACCTTATCAAAATTGTTGAATTTTTGTGTAGTCAATTTTAATATTGAAGATGGAAGAAAATAAGCAACATTTTTTGGCATATTATGCTTTATTATTTCGAGAATGGTAAAAATGCAACTGAAACGTGAAAATATGATTTGTGCAGTATATGGCGAAGGTGCTGCGACTCAAACATATCAAAAGTAGTTTGCGAAGTTTCATGCTGGAGATTTCTCACTGGACAATGTTTCACTGTCGGGCAGACCAGTTGAGCTTGACAGTGATCAAATCAAGTTATTAACTGGGAACAACCAATGTTATACTATGCAGGAGATAGCCAACATACTCAAAATATCCAAATCAATAAAGTTATTGGTGTAAATGAAAAATGTGTCTTTTACCCTGGCTGGTGTGGCTCTGTGGATTGAGTGGTGGCCCATGAACTAAAAGGTCGCCAGTCAGACTCCCAGTCAGGGCACATGCCTGGGTTGAGAACCAGGTCCCCTGTTAGGGAGTATGAGAGGTAACCACTCGATGTATCTCTTGAACATCGATGTTCCTCTCCCTCTCTTTCTCCCTCCCTTCCAATAAATGAATGAATGAATGAATACATAATTTCTTTTATATTACGGGAAAAAACTAAACAGATTTTTTGGCCAATCCAATATATTATTGTGTAAAGAATAAGACAGGAATACAACCCCAAACAGCAAATTGGATGTCCCAGCACCATTCAGTGATCTACCTAACACATTTCACTAAATTAAATGACACCTAATCACGTGTAGTATTTAAATTCTCATTTTATTACTTTGTTGAGTCTATTCTTATCACTGTAAACAGTTTTAATTTCTATAGCCTTAGAATACACAGAACAGGTACTTCCCTCTAATTACTGCTTTAATTTTGGAATTTTACTTAACCTTCTCAATAAAGTTTCGCAATTTTTTCTTTCAGTCCTATAAATTTCTTGTTTATTCCTAGAATGCATGCACACATAACATACAAACACACACACACAGCATAAATACATATATTTTTTTAAATTGTGAATGAAGTTTCATTAAATTGCAGACTCTGGATGGGCAGTAAACCTGGCATTCCGATGAATACATAATATAAGGAATATGCCATAGATATCTTTGATGGTGTGTACAATCCAGTTGAGAGCCAGCACAGTAAACCCTCAGCATTCTCAAAAGCTCCAGCACTAGGGTAGCAGTTTGAAAGGGACCGGAGGCATACGGGGAGGAATTGAAGTGCCTGGAATCAAGGGGAGAGGTGGGGGACAGCTTTCTCCCAGAGAGAAAAGGCAGGCAGAGGTCACTGTTCCTTTTCTTAACCCTCCTCTCACTGGGTCGCAGAGCTGGCAGGCAGACACCATATCTGTCTCTATCAACCTGGCTAACAGCACCTGACCCCCATCTGGAGATCTCCAGAGGCTCCGCCCCACCCAACTTACGCCCACCCAAGCTGTTAACAGTGGCTTTTCTGTATGAATGGCTGGTCTTGGTCCATGCTTCACAACATCCTTAATTCTCCCAAACAACCAACAGCCGGTGTCATCGAGCCCCCAATCCCTACACTAGCAGTAGCTAGCCTAGGTTCATGGCTTGGCTTTGCCTGGGAACCTCCAAGCCCAGCACAAGCAGCAGCCATCCATAGACTGCTTTATTGTTCATGCAGAAGGTGGCCCTAGGAGGAACACAGGTGGGGGATGACCTTGGCCTATACCACCTGGGAAACCCCAGAGCCTGTGCACAAAGTGGACGGCTACAGACCACACCGGAACACTACCACCCTGCCCCTGCACAGCTGATCCTACAAAGAGGGAGGAAGTTGGTGGTCAGTGGTCACAAATCCTCACAGTTGATTGGCCTAGTGAAACCTCTCCCATTGACCCGCCAACAGCAATCAAGGCTCAACTACAAGAAGAGGGTATATTCAGCCCACACTGAGGGCACACCCTGAGTACTCAGTTTGGTTGATAGGGGAGGCTGTGCTACTGGACCCTACAGGACAGCTACTATATTAGGCCATGCTACCAAGACAGGGAGGCTGCCAAAATGAGGAGGCAAAGAAACATGGCCCAAATGCAAGAACAGATCAAAACTCCAGAAAAAGAACTAAACAAAATGGAGATAAGCAATCTATCAGATGCAGAATTCAAAACACTGGTTATAGGCGTGCTCAAGGAACTTAGGGAGGACCTCAACAGCATAACAAAGATCCAGTTAGAAACAAAGGATACACTAACTGAAATAAAGAACAATTTACAGGGCAACAACAGTAGTGTGGATGAAGCCGAGAATCAAGTCAATGATTTGGAACCTAAGGAAGCAAAAAACAATCAGTCAGGATAACAAGAAAAAAGAATCTAAAAAAAATGAGGATGTTGTATGCAGCCTCTGGAATAATTTCAAGCATCTGAACATTCACATTACAGGGGTACCAGAAGGACAAGAGAAGGAGCGCAAGAAATTGGAGACCTATCTGAAAAAATAATGAATGAAAACTTCCCTATTTTGGTGAAGGAAACAGACATCCAAGTCCAGGAAGCACAGAAAGTCCCAAACAAAACAGATGCAAAGAGACTCACCCAAGACATGCCATAATTAATATGTCAAAGGTTAAAGATAAAAGGAGAATCTTAAAAGCAGCAAGAGAAAAGCAGTCAGTTACCTACAGGGGAGTAATAAGACTGTCAGCTGATTTCTCAAAAGAACTTTGCAGGCTAGAAGGGACTGGCAAGAAATATTCAAAGTCATGAAAAGTAAGGACCTACAGCCAAGATTGCTCTACCCAGCACAGCTATCATTTAGATTGAATGGCAGATAAAGAGTTTCCCAGGCAAGAAAATACTGAAGGAGTTCATCATCACCAAACCATTGTTATAAGAAATGTTAAAGGGACTTATTTAAGAAAAAGATGATCAAAACACTGAAAAATAAAATGGCAATAAATACGTACCTATCAATAATTAAATCTAAAAAAGCAAACAAGAACAGAGACAGAATCATGGATCAGAGAGGGTTTTGATGGTTGCCAGATGGGAGAGGGGTGTGGAGGAATGGGTGAAGAGGTGAGGAGATTAAGAAATACAAATATGTAGTTACAGAATAGCCATGGGAATGTAAAGTACAGTATAGGAAATAGAGTAGCCAAAGAACGCATGACCCGTAGACATGAACAATGGTGTGGGGATTGCCTGAGGGAGTGGGTGGTGCTGGGTGGAAGGCAGCAAAAGGGGAAAAACTGGGACAACTGTAATGTCACAATCAATCAATTATAATTTTTAAAAAACAGAAAAAGAAAATGCCACAGGGAGGTACCCAGTGTCACAGAAAAAAGAAAAAAAGAGGGCCCTGAAAAGAATGACAACTGCCATCAGTGTTGATTGAAAGAATAATAAAAAGAATTTCACAAAGATAGTTTTATCCAGAAAGCAGAGGTTATAAAATTCTATTTCCTGGTAATTCATAACTATGCTATGACAAGTCTATTATATATGCTCTATAAGGAACTAAGAAAAAACCTGTGATAGCACTTTAACAAGAACTCCAGCCCATGAACTTTGCCCACAACCAAGAGATAATTTTAACAAAAGCTGAAAAGGCAAATATTAACTTAAATTATGAGGATAAATACAGGGTGAAAAATCATCTAAGCTAAAGGCTTCAATAAACACTTCCATAAAAACACAGCTGATAAAGGCACCAGTTGCACAAACTTAACTAAATAATATCTCAAGGATGGCTCTAAGATTATTTTCTTTGCATACCTGTGAGATAAACAGGAAAGGTGTTAGCAGCTGATCAATTTAAGACAGGAACCGTTTTTCCCAAGCGGTAGAAATCTATAAAACGGCTGCTATTATTATCCCTGAGAAACTGATTTAATGTATTTAAATGCGGTAACAAACAAAAAGGGCTACAAGACAAGAATAAATGTTCAACAAAGAAACACAGACACAAGTACAGGAAAAGGATCATGTCTTAAACACCAAATTCAGACATACTATCCTATGTGATGGTAAATGGGGCATGCTTTGTCATTAAGGTGAGATTGCCTTGCCATGGGTAGAATCCTAGAGCATAACCTAAGATCCACTTGCCCATAAATTTGCAGTCCAAAATATAAAGTCAAAGTACAACTCTTTTCACCCAGGCCTCAGAGCTGTCTTTTGCTATAATGGTATTAGCAAAAATCTAGGAAACGCAATTATGAATGTCAAAAATACATAACTCAATTCCCTGTCTTCAAGATGAAGTGAACTTTCCATGATATTATATAGCCTTTCTAGTTAATGATATTCATACAATAAATACAAATTGTTAAAATTTAACATAATTTTACATACATTATGCCTAGAAATCTTCACTTTCAAGTTATCTCAAAGATACATCTGAAATGTATAGCAGAAAAGGCCAATAAGAATCACAATTTCTAGGGAAATAGACTCCACACAAAGCTCCAAAGCAGTAAATAAGGATGATAAATTTGCTAGAATTTCGTGGCAAAATAATTCACTCAGATTTGAAAAAGAAAGGTGAAAACAGAGTTGAAAAGGAAAAGAGAACAATGGCAGAAAATAATGTTACAATGTAGACAGAAGAATTTGCTCTAAAGAAATTTCTTTTATTCAAGCTTCTAAACCATTAATCCCTTTACATTCATTGATAATCCCTAGGATGAAAAACACAACATATTCAGACCCAAGTTAAGATTACTTACTATAATACAGACCATCAACACACCCAAGAGCCTATATTTAGCTCTATCAAATAGTTTATGTTTGGCAACTGTTCGTATAGGTCAGTGTTCATGCAACATCAATTATTAAACATTATATTAGTATCTCTTAACTTAATTAGCTATATCTTACAGAAACCTTTTTAGAATAATTAATGGTTCAGTTCAAAAAACATCTGTAAATCATACACCACGTGACAAGCCCAGTGTTAGGCACTAGGAATAAAAATATAGAGGGCAACACAGTCCCCTACTCTCGAAAGCTTAAGTGTAATTTCCAATCTAATATGACAAGTCAGGTCTTACAGCATTATATGAGGGCATGACCTGGCATATTGCAGATAACTATATGAAGGACATAACTGATATCAGGACTAGTAAATTAGGTGAAGAAAAAGGGAAAGGGCCAGGAGAAGCACATGAGCCAGGGCAGTAACAGGAAGGGTTGATTTTCAAAAAGAGAGAAAGAAGTATAATATTTGGAGATATAAAAAGAATAAATATTTAAGAAGTTCGCCAGCAATGTCTAACTGTGTTACTGACAGGTAAGTGAATATGGGACCATCTCAACTAGTTTCTGCCCTGAACAAATGAGGAGCTACCTGGTTATGACAATTTAAGATCACAATCTATAAGGTAAGAAAGTTGATGAGATCAGTAATTGATATGTCAACTTAAAGGTATACTGGAAACACCCAAGTAGGTAAGCCTAAAAGGCAGTTGACCATGCAAATCTAAAACTCACGGAGAAGTCAGGGCTGGAGGCAGATCTGAGAGTGAAAATCATGACTGTGAACAAATCACTCCCCAAAAATGTAGAGTGAAAATTACAGTGATCCAAAGACTGAAACCATAGTGTATATTACATTAACATTTACGGGGTAAACAAAGGAGGGGTTTGATTTTATTCTTTTATTCTTAAGCATTCAACTAAAACTGTCTTTAACCATACTTTTAAAGCAATTATTACCATTCTCTACAAGCTTGTATAGGTAATGCAACTTAATAATGTGTTACAAACCCTTAATAACAACTATAAATGGACTGCTTTTTCTCCCTTTTTAAATATTCATAATACAGATTTTTTAAATGCTTACATGATGGTTTTAAGTGCATACTAGTGAAATAAGATTAAAAATTCCTGAGTGATTACTCTGTTCAAGTATCAATTTTACATCAGGAATGATGCACATGCTTTTTATTTTAAATATTGTTATGCATAGGTCAGAACCTAATTCATGGAAGATGTACAACACATGTTTGTGGTTAATAATAATGTAGACTTAAATCTGTAAGTAAAATAAAATCAGTTTATAAAATATTGCATTTAAAATTAATTCAACAGCCCTGGTTGGTGTGGTTCAGTGGATTGAGTACCAGTCTGCTAACCAAAGGGTTGTCAGTTCATTTCCCAGTCAGGGCACATGCCTGGGTCGGGTCCCACAACCCAGTAGGGGGCGTACAAGAGGCCACACATTGATGTTTCTCTCCCTCTCTTTCTTCAGCCCTTCCCCTCTCTCTAAAAGTAAATAAATACAATCTTTAAAAAAAAAAACCTTTAAAAAAATTTTTTAAATAACATTAATTCATCAAATAACTAAAGTAGCCATGTTATAAATTCCCAGAGATTCCTCCCTAATTTTGTTTTGCACACCCTCTCACAAAAAGAGAAATACTTTCTAAAAATTATGAAGTAACATTAATTAAAACAAATAACTACACAGTTTCAGTACCTCACTGGTCAGCCGTATTAGAAGAGCTGCAGCCTCTGAATATTTGCTTTGGCTTTTTAAGATTTCAGCACTAAGCAATACACATCTTTCAGCTAATACCATATTCCTAAAAAAATAAGACAAGAAAAATATAATTAGGTCTACAATATTATCTTAATACATCACAGAAACCATCTGTTCAACAGAACTTTTCAATTTTAATTTTCAAGTAAAAAGAAATCCATGTCCTTGTTGTCCATTTACCAAAAAGGTTAAAAAAAAAAAACTTCCTACAAATTCTCATAACTCATGAAAACATTTTATCATATAATTTTGCAGTAAGAATACAATGCAAAGTCAGATTTCCCACATGCAAAAAGCTAAAACTTAACTGGTATGTCTAAACCAGCAGCTATTTAACAAATAAAACTTGCTTTGAAAGGAAATCAATAAAAACATTTCACTCATATTTCTTCTCTTTCCTTATTGCAAACTCTTGGTTATGTGTGTTTCATTTTACTGGCTAGTTGTAGAAATATTTAGACTCTTTATTCTCTGGTAGTACCAATGAGAAGTTTCAATTACAGATAGCATGGGGCCAGTGTTACTTGATTGGTTCCTGAGCAAAATCTTTATGAAAACACAATCTTGATTTTTCTCTATCGACTACTACCAACAATAATCTACAGTTGGATGATTTATTCTTGCAAATAATAAGCATAAGTGAAAACAATCTTACTGTGAAATTACAAGATGGAACCCTTTTCTTGGGAAATAGTAGTGAAGTTTTTCTCTTTTTACTTTCTAATCCTTATATGAAAACACCACTTGACCTTAAAATTATAACCAAAAATTACTAACTTGCAGGTCATTCTGAAGAGTGATATTTTTAAAAGAGAATTTACTACTTCCAAAAATTACAAAAAGTACTGTATATCTGCGATAAACTTTCTACAAAACATGGTTTTCTTACAGAGTTAGTACTTATGAATATCTAAGAATGTTTTAATGAACACAAAAGACTAACTCCTAGTCACATATATTATGCTCAAATATGTCTCAATTCTACATCTTAACACTATCATTTCACTTACTGTATGTGCACCCATGTTTTTGGCCCAAACTTTCAGGGAAAAAAATCTTTCATTTTAATTTTTTAATTCAATTTTTAAATTATTTATATTTAGACACCTGTTTTTTGTATTATAAAGGAATTGTAGCATTTTTTAAACATATTATGGTACAAAATTTTATGTAACAAATAATTACAAGACACAAGAACAGATACAAGGTATTTCAGGTACTACCCACGTATAAATGTGCATCCTTATTTTTCCCTCAAAAATTTGGGCAAAAAAGTGCACACTATACACAGCAAAATACACTATTTATGTTTGATCCTGCACCAATTTCCCCATGTGGTCAGTTATTAAGTCACAAGGCTACCAAGTCCAGGACTTCAATATTTTGTTAATTCAAGCAACATTTTAAAAAATCATTTTGTGCCAGAGAGCAGAAATGCTGAGGATTCAAGAATTTCTATGCCCAGCCTCTATCTATAAGCATAGAATAAATAGGATCTCTCATCAGTTAAAAAGTGGAACCTGGCATTTGAAGAAGAGGGCACTGCAAAAGTAATATTGTATATATCCTGTATAGTAAGAAAATTTATTTACATCTTAGTATTTCTGAAATAGGGAGCTTCTTAAAATTGACATATATAATTAATGTAGTGTTTCTAGTTATCCCAAAATATCTATTAAATTCATGGAATATTTTTCCAAGTATGGTAACTTAAGATGGGGATTATTAAATCAATGTATAACAGTAAGTATGTATTTAGAAAAAAACATAGTCTGTTGTGGACAAGAGGACTAAACTCGACTGCCAAGGCTATCTGGGTCACTAGGTATTATCCCTTTTCTTTTGCATCATTCCATGTGCATCTCTCCAAATGCTCTGTGCTTCGTAAAGACCAAAAACCAAAAACAAACAAACAAACGAAAAACCCTTTTCAAGAAAGAATGAATGTTCAAACTTCTTGAAATTCTTTTCCTAGTCTGAATTCTGTTGACACCTCACTCTCCTAGTTCTTCTACCTTTTGAATCTCCTCTTTCACAGGAGCCTGTAACTCCTGCCAGAAATCTCCCAATCTATTCTCAAATCAGTTACATGAGATATAACAGGTAGAATTCGATACTGGTTCCATCCTTTATTAGCTGCGTGCCTTGTGCAAGTTAAACTCTAAGTTTCAGTCTCCTCATCTGTAAAGTATTCGTAATAATAGTACCCACCATTTTTATGGGCCTAAGATTAAACGAGCATGTAAATTACTTTGGCACAGTGGCAAACGCTGAACACTCAGTAAATGTTAATTATTATTATTAGTGTTGTGCTGTAAAGATCATAACTAGTACTACTTACACTTCGACAACATTATAAAAGACAAAATTGCAACTCATCTTCCAACCCATGCATGCTCCATAGAAAAGTCAGATCAGTCTTCTGGAAAAGCAACTTTTATTATGTCGAGACTATACTCAGATATTCAGTAACCCCCCATTTATTACTACATAATTCTTAAGTACAGATTAAAAATTATAATAATAGAGTGTTAAGGCTTCCCACACTGATTTCTTTCAAACCATCTTTCCAAATTTACCACTCAGTGTTTTTCATACTCTCAAACCCCCTAACCTAGCCAAGAGCTCTATTCCCTTTCTCTAGTAAGATATCCAAACCATTATAATTTCCAATCACAATTTCTGAATTGTCTTTATGCCTATCTAATCCCAACCATCTTTCTTTCGAGGTCTATTCCCGAAACATCCTATGGAACTTCCTGACTACTTCTGGACCAGTTCAGTCTCATTATAGGTAATGGGTTCTAACAGAATCCACTATATGTTCAAAGCACTTTTCATTTTCTTGCCTGGACTATTATTTAACTGCTTGTGTTTTGCCTATTTAACAATGAAAGTTCAAAATGGCTAACTCCTGGCTTAACAGTGTTAAGGTTAGATGCTCCCACAATACAAATCACCTTCAATATAACACGTAGTCTCAACATTACCTATAACAAATTCCTAACCACAAATCCAAACAAAATAGGAAAGGAGAATATAATAAAACACTAGTTTTAAAACTAATTTTGTCTCTAACTATATTAACCTGATCTGGGAGCATATAAGAAAAACAAAGAGCCGTGTATGTTCAACAACAATATAAATGCCAAATTTACTTCTAAGCGGAAAGAACATAAATATTCTAGTCACCTACTTGCAGATATCCCTGTACGTCTGGATTGCTGTATCCATGTAATGTGCAGGGTATGGCCTAGGTGCACCCGGCTGAAGAAAAGCTGACACTGCTGCCATTTCCTAAAGGAAAAGACATTTTTTATACTATTTCAAGAGGAGAGAAATATTGTGGTTTAGCATGCAGGAAACCTAAAAACTACAATGAAGTTTGCTAGGATTTTTTTTTTACCCATGTACATGTATAAGTTTCATAGCCTAACACAGACTTAAAATACACTTATATGATTTTAATTTTTAAATTCTCTAGTGAAATTCCAAAGTCTGTCATTCAGTATTTAAATGAGATTTTCAAGAAGACCTAGTAAACACTTTGAGTTAGGCATATATATAACTACCAAGTCTAGCTTAAGATTTCTGCTACCACTTCCTCCCTATTATTTCTTATTCCTCGGTCAGTAGAGAACAGATTGATGATAGAAAACATACAGAGAGACAAAATAAAATACATCTCTTTCCAATTGTTGGCATCAAAATATGAAAACAAAGTTCACAACAGCTTGCACTATATATATATTTTCAATTATTTTCACACTGTAGTTTATAGCCTGTATCATAACAAAAGACACAAAAACCATTTCTAAGACCTATATGACTGCCAATTTTCTAAGTCTTCTTGTTTCATTTTCAAAACCCATTTTCTTGTCAAAGTCTGTAACTTTAGTTAGTAATTCAAATAATATACAATGGTATCAAAAAGCTTAGAAAATAAGATTAAAATACAGGCTTGGTTTTCTTAGTAAAATAATCTATGTCCATACCTTCGCTCTCATACAAACCAAGTGTTAATGAAAATTTAACTAGAACTAAATGAAATCTTCATAAATTAAAAGAAAAAAACTGTTAATGCCAAACTCCTTTTAGGATGAATAAATGTATTTCCCTGCAACATTTTTTGAAACACACACACACACACAAAATACAAAAATAATTTAAGTATCTAAAAACTGGGACATGATTAAAGCTGTTAACCTGATACACTAAGAGTCCCCTGACAACAAGAACCATAGCCGTTTCGGAGTACCTCTGTATCCCCAGCACCCAGCAGTGTCTGCTCCAGAATTTACTGAATAAACCTAATGAAACTGTCATATCCATGTGACAAAATATTCTACAGCTGAAACACATGTTCTTAGCTAGTTTGTATTTTAAAATACATAATAAATTTACATATGGTTCTATATTGCATAAAAAAATAAAATATATTGACTATATAGTATAATACTATACGGGGTGAGGCAGAAGTAGGTTTACAGTTGTTTATATGGAACAAACACAATAATTAATAAATAATACAAGAATCAACTCTGGTGCACTCACAACTATAAACCTACTTTTGCCCCACCTTGTATTGCACAAAAAATACATATTTACTCTTTATGTTTTTGTGTTCTGGTTACAAAGATAGAGATGTTATTTTCCCCCAAGACCTATTATTTTAAGGCAGTCATTATAGACTATAAGGATTTCCTCGCATGCGTATTATCATGTTATAGCAGATATATCTTTACTTTCCAGTGCTAAACTATTTTCTCTCACAGAGCTGCTACTAATATCTTCATCTAAATGGCTTAAATGCAGTATTTATGTTGTAGATAAAAATGAAAAAGCTTAAGTGGCATAAAATCACAGAAATTTTTTGCCATACTTTTAGAAGGTTTTACATATATATAAACATTCAATTTGGAGGTGTATTATGTAAAATTTAATAAATGTAAATTTATACCTGTTATAAGGTATTAATGAAATAGTATTAAGTGTGTGTGATTTCCTATTATCTTACATTTGATGACTATAATAAAAGATCAGGCAATATCTAACCAAGAATAGTTCATATGATTTTTCAAACACTTAAATGCAGCATATCTTCTGTTCTTGGACAAGATGGTTAAAAAGTTAGTTGACTTTTTCATTGAAAATATAGAAATAAAAAAGAAGAGTAATATAATTTTACTATTTTAGATTCACATTCTTAAGTTGCCCATTTTAGTTGTATATATACATAGTATTAAAAAATGCAAACAGATCAAATACCTACATGGTAACCACCCATTTAGAGTTCTTATACATTTTGTTCTTCATACTTCTGTTTATAACTTTACATGTTTTAAAAACTGTAGAAAGTTACAGTACTAGTTTTATTTTTTTCTAAGCACAGAAAGCAGATTTTATATACACACACATACACACACACACACACCTTTTCAAAAATACTAAAAGGTTCTATCAACAAGTATAGGAAATTCTGAAACACTTAGGTTTACACATCAATTACAAAAACTAACACAGCCAATTCTTACAGGTAGTTTATTATTTACAAGGCAGTATGCTAAGCACCTTATAAGCTATACACCTTATCTAATCCTATGCCATTAGGATTCACATTTTACAGACAAGAAAACTGAAGCTTAGAAATATTCAGTAATTTGCATAAGAGAACAGTCTGTCTTACACCAAAGTACATGTCCTTAACCAGTACATAGTCTTACATCAGGAAAAAAACAAAACATTTCAAACAATTTTAAAAGACTTTTCAAGCCTTGGCTGGTATGGCTGAGTGGACTGAGCGCCGCCCTTTGAACCAAAAGGTCACCAGTTGGATTCTGGGTGGGGCGCAAGCCAGGGTTGCTGGCCAGGTCCCCAGCTAGGGGACTGTGAGAGGAAACCACACATTGAGGTTTCTCTCCTTCTCTTTTCCCCCACATCCCCCCTCTCTAAAACAAAAATAAATAAAATCTTTAAAAATATATACATATATATGGGAAGATTTTTTAAATGTAAAGAAAAAAAAGACTTTTCAAGAAGTCTAAAAGCATCTTCTAAAAAAACACTTTACGCTTTGAATATAGCAATTGAAATTCAAATTACATTTTGAAAATATACACAAAAATTAGAAGGTACTAATCAGAGCTAAGAAATCAACACTCATGTATTACCATGTTTAAATGCACTAGTTTGAGGAAAATCCATCAATTCAGCTAACCTAATTCAAAACCTATAAAGCACTGTATGGTCTTTGAATACAACTTTATCCGTAGGTATTTTGTTTGCCATTTCATAAAGAGAAATTTCTACATCATCTTATGGTAACAGGAATAAATTACAATATAGAGAATACCGACCAAAGCACCAGCTGCATAAAGCATTGCTTGATCATTAAGAAAATCCTTCTTTGCAGTATGATAACAACTGTAAGCCAGGTCATAATGCTGCACCAAGAAACATAAGTCAGCCATTTTCCTGATTTGAAGCTCTGGTGCTTCTGGTGGATACCTATAAAAACAACGGAAGTTAAGAAAGGAATTTGTAATTTATGAACCCAAAACCATTATATATTACAAAATGCTAAACAGCTGCTTAACTATCCTGAACATGAGGAAAACAGATCCTGTTTCACAAAACTTCTACCTCCAAGATGTCTCAAAGTTATCTGGAAAAATATAATTATATCTATATTTATATAATTTATACACCTATATTGAGAACTTCTCAATAACAGGCAAGCACTTTATCCATGGTCAAATTATGAAGTAAATGGTTAATTCCAGTTTTATATACAATGAGGGAAAACAAAATGAGTTACTTTTACTCTCCCTTAAATGAAGATTTTATATTAAAGAAAGTTTTCTAAATATAGGCTCTTAGAATCACAAGACCACAAATTTAACATAGACGAGTCATTAACAAACACCTACTCTAACTCCACCTCTATAAAAATAGGGAAACAATCAAAGTAAAGTGACTTGGCCAGTTATTTTCTTTATTTTTGGATATCAAATTACTTTAAAATTTTTTTAAAATTATTGTAATTTACCTACAGTCACTGTTCTTATATGCCTGAGTTTTGACCAATATGAAAGTAAGAAAGTAAAGAAGTAGTCATTTTTTTACAGGACATCAAATAGTCAAACACTAGTCAAAGTTAAGCATAGGAAAAACAAAAAGATAATTTTTCACTCACAGCAATCCAGATGTATTTTTCAGCTCATTAATACTCTTTTCTGGAACTTTACTGCCACTAAACCATTTTTTAGTTGCAGAAAATAGAGATCGACTCAAACCTTTTCTTGATATTAGCTAAAAGATTAAATATGTTGACAAATATGAGAATTTAATATTTTTCTTTTACATACAAAAGAAAAAAATCTAAGTAAAAAGTTTTAATAGTGAGCAAATGTTCATTTTAACAACACTGATTTTTTTTTTTTTAAACTGTCCATTATAATATGCTGGCAAAATTGCCAGTGAAAATGAGTAAGCCTCTTTTAAGATTTAACAGAACTTCAATAGAGATAGTAATGTTAGTAAATTCTAACACTGGTCTAATCTTTCTAAAAAACTTCAAATACTTAAAATAACTTATACTACTAAATTCTCAAGTTTACTATTTACTGAAGTTTTAAAAATACTAATCTAAAAAATTAAATCTTACCTGATCATTTAATTGCCGAATTGTTTTCTCTATATGTGGCAACAGGCCCCGAAATGTGAATTCTTGTATAAATTGTCGAATTCTATCATGATCAGTGAGGGTTAAACATGCACCATGAATTATTCCAGTATTTGCTTTCTTTGTTTCATGTAATGATGAAGCAGATTTTACATGATCTGGGCCATCAATGCTGTTAGAAGGGTCACTGGATGGGTCCAACTGAAGTGGGTGAGCTCTAAAGTTATTTGGTAAGCCATCTACTGAAAAACAGATCTTTCTTTTACTCTGAGAATGCAACAATATTACTACTACAGAAAAAAGAATGTTGGAATCCTATATTTTTCTGTGTATCTGTATCATAGATATCTATGATACAGTAACATTAATCTTTTCCCCTTTAAAATTACAGGCCTTGGGTCATGTTACACATAATAGAAATTTTAAAATTCATGTACATAAATTAAAAAATTTTAAGAATTACTTTCAAATAGCACAACTAAGCAATAAGAAAAATTATAATAAAAAATATTAAAACTATCCCTAGCACCTAAACCATAATTTAAAATACAAAAATAAAATCATGTGAATTTTGGAAATAATTCATGCTGCACATCCCATTTTCCCTTGGTTTGTACCAAACAAAATTTTTTAGATGTATTACTCATATAAAAAACTATAAGTGTCAAATAAAGCTAACCTGTCCATTATCTTTTTTATTATGGAAATTTACCCCATCTTTACTCTATAAAGTTTAGCATGCTTTGACAACAATGCATATTTTCAATCAAAAGAGAAATTTAAAGAAAGTATATCAAGACCTTTGACTTCGTTATCTAATCCATCCAATGAGAGCAAGTTACTATCAGAATTCTTATTTGAAGTTACAGTAAAAGGGCCATCTTCATATAATTCCTATCAAAACAAAATAAAAAGCATTAGCACTTATATTCAATCATGTTTAAGATAACACTAAATCCATCAACAAGTATGGTTGCTCTGCTAACTGTAAGTCTCACTTATTTGCTTCAGCAAGACTCTTTTCTTCCAATCCTCCAAATTCTTAACATTTTCCATGTATCTTTTTCTGGCACTCCCGTCCATACCTACTGTATTCTTAAATTCACATTCAATCTACTATAATTCTTCTGAATTCAAACTATCTCATCTGTTTATCTGTTTATCTGTCATAGATACATGCCAATTATGAATATCTACATATGTGTCTAGGTAAGGAATAATGGCAAGGGAGATGGTCTATTAGAGTCAAGCCAGGGGAATAAAAAGAAAGACGGTATGGAATGTCCTGGTCATGAACCCAGTGTTAATGTGCTGGGGTGCATACTGAATATATCAAAATGTTTTGGAAAAATAGCCAATGAAAATGTTTATTTGTACAAAAGTATTGGTTTCTCAGTCAACAAAAAAAACAAACTAGAAATACCCAGACCTGTCCATGAGGCCAGTAAGTATGAGGTTATTATTCCAAGTGCCATACCTTAAGGAAAATATATAAACGAACTTAATAAGAAGAAAGTGGTCATGACAAGAAATGGTCTGAAATCACCATTTAAACTTTTTTTTTTGAAAAAACTGGGTATATTTAGCCCGGAAAAATATAAAAAGAGATATGAGAGCCATCCTCCTATATTTTAAAAGTTGTCTTAACAGAAAATTGATATACTTCTCACAGGACAAATGAGTACAAAGGGAGAAATTTTTTGGTTGATCCTCCAGCTGTTCAAACAATGAAAGTGTCACCTGAGAAGGTAGTGTGTACTGTCACTAGATGAGGTCATTCATAGGTTCAAAGGAAAGTAAAGTATTAGAAAACAGTGGTTGGATTTGATAAACTTTCAACTATCCTCCAATCCTAGGATTCTACGGTAATAAGCTAAAGAGTTGTTGATACATCTGGTCTTCTCTTAAACATCCTCAAACTGAACAATCTGATTTATGTTGCCCTTCCCAACCTTAGAAAGCTGGGCTCTAAACTGAGTGTTTCAATACTATTCCTATTCTAAGTGTGGCCCTGAAGGACCATTTTAAAAATAGCACCCCTTCACAAACAAGTACTTCTTTTTTTTCCTCGGACATTTTCCCCTAGCATTATCTTAAAGGGTAGCAATCATCTCGATATTAAAATGTTAATAGAGTACTATATATACTCTACTGATATATAAGATAGAAAACTAAGGCAAATAAACAGACTATTAAATATTTATAGAACATCGAAAGTTACATAAAATAGCCCGGGTTGGTGTGGCTAAGTGGATTGAGTGCCAGCCTGCAAACCAAAGGATTGCCAGTTCAATTCCCAGTCAGGATACATGCCTGGGTTGCATACCAGGTCCCCAGTAGGGGTGCTCAAGAGGCAACCACACATTGATGTTTCTCCCCCTCTTCCTCCCTTCTCCTCTCTCTAAAAATAAATAAAATATTTTTAAGTTATATAAACTATATTATAATTGATATTTTTAAAATATCACATAAAGAGTATAAAATACAAATATTATTTTCCATTTAATTAAGAAATCCTACCTCTAAACAAAAACAGTCAATTCTTAATTATCTGAACTAATCTTAGGAACTTGTCATTTGACTACTACTAAGCAGCACACAATGCTACCTTAAAAGTTTAACAGTGTGAAACCATACACCAACCCATATCAGCCAACGGGCAACAGTTAACATCAGTCTAGAACTCTAGATTAAGAAACTAACTTAAGAAGACACAACACTTCCTGAAAATTCAGAAGGGAAGGAAATCAGAGGGGAAAAACAAAGTTAGGGAAAAAAGCCCACCCACCTAACAAAGTATGAGCTCCAAAAGGTGGCCATAAGAACAGCATGTTGAAAATGAAGGAAGGCAACCCCAGAGCATGTGAATAATAAAGAATTGACTGTAAGCATTCATAATGAATTAAATGTGCAAGTCAAAAATTCTATCCTCTACATTTCTAGCCAATTTAATTCAATTCTTAATGTGTAATTCATTTTTTATCTTTTAAGAAAAAAGATCAGTTAATACTGATATTATGTACCTGAAAGGAGTACACATAAGGATTATTAGTTAAAAGCAGCTGTTGAACCAATGAATTAAAAGCTCATATGGTAATGGACAAAAACCAGCCAGATTCCAAAATAAATACTATTAATTCTATTAGTTAAACCAAAATATAAAAAATTCTACAGTGATATCATTATGTCATAAAACTAAAATATAGCTTTTATGGTTTGCTTCAGTGTTGTTTTTTACATATACCTGGTTTTGAATACTATTTTTCTGAAGATACTGACTCCAAGGATCTGGTATCTGTTCATCTGATGCTCGATTAGATGTTCGAGAATTAATTTTAAGTAAATAGCAACCCTGAGTTCCATATTTCTGTTTCATTTCTTCATAAATAGATTCAGCTCTAAATTTAAAAATGAAAAAAAACTGTAGTAAATGGGGTACAGACTTAAGCAATAAAAGATAATGATATAAAAATAATGCAAAAATTATCCCCCCAAAAGGCAGAACAGAAAATCAGAATAATTTTAAAATGAAAACAAAGACCATGATCTTAACTAAAATTTAGCTAGCTTGGATAAAGCAGTTTCCAAAGTGTGTTTCACGGAATAAAATTTCAAAAGCTATTCCTATGTTATTCAAAGAGAGTTCTGGTGGTCAAACTAGTTTGAGGAATTATAGTATAAAGAAAGTCAGTTTCTTTGCAGCAAACCATCACTGAGTCTTCCATTTGCTACTGTGAACTATGAATTTCCAAAGAGCAGCTGCAAACTTATAAATCAGTAACTCTTTCAACTGTGAGGATTTCAGGAAATATGGCTGGGAAATGTGACTTATAGAACAGGCATTTAAAAAAAAAAAAGTGCTAAAATAGAAAAGTATAGCACCCAAAAACTTACAAAACATTTTTTGCTGCCAGTTTACCCTTCATTTAGCTGGCTCCAAAGAAACATAGTACAGAGGAAGGAAGAGAGAAAACTCAAGAAGAGCAGCCACAATATTTATTATATAAATCCATCCACTTTTCTTGCAAAATTTATAACAGCTATATCCATGAGCTATGTATCAGATGTAACAAAAAGCATTTTGATTTCTATATTTTAAATTAACTAAACTTTCTGGTTGGTGGGAAGTAACATAATTCAAATGATAAAACAGCCTAAGAAGCAAACAGTACATTGTGATGGAAAATGAAATTTTGGTACTTAGAGCTAACCTAGTTTAAATAGGGATTTTTCCCCCCTGAATCAATCAGCAGTCTACTGCAAAAAGAAAAAACCCTATAAAACCTTATATTCAAATTGCTAACTCTATATAAATAACAAGCCCAGTACACAATTGAATCATATTATATACTATAAAATTAAGGCTAGCTATAAAAGTTATGAATTTGTATAATCGTAGATGAGTATATGTGTATATATATATATATACACTCAAGTATAATAAACTAAACTTTTGCTCACTTTAGCAATGATACTGTTAAACATATGAATCACTGATCTAATACTTGAATTATTAAGTATCTTAGAAGATACATAACGTACTCAACTGATAAAAACTACTCAATAGCCAGTTAAAATTATTTCTATTCATTATCCCATAGGCTACAGTCTGGTTATGGCTGCAAAGATTCCTAAAGATTAGTAATCCTCAAAATAATTCTTCAGTTTTATAGAGGAAAATTTATTTAAAAGATGGTTTGTGCTCAAAACAAGAGCAAGAGTTATTCAATTACATATTGTAAATGTCATTGAGATATCAGAAAATTGTGAAACAGAAGACTGATTTGATACACATCTTGAACCAAAAGTCAAAGTAAACTCTAAAGGTTTTTGGAGTAAAATTGCTTTAATGTTATCTTATTTTTCAAGAATTTATATTTAAGGTAAGTTATTCACTTATCCAAAGATAAAAGAACTACAGCAAATTATTTATAAGGAATAGTAAAGGGAACATAAGAAAGAAATGTGTGGATGCTTCTGAGGTTGTAAAAAATAGTAAGGCTAAAAATACAAAGTGACAAAGGAGTGAAGAGTGAAAAATAAAATGCCTCTAAGGATTTAAGAAACAGCCAGGAAATGAAAAGTTAAAAGGAAAACTGGGAAAGAGAAAAGAGAAAAAGTAGGAAATAATTTTACATAAAGTAAGAAATACCACTTTAGACCTATAGGTGTAAAATGGCAAGCACTTTTGTACGAAGATTGTACTAACGGAGATTTATAGTGAAAGAAAAGTTGGGTAAACATATGAAATCTAACATAAAATGATTCAGCGGTTGAATATAACTCTGAAATAAAAGATACAGTTAAATGTTTCATTAGTAAGTTTTTACTTTCTGCCCTTGCTGGTGTGGTATGGCTCAGTGGACTGAGTACCAGCCTGAGAACCAAAAGGTTGCCGGTTCAATTCCCAGTCAGGGCACACGTCTGAGTTTTGGACATGGTCCCCAGTTGGGGGCATGTGAAAGGCAACCATTCAATGTTTCTCCCCCTCTCTTTCTCCCACCTTTCCACTCTCTCTAAAAATAAATAAATAAAATCTTTTTTTAAAAATACATTAAAATTTTTACTTTCTTAGATAAAAAGTGTTTTTAAAATTTAAACAAGATATGCGCAAATTAGTTTTATCACTTAATTTTTAAAAGTTCTTAATTAAAAATGGAAAGCTTACCTCTGTTCATCTCCTGCACTTACATCATGTAAAAGTACATAATATTTAAGTGTATTTGGTATAAACCACTTGGGGTAGGAATAGTCACTGTTGTGCTGAATTCGATGCTGTTCTTGTGACAACTTTGAAAACTGTTCCACAGGGTCAGCTTCACTAGATGATGCTACCAACATACCTTTAAACCGTATTATTAAGGTAATAATTACCACTTATCACTCGATGATAAAATTATCCTATTAAAAATAAACTTAAGAAGGTATTTTCTGAGCTAAAAAAATTCTGATTTCATAAGTTTTCATAACAAGCACAAAATTTCTCCACCACTTCTAAGTAATTCAAGGTTCTAAGTCTTAAAGATTTTCTGTTGACAGTTTTAGGTTTATTTACATATCAATATAGAAATCCAAGAAAATAAAAATGGACATCAAAATTGTACAGCTAGCAATGTATCGGACAATTCTGCGGAATCTTGCTCCCCTCCATTCCATTTCCCTGCAGTTTCATACTCTAGCCTACCTTTTTTCTCTTTAACTTCATTAAATAAAACAATTAACTGTCAAAAGAGGTTAGCAGTTATAAGCCAAGTTACTAAAAAACTAGAAAACTGTTTTTAAACATGAGCTTTTATAAAAGCAATTAATTTTGAGGCAATCATCACAAGCAGTTAACATTGGTAGTCTATATATTCTCTTTTTAAAATGACTTAAAAACTTAATAAGCATAAACTACTTGAGTTGGAAAATTAAAACAAATAAGCAAGCCCTCAGTATTCTTATTTTGTAATAAAAAATCCTGTATCTAGAATACCACTTTAACAAACAATAATGAAAACTTGAAGAATCATCAATTAAAAATATTTTTCCATTCTCTATATCCTTTCAACAATTTTGCTTTCATATAGCTATTTCTGAAATTGGTAACTTTCAACACATTTGATTTTAAAAGAACGTAAATGTCAAAGGATACATGCTAAATAGTGGTTCAGAAATTCATGATCTGATGCTGGCATCGACTGAAGAAAGGTCTCTCTGTAAGACTCAAACCATGGAGTAGTAGCTAAAATTAACCATATATAAAACAGTTCAAATTTCTCGAAAGAATCCATTTACAACAGACAAAATTTCAAGTCATACTCCTTAAAGGTATAAGATAGTAATTTCTAGCAATAATCAGCATTTTTAACTTGTGCTTAAAGATATAAAGAAGCATTTTCACCTGTGCTTTAATATATACATAAATGACATGTGTATATAAATAAAGCCATATACACAAATATATTCATACATGGGAGTACATATATTTGCAAAAATAAAACTTATTCCCAAATCTATACAATAATCCCACAACTTACCTATTAATGCTTAAATATTACCTACATGAGTAAAAAGATTTTAGAACTAAAGTTTTGTGTCTCTGCCAAACACAACTAGTCATGTTGTCTTAAGTAGCTCCTTATTGTAAATGATATCATTTCAGAACACTGGTTCTCAACTGACAGCGATTCTGACCCCCAGGAAACAATCAGCAATGTCTGGAGATACTCTGTGTTGTCACAAGTAGGGGTGAGGAGGTGGGTACTACTGACATCAAGGCAAAGAGGTTAGAGAATGATGTAAAACATCCTTCAATAAACAGAACAAGACAGCCCCCCACAACAAAGAATTATTTGACTAATGTCAATAGTGGCAAGGCTGACAAACACTACTTCACAATTTGATTTCTTGAGTATGACAGTAACAAAACCTCTTTAAAGGGAATTACAAAGCACGCTTACCTTATAATCAAATATACAGATGTGTATTTTCACTTTTTGTATACATGTATATCATGTATTTCTTAAAATCTTGCTCCATGCTAATCATTTTACATTACAATTATTCTAACATTTTAAATTTAAACTTAAACTTAGTCATTTCTCTAGGTTTAAGCATATTATCTAAATCAGTTTTACTAAAAGGACATTCTATTCATAGCTATTTATACTGATTACCAAGTCTTATGTACTTCTTTTTTTTCATATTAATCACTAAATACGACAAACAGATTTTCTGTTTATGTTATAATATTACACTAAATGATAGGGAAGGTTGGGAAAAAAAAGCTATTCAGTTTGACCAAATAGCATTATTTCACGTGGTACCACGTACACACAAAATTTTAATTCCAACAAATGCCTTACAAGAATAACCCATATATTGTTTAGAAGGGCTATGAGTGTAACAATTTCATGTGCACTGTTATAGAAGAAAAACATACCCAGAAATATAATCTATATGAAAAATGGAAAAAATTAAGAGACTAAATGACAGACCAGTCTGTTACCTACCATGCAAAATCAATTTTCTTACCAACCAATAAATATATCTTTCCCCCAGTCAAACTTAGTCTCTGTGTAGAAAATTAATGTATATTTTCATTTAGCACCAATGACAAGAAAAGAATAGATAAGAGATTTGTTTCATGGTGTGCTGCAGACTTCTAACTAAACAAATCACATCTCTAAAAACAGCTATTTGCTGCAATATTACCTGTAATAAAAAAGACTAGAAAACCAACTAATTCCATTAAGAGAGGACATTCATGAAGAGGATATACTATGCAGCTGTAAGAGAAAGGAGAAAATCTCTAGATATTACAATAAAGTGTTCTCTGGAATATACTGTTCAGTGAAAAAAAAAGGCACAGCAGAAAAGTATGCATTTTTGTGTAAGAAAAGGAAGAAAAGAACCACACAGGTAATACTGGATAGAAGAACAAATCTAATTAGAGATGAGAAAGAGGGTGAGGGGCATTGATAGAAGCTGGACCTCACTGAATGTTACTTGTTTTATAGTTTTGACTTTGGAACAATAAAAATGTCCACATAATTAAAAATAAAATTAAATCAAAAAGAAAAGGCAAGTATACATACATATATGTGTTCTTAAATTAAAATACTTTCTAAATACTGGTGCAAGACACTGGGTACTCAAGAAAATGAGGAACAAAGGAAAAATTTTAAAATATATATGGCAGAAGTGGGTTTTATCTTTCAGGCTAGTCACACTAAGGTTCATAAAACAAGTTTTCCCTTCAGCCTCTTATTTTCTTAAGGGGCTAATTAAGTCCTCCTTCAGTTATTTTACATGCCAATAAATCAAGGGCATCCTTCTAATTTTTTGTTGTTCAAATGACACTCTTGCAAAAAATGGGAAAAAAGTAGTCTTTAAATGTTGTATATTAACAAAAGGTTTCAACATTTAGTGACAATTCTCTCCCTTTAGAAATTCTCTTGTACTTCTTTTGGGATGAAATCAGTATTTTACCCACACTCCTACCCTTTCCATCTCTACATATTCTTTCTTTGGAGTTGAAACAGCAACCATGTATCCTACCAGCTTCTCTATGCAGAATGTAATTTTGTCTTGGTAAGGAAGGAAATCAGCTGAGGAAAGCAGCTAAGAGCCAAAAAACGACATAATGCTCTATCCTCCTATCCCCGCTTCTTTGTTCCCTTCTTAGTGCCAGTAATTTGGTACACAAATTATTAATGTTCCCAATAAATATCTAATAAGGGCTAGGGCAGTGAGCTAACCCTAGAGCAACTTTGGTCTTCATCCTAATGAAACCGAAGTACTCAGTAACCCCAAATCTGTAGATGAAAAAGACTGAATATCCTAAACATAAATATCACCTGTAAATCACATATTTCCCCTTCCTAATCATTCACAAAAGCTCAAAGTGCCAGAAAATCAGTCAGACTAGGAAATATTAACATAACACAAATAATGCTGGTAACTTACTACTATCTAAGTTTAGATAAATAGTAGATATACTAAAACTTAATACAGAGTGTGGCAAACGTAGGTTTACAGTTGTGAGTACGCAAAAGTTTATGCTTGAATTATTATTTATTACTGTATTATTTGCTATACGAACTGTAAACCTACTTTTGCCTCACCCTGTATATAGTCACAATAAAAATATCCAAGCAAAAGAAAGGAATTAAATAATTAAATGTATATTACTTAGATAAGTGTACAGCCTCAAAGTAAAAAATATTTGACATTAAATTCTGTGATTATCAGAAAATATGGTTTAATACAGAGGATCTTAGAATACAAAAGCCACAACAAACTAAAATTGAAACTCATAAAATTTAACATTTTGCAAATTATAAAAGATTTTAGATAATATGAAGAACTAAGAAACACTAACCTTGTATTTCAACAACACCCATAATAACTATTCTTGAGGGGACTATTTCTAAACAAGTGTTTTCAGAAAAATCAGCAAAAATCAAAGTATTCCAAAGAAATGAGTGTCATGATTACTTATGCCCAATTTTTAAATTTCTCAGACATCACAGTGGAAGATTTTTTAAAATAAATTGTCCTCTTTTCAAACTATATGCCTCTTAACCCTCAATCTATCAGGGAAAAAATCAGTCATTGTCATTTAACCATCTGAATCTAACTGTACCTTCATATTTTATTGTATTTTTAATTTACCTTTATAATTACTTACAGAATTAAGAGTAAAGGCACAATTAAAAAAACACTTTAAAGAATTTAAACACAGCAATTGCATTCCGTATTTCCTGGTTTTAAAGGTATATGCCTTAATTAGGCAACATTATTTGAATGCAACTGTCAACTGATGGATGTCCATGCATGAACCTGGAACACATTCATCGTGTAACTGATTCCATATTCCAATACATCTCTAATAAATTCTAGTTTATCATTACTTCTGGTTCTTCTTGTACTTGAATAGTCAAGGTACAACATTTTGGAAAACTCTGATATCTTATAATTTTGATAAAGAGAAAAATGTCATCTGCTCCACCACTACAAAAATTTTCATTTTTTTTAGACTTAATAGCAAATAGTACATTCAATCCAAAATTTTTATTTCTACATCATCTAATTGCTTCCAATCATCTTCATACACATGCCTGGCCCTCAGCATGTCACTTACAAACTGTATCAAGTAAATTTTGTCAAAAAATCACCATAAAAGATGAAAGAATACTGTTACATGTCCTTTAACAAAATGAAATGGTCTAGGTTCTTGTCTCAAAATATTATGTGAAGCCCTTCCTGTTAAATTACTGACTAGCTTGATGAAAATGTTGTATTAGTTTTTGTTCTTAGAAATACATTGCTCAATTATTAATTTTTGAGTTTGAGAAAATTTGGATATTGTCATATGAAGACACATAAAATGGAATTTCTGTACATGATCAATTTCACAATCAATTTCACAACTAGAGCTAGGCTGTCCAGTAGGTAGGTAGCCATTACTGTGCACTTGAAACGTGGCTTATGTGAATCGAGATGTAATCTAGGTGTAAAATACAGGTAAGATTTCAAACATAGTACAAAAAAATAAAATTTTCTATTGATTACATGTTGAAATGATAATATTTTGTATAGTCTGGGTTGAATAAAATATAGTATTAAAATTAATTGCACCTTTTTCGTATTTTTATTGTAGCTACAAACATTAAAAACTATATAAGTGGTTCACATGTTTCAACTGGACAGTGTTAGTCTAGAATGCTGCTGTTTTACAGCATTCGTCTTCTTATTTGTCTAATGATCATGAAATATTGTGTCTTCCACTGTCAAATTTCTTCTTTACCAACATGGACTAAAATAAAAAGTTCTCTATTCTCAATTGTGTTTAACAAAAGAAAAAACTGAAAACAAAGCTAATGGCTACAAATATGATGTCTCCAGTCTTCTAACTTCTTGAAAGAGTGCTCTGAGACTACTGTTGAGAAATATCACCTACACAACCCAAAACTTTCAGTATGCTTCTTTTTTCTGTCTCATTTTAACCTTTAAGCAGAAAAATACAAATTATCAAAAATTATAGAAAAGCAACAGGTATGAAATGACAGAGATTAAAACAAAGAAGAAAGCAGTTAGAAGAAATATTATTCTTGGATAAGAATTTTAAGAGGTCATCAATAAAATCCTCAATTTTGGTGTGTTTAAAAAAAAAAGACGACGACACAATAAACTTTGGACAACAGAAATTTAAAACTGAAGAATGATATAAAAGTGATGACTTCTTTCACTACTGTATCATCCTTCTACCTTCTAAGAAATTTCATCATTTCTTCCACTTTCTTATAGTTTAGAGTAATTGGTAATTAATAAATAATTCACAGGATGGTGAAAAACAGCAAAATACTTCAAGATACTGGAAAAATAAGAACACTATCCTGTATCGCACTAACCACATTTTATATAATTGTTGTTTTTTAAAGAGTTCTTTATGCTTTTTTACTCTTACATGAAAATTTAGGAAAAAATATTAAAGAATATTTAAACAATCCTCTAAAATACTGTTTACACATGACTACTCTTGAAAGTATCATGGTATTTTAGGGTAATAACAATATAAAAACAATCAGAAAGAGTTTACTACACACTTAAAGGGGGAAAAAATAACGTTCTTCCTTATCAAAACAAGGTGCAACCCAAATTATAATATTTAAAAACAATGCCTGCATTTAGTAGAAAATGTAAATCAAGAGTAAACACAATAACAATAGATGCTATCACTGGATAGATACATAACATAAGGATAGATAACATAAGTTGAACAAGGATCACTAGGTTGCTTCTGTGTTAGAAAAACTAGACATGTTAATTGGGACAAATACAAAAAAAGTAGCAGCTGAGTAGAAAAAAGATAACAGGCAAGGAATAGAGTGAGAACAATCTGGAAAACCAAGAATACCAGAGAAAATACCTGTATATAACGAGGATTCTTTCAATTCCATTAATGTGTCTTTCCAATTACTATACCAAGGAACACTAACTTTAATTGACCAATCTAATGAAAAAAACACGTCACTGATGAACTAGTCTTCTGAGGTAAACATTTAACATGTATTTCTTGAACAGAATGGGTAAAAAGTATGATGACTCACATTAATGGCAAAAATCAGAAGTTTATTTCTAGATATATAAGTACTATCTTACTTGAAATAGATAAAATCACTCATAAATCTCCAAACTGTATTATCATTATAATGGAATTTTATTAAAATGAATTCAGTGCTTCAGCATATCACATTCCCAGTCTTCAAGGCCAACATAACAATAAAGCTGAAGAGAGATGTCTTAAAGTAGCAGGGAAGAAAGCTGAAGAAACTGTTTTTTTCTGAGATGTAGTTTATCCGAACCACTTGGAATTCTTTTAAAATCTGCCTAAATGATTCAGCTAATATAGCAATGCCTCCACCTGCATTTAAAGACAAATAGCACTCACTCCTTCCTCATGTGAAGGTGTTGGCAGAGGCCTGAGAATACAATACACCTGGATAAAATCATTTCTCACAACCAAATCATGACCACATCATTCCTATAAACTATCTACCAAACAACTTTGATACACTGTTAAACACATAATAAGCCCATCCCAAGTATACAGATAGCCAGACATAAGATTTGAAAAACTTACTCTGGAGAAAATAAATGACCCCATGTAAAAATAAAAACTGGGCAAACTTCAAGCCTATTATAGTCTAACTACCCAATAGAAAAGACCACTAGCCGACAAGTTTTGTTATGCCCAGTCAGGGTTTTAGTGCCTCAATTAGAAATAGAAAATTATGCCCATGGCTCATCAGGCATTTGAGGTAAGTTTCCAACATGAAAAAGAGACTAAACAAACTGAAAAATAATACAAATGAGAGAAAAGTCACAAAATAGAGAACTTAAAAACAAGTTTATGCACATCCTCAGAGTTAACATACCACAACAAGAAACAAGAACTATGTGCTACAAAAAGAAAAATCAAGGGAGCAAGGGAAGTTTTAAAAAATGACAGTGAATATTAAAATTTCAATAGAAGGATCAGAAAATAAAACAAAGAGACATAAGAGATAGATATGGACAATATTAGAAGATGAGAACCTTAGAGGAGCAATATTTTTAAATAATACCACAGATATACTAAATATCTATTTATGTACCAGAGTCCTTTGGAGAGCCATAAACCATTGTAGTATCTGGATTTTTGTCCCCCAAATTTCCCTCCCACTGAAAGGTGATATCATTCCCACTGAGAATGCATGGAGTAGAAAGAGAAGACTTCAGGAAGGAGATCTTGATAAATGGATTATTTGATAAACTAATCTGTATGAGATAACGGAATATATATATTGGTCTCTGTTTCTGGCCCCAGAGCTCCTGCAACCCTTTTCTACTTGACAGGTTGTACTGGCAAAACTTCAATCTTCCAAATTCTGTATAAGGAAAAATCCACCTCTTCCCTAATATGTCTTTCTTTCCTGTGAGTCTCCTTTACTACTCACACAAAACACTTCACTTCGGGTCACCAAATGTGTGGAGATTTTTTCCCAAACCACCAAGCAATTCTCAGTCACCAGCAGGTAACTTCCTGGGTGATGAGTGCCTTTTGTCCTAATGAGGTGACTGAGTGAACTCCTAGATGGCTTCTGAATGAGGGCTGGTCACTAAAAAGATCAAAGCATGATTAGAAGTTTGGAATTTTCAGCTCCCCACCCTCCTACTCCACCCTACTTTCTTGAGAAGGAGGTTAAAAATGGAGTTAATGACTGATCATGCCTACATGAGGAAGCCTCTGGAAATCCCAAAAGCATGAGGTTTAGAGAAATTCCAGGTTGGTGAACATGTGGAGGTGGGGGCAGAGTGGTGTGCCCACAGAGGGCATGGAAGCACTGAGTTCTTGCCCTATACCTTGCCCTATGCATCTCTTTCATCTGGCTGTTTCTGAGTTATATCCTTCTATAATAAGTGATCTAGTAAAGTACAGTTTCTCTGAGTTCCGTGAGCCACTCTAGCAAGATAACTGAACACAAGGAGGGGGTCACTGGACCCCCAACCTATAACCAATCAGTCAGGAGCACAGGTGATAACCTGGGCTTGCCACTAACATCTGAAGTGGGACAGGGGAATCAGTCAGTAGGACTGAACCCTCAACCTATGGATTCTGATGCTTTCATATGTAGATAGTGTCAGAACTGAATTCTTGTCTGAGAATTGCTTGGTGGTGTGGGGAAAAACCTCCACACATTTGGCAATGGGAACAGCAATGTTTTGTGTGAGTAGTAAAGGACTTACAAAAAAGAAAGACATAGGAAAGAGGGTTTTCCCCTACATAGACAGTTGAAGACTGAGGTTTTTCCACTACAATCTGTCAAGTAGAAAATCTTACCAAGAGGCTACTAGAAGTTTGAGAGACTAGAGCAAGAGATACAAAGAACTCTGAGCAAGTTGTTTTTAAAAAAGGTAATCACAAGTCTTGGGGAAAAAAATAGAGTACAGCACTGGCTGGTGTGGCTCCTTGGCTTTAGTGTAGGCCTGCGAAGTGAAAGGTCACTGGTTCAATTTCAGGTCAGGACAAATGCCTGGGTTGTGGGCCAGGTCCCCAGTTGGGGGCATGCAAGAGGCAACCAGTAGATATATCTCTTGAACATTCTCTCCCTTTTTTTCTCCCTCCCTTCTCATCTCTCTATAAACAAACAAACAGTGCTGTGTAAGAAGAGACTGAAAGCCCAATACTTGACTCAGCAATAAAAAAGTGAGTAATAGTTAATCATAATATTGAAAATAGTGACTAGTAAGCAAAACTTATGAAAACTACATTAGAGGGATGGGGAAAGGAGGAAGAGGAATAATTAAGCTAAATCTTCATCAATTAAATATGAAAATAATGAATAAACTTAAAATTGATTAAGCCGCAGACAGCCATATAAAAATCTTACTTAGAAACACAAAATAAGTATCAGAGGGAACCACTAAAAGAACTGGTGGGGCAGGAGAACAGGCCGCAGATCACTGTTGTTTTTTCCTTATAGTCTTTTCAGCATTACGTCTATGTGCCTGTATTATTTTAACAAATTAAATGTTTTAAAAATAAAAGGTATTATGGGCTTTGGAAGTTAGGAAGATAACTGCAGTATAAAAATGTTTTTTTATTTATTTTTAAAATATGATAGTTAATTGCTCTCTGTGCCCTCTTAGCACTTTGGAATATTGGCTATGCCATATCTCTATTACTATGTATTGTGATTAAAAGGTATTGTAAATAAGAATGTACTATGATTACTGATTTACATGTTTATCTCCCCACCATATTATAAACTCACACAACATGTCTTATGCATCTCTATATCTCAGTTCAAAGCATGTAGTAGGAAATCAATAAATGTCTGTTACATGAATTAAAAAAAAAATTAAAGACCCTATTTATAAAACAGAATCACAGGATTAAAGGTCTAAGAGAGGCCTTGAGAAAGAATCGAGTCAAATTCTCTGGTTTCCAAAGAATGAAACCAAGTCTGAATAAGTGACTTAATCTACTTATCCAATTAACTAATGGTTATAGTAGTATAAAAACTTGGGATACTCTGGCATTCGTTCACTGCTGTTCACACTTTAACATTAATTTCCTACTGAGGTCAGGAAAATAATAGTTCAAATTCCATCACTTCTTCCCAGAAAATCCAAATTTTGCCTTGTCTTTAAAACATGTTATGCCAAGAACTGCTCAAAATATGTAACCTAAATTTCGTATTCTTTTGATGTGAAAAGATAACCATAATATTCTAAGTTTAAAATTATCAAGTTAACTTATCTTGCTGGAATTAAAATTAATAATCTAGAAAGAAGAAAAATTATGAGCATTTAAAACAAAATAATTCTACAAATATTGTTAACTATTCAAGTACAACCAACTAACTTTGTGACTTAAAACATACCACTTAAATTTTCTTGGTATATTTAGGAAAATCTTTAAATATGCAGTTGTTTGAAATATGTTAAAATATTAGATTATAAATTATACTGACCTAAAAAGATTATTTCATTAGGTTGCTGAAATATCCTAATTAGATGATATACTTTTAATCTTTTCCCTCTAAAAATCTATCCCATGTCCCTCTATTAAGTCTTTTTCATGCCATACCAAATACTGCTAACTTACTATACATACTAAGATCTTATTTCACCTACCACTCTTATCATGAAAATATTTATTATTCAATTAGACTAAGAAGCACTCAGAAAAGGTTAAATATTTACTCATATAGTATAAACATTCCCTCTACTTAATACTAAGCAAGATAAAAAATACAATAAACTTAACTTTTTAAATTTATAGTATTACTTATGTCACAAAAGAATTTTTTTATCTACTGTTAATTCTTTCATTCAAGAAATATTTATTACATACATGTTCTAGGCATTGTTCTAGGTACTAGAAATAAAATAAAGAGCCAAAGTTCCTGCCCTCATGAAGTGTCTATTTGCTTTACAAGTAGAACTATAAAAACAATTTTATTATGAAAAAATAAAATATCATGTAATTCATAGTTTGAATGCCTACTCACTTGATTATAACTTCCTTAAAAGCAGTAACTGTTTTTTTCAACATGTGTTCCCAATCTATCATTCAGTAAGCACTTAGGTGTTGTATGATTTCCAAGTCACAGAATTACTTTTTCTAAAAAAGAAAAATTCATTTAAAAAGTAATAGTAAACCTTAATACATACCACTGATGTTGAGGTCATAATCTCCTGCTGTAATCACATTAGCTACCAATCCTTCTGCAGGCTGACTGCCAGAAACAACATCACTCAAAAGCTTCCGAATGGCTCCAGGTTGAGGTGGCTGGGTGACAATGTTGCTTACTGCTATCTTCAAATTTTTAATTATGTGAAGCTGATTATTAGGATCTCTCATATGAACTTTAAAATAAAAAGGGGGAAAAAAACCTTGAAATTAATTCTACACAATTCAACTACAACAATAAAAAAAAATTGGGTACCTGTTTACAAACAAAAAGATGACAAATCAGAAACCAGTGGAACCAATTCCAAGTGGAACAGTCTCCCATAAATACAAAATAACTTACAACATTCCTTTATAGCCAAAAGGGCTAGCCAGACAGTCTAAACTTCTCCCACAATGCTACTGTTCATGTCCCTATAGTGTGTATTTTCCTTCTTTTTTGGAGTTGCCAGGCACCAACCACCATCCATACCACATCTCGAATTCTCACCTCACCCTAAGGCTGGCCCAGGGCAGGGTGAAGTCTGTAGTATTAACGCTGAAAATAGTAAAGGGGAATTAAATGCTGAATTGAGGATTCCTCTACTTCCTCTAGTGTGCTACATGCATTCTCAGCCACAACTATTCCTCTGTCATAAAAATCAATGCCCACTCTGACATGGGATACTGATAGTGGGGATGTACTGGAACCAAAGGTATATGGAAACTCTCTCCACTTTCAGCTCAATTTTGCTGTGAGCCTAAAACTGCCCTAAAAAAATAGACTACTAAAAAAGAAATCAACCAAAACCCTTCTGCCATTCCAGTATCTCCTGCATGTACCGTTACGGTCCTTGCCTCAGGTCTATGGGATTTATAACTAGTGTTGAGGCCAAGATAGAAATTCTTCGGAAGTTATAACAAGGCAGTATCCACAGTGGACAACAGGAAATGTGGGCATATTTTTTCATATAAATATAATCACGCAGTTTCCATAGTAGTATTAGAGCAGCCCATTATAAGGACCCAATTTTGGAGTCAGAGTTTATTTTAAATCCCGGTCCACCACTTTTCAACTGGTTTATCCTAAATAACTTTTTATCTGCCATTCTTCAATTTCCTCATCTCTAACATGTGATTAATACCTATTTCACAGAGTTATTTTAAAGATTTAGATGAGATATTGTTATATAACACAATGAGCATAAAGCACTAAGCACCATGACTGATACGTAACTATATGGCTAAGTACTCAAGAGGTGATGGGAGCAGCAGGTATTAACACTTACTATTTCAAGGACATCATGGATCATCATCTACAATTAAGAGGCAACTCTGAAAAACTGGCTTTGGGTACCTACCCATTAAAAAATGACACTTTTATTCCCAATGGAAAATGTTTTATACCAAACTTTTAAGGTCAGGACTGTCTACATTTAAATAAAGTTACATGTGTAAAAACTTCCTAAATTTCCTGTGTTCTCTGTTGATTTCTAAATTTTTAATTTAAAAGCATAAACAATAATAGTTCTAAAAAACTACATACGGAATGAATATGTTCACCTGTATTATAAATATATGTAGAAAAGTACAAATAAAATACAGGCAAATTCCATTATAATGGCTGCCTCTGAAGGAAGAAAATTGGCCTAAGGAAAGGTAGAAAGGTGATGTCAACTGTATCTATAATGTTTGATTTATTTTTAAAGGAAAGAAAAAGACACAAAGCAAGTATGACAAGAAGGTTAATATTTGTTGGTTCTGTGTAGCGAGGAGCTGGATGTTTCTTGTATTATCTGCATTCTTCTGTAATTCTGTATTTTTTCTAATTTAAATAAATATACACAGGACTCTTTCCCTAATTAAACTTCCCGCCTAGTCTAAATATGAAACAGAGAAACCAAAAAACATGAAAATACTATGCTTCATTTCTGATATATTTAGAAACAAGCATTTTCCTTAAAGTTGGTCCTTAATTGTTGAATAACATAAGTAGCCATGTGTGTATTAAACCTCTCTCAAAATTTTAAATTAGCTAGTTATCTTTTAGTATTCGTAAATGTTAACACACAAAAAGGATATTCTAGTTTTTCACTATATTCAGAGTAGGCTTATCAGCTGGGTAATCCTACTAATAAATCCAGAAATGAGTTAATAAGTGTGGCAGCCAGCCTCTGAAATGGCCCCCCAGTGATCCCACTATTTCCTGTTATACACACTCTGTGTAGCCTCCTTCCACATCCCAGGGTTGGTATGTGTGACCAACAGAACACGGCAAAAGCAATAGTATGTCACTTCTGAGATAAGGTTATAAAAGAGTACAGCTTCCACCTTGGGGTCTCTCTCTGATCACTCCCTCTGGAAGAAGCTAACTGCCCCGCCATGGGGATACCCAGGGAGCCTATGGACAGGCCCACACAGCACAGTACTGTTGGCCTCACAGGCCAACAGCCAGTGAGGAAGTGAGACTTGCCATATGAGTGAGCTTGGAAGAAAGAGGATCCTCAAGCCCCAGATGACTGCAGCTCTTGCTGACAGTTCCACTGCAACCCCAAGATAGACCCTGAGGCAGAAGCCTCCAGCTAAGCCGCTACCAGATTCCTGAGAAACTGAGAGATGATAAATGCTTTTAAGGTGCTAAGTTTTGGGGTCGTTTGTTATATAACAATAGAATTAGTAATACACTGAAGGATGATTAAAAGAAATGCTCTTAAATCACAGGCAAAAAGTTCAGTATCTTCAGAACTAAACAGCACAAAAGGTGACTATATATCATGTAACATCTCAATTTCAAAATGAAATTCAAATCTAACATTATCTTATTTTCACAGGCTACCATACAGTATCTTGCACACTGCATTATGAGGTAGTATTTCCCAGTATGTACTGTTTCATGGAATACTGTTTCCACAATAAAGTTAAGAGTTGTTTCTGAAAAATTGATTCCATGTTCAAATAAATTTTGGAAATACTGGATTTAGTTTTTAAATAGCATCTTTTTAACAGATCTTCCCAGAGCTTTTCATATGCTAAATGACAGTGTGATTCTGCCAAACACGTGCTATATTAAGCAAACTTATTTGGCCACAAAATTCATTTTTAAGGAACATATAGCACATCTGGTGTTCTAGGAAATATATTTTGAAAAATGAAATAATAACTTTCAAGTTTTTACCCACCATAAAAACTTTATAAAGAAAACCTCGATTGCTGGAAATAAATCACACTTGAACAAAAATGACACAACATATACATCTAAATTTTGTAAAGCTGAAAAATTTTATTCAAAGTTCAGTACTTGAAAAACTTGATGGTTAATTACCTAGTTAAACCAACATGGTTGATAAGACTGATGAAATATTTCTAACTTTTTAAAAGAAACATAGGCTGGTGTAGCTCAGTGGATGAGCATAGGCCTGCGAACCAAAGGGTCATCGCCAGTTCGAATCCCTAGTCAGGGCACATGCCTCCGCTGCAGGCCAGGTTCCCAGTAAGGGGCATGCAAGAGACAACCAAACACTGATGTTTCTCTCCCTTTCTTTCTCCCTCCCATTCCCTCTGTCAAAAAATAAACAAAAATTTTTTGGAAGAAAAGAAACTTCAAACTAAAAACATTAAGTATCCTTTAAAGGTCATTTCCTAGACTAATCTGCCACTTTTGATAGTTCACTCAGAAAATATTCAAAATTTACATAAAAACTGCATTCTATTCCTATCTTTTTTTAATCCCTTAAAAGTATTTTACAATAAATTTTAAAATACTTTTCAAAAATGAAAACCAAGTACTTTCAAAAGTTAAGTGTTTGAGTGAAATTTTCTTAAATCTTATAAATGTCTAGATGCCAAATTTCTAGGGCCACTACCCACGGTCCATATCCTAATCATCTTAAACTTTAAAATTTATGTCAACTCTTACCTCTCTCAAAATTTCAAACCCTTGCTCAAGAATCTAAGGCTGCCCCACATTTACCATGCAATATGAAAGTCCAAAATCCCTTCCCTAGAATTCAAGATCCTTCCTTACCCAGGCATTTTCCCTTACTTTTCTGTATTCTAGTAAGGAGTTTCCTCACGATTCCCCAACCACTCATAATTTGTAATTTACACCTTTTGCCCACACAATTCTAACCTCATCTCTCTCAGCTGAGAGTGCTGGCTATCTTTCCACCAACTCTCTACCTAGCAATAAAAGTCCAACTCATTATACTCCTTTCCTAAATCTTTCAGTCTACAGAAGGAAATCAGAATTGAGCCTCTATTCACTGCACTGTCCAATACACGAGGCTCCAACCACGTGTAGGCTACTGAGCACCTGAAATGTCTAGCCCAAATTGAGATGTAATATAAGTGCAGAAGCACACCAAACTTCAAAGACTTAGCAATAAAAAATATAAAATATCTAATTAAGAGTTTTAATATTGATTACATATGTAAATGATAATGTTTTGGAAATACTGGGTTAAATAAGTCAATCATTAAAACTAATTCCACCGGTTTCTTTTCACTTCTTAATCATGTGACTCCTAAATAATTTTAAATTATATGTGTGACTCACATTATATTTCTACTGGATAGCACTGCTGTCTAGTGTGAATAAGTAATTCTAAATATTGCCAGTGGATAACATGACTTAATTAAGTCACATGGCCTGTTTTTAAATCTTTCCTACATGTAAGACTGTGGACAAGTTAACATCTCTTTGCCTCAACATCCTCAAAAGTAAAATGATAGTAACAGTATCTTCCTCACAGAACTCAATAAGGACTAGAAGAGAAAAGCTACATAAAACAGGTATTGCGTATTAGCATTATTGTTTATTAACAAAGAAGGAACGAGCACACACGTCTTCCAAAGAATTTAAGAATGTAGGGCACTTAGTTGTCTTGTGGACTTAGTACAGCACTGGAGCGGCTGGCTGTGGTACAGGGTTAAGAAAATCCAAGAGTTCCCAAACTGTGTTTTCTTGGACAGCTTCCTCTTCCCTCTAAATATTAAAGTGAACTTATAATATAACTATTTGCCCAAAGAATATACACCTGTGGCATGTAAATACATGAATTTATGGCACAGATCCATTTTTGTGTAGAAGTCATCATAACCAAGTATCATGGTCGTTAACTTGACACAGTTTTATTGAAACCCTTCATTTTACACAGACCTTAAAGACGTGTATTTACCTATGCTATGTTGTTTGCAAAGTACAGGTAAAGATATATTGGTTAAATCATAATTGGGAGTTTTATAATACCTACTTTTTCTTAATAAAGATTCTAAAGCTAGAAAAAAACAGGTAGCTCCTCAATAAATGACACATTCCTACTGTTGATTTAATTTTAATCTGAAAAATCAAATTTTAGGGCTTTTCCTTTCCTATAAATCTAGGTAGCTGCATGTAACTTGCTCTTACTTTCTTGTCCATTAGGCAAAGGCTGTTTCAGGTTTTATTATTTCTTTAACACCTTTTAAATTTTCTTGAGAGATTAAGTAAAATACTACAAACCTCAAAATGTTCAAAAAATGTTTAACTGAAAAAACTAAACAGGAGCTTAGAAAGACATGAGCCTCACTGATGGAAGAATGTAATGTACAAAACAACTCCGAAAGTCCAGTTTAACACCCAGAGGGTAATGATTCGTCTTCTTTACCAAGGCCTCAGCGTTCTAAGAGGCATCATCTGCGTGTCCTTACATGTGGTACAACTTCCTACTTCTCTCCCTGTGGCCATTGAGAACAGTCTCTTCGATCTTTTCTGGGTCTCACGATTTTCTACATAGTAATTACCTAACAGTCCGGCTTGTTCGGGGATAAAAGTAAATGCCAACAGAAACTGGAGATTAGGACCCCGATGTCTTGACAGCCTCACTTACGGCCCCTCCGCCTGCAGCCACTGGAGACACCGCGGGGCCCCAGCCCCAGACGACACTCCACCCCCTCCGTTTTGTAAACATCGCCCTCATCTTCCCTGCCCGCCCCCAACTTACTCTCCCAGCCCCGATTTGCGGACGCTCCGTGAAAAAGCGAGAAGACCACATACCCTCGGAAGTGAGACGAGAGAAGGGCTTAAGCAACTCCGCGAAGCTAAGGTGATTGAGACGAGTGAGCCGCTCGGCTTCGTCGCTGCACAGCGCGGCGACACAGGGGACGAAGGAGTCCGGGATTAGTTCTTGCACTGATTGTACACACTGGGCCATCGCCGAGGTAAAGGCAGCGGCGGCGCCCGCCCTCCGGCCCACTCTCAGAGACGGATCCTGCGGCTGCAGCAGCTACTGCCGCCGCCCGCCGGCCTAGCCCGGCCGGGCGGGGCCCCGCAAGGAAGCCTGAAGACCAATATAAGGGACAGACTCCGTCGCCTCGGCTCCCAGGGCACACAGCACCGACCCCTCCCCGTCACCGCCACTCCTCCGCGACTGCCACGGCGTCCTCACATTCCACCCATCAGGTGGAGACGCCGACAATCTCCACTTAATCCTTCGGAAGACAAATCCTTGGTCACTGCCTGACCGGAACCGCCATATTAAGGCCGAACCCTGACCCACCGGCAGTACTGGTCCCGGCAGCCCCAGCGCTTGCCCCTCACGTGACGATGTTAAGGCAGGCGATAGGGGCAGTGAGAGAGAGCGACGGAGAGGGAAGTGAAAAGCAACAGAGGCTGGTGGGGACGCAAGCGCCGGAAGTGGTGCGACGGTAACCCCTCCCACCGCGGCGGCCCCTCCCACTAGGCGGGACTACGAGTGTAGTGGGCTGGGCCAGGCAAAGGAGGCAAGCGACGATAGGCCTAGTTTTCACGCCAACTTTGCAAAGCCCAGGAAGGTGCGAGGGGAACCCGGCAGGCCCGCGCTCACAATGAATGCTGTCATAGTAGGAAGGGCGCCCGCTCGCCTTCCACGCTGACCTGGCCTCTTCAGAACCCCAAAGGTTCTCTGGGAAACAGTGGGCGAGTGATGTGGCTGTTCGCGCTGCTTCCTGCCTGCTCTTCTCTCTCTGCCATTCCCGGGTTCCCGGTGGAGCGGCGATGAGCACCTGCTCACTGGAGAGAGTGCCCCTGCCTACGCACACACCCCGCCACCCACCCACCGTCGCCCTAGTGCTTGGGGGCTCCTCTGGATCAGGCCTGAACAAACCATGTATCTTTGGAACACAGACTGCCTTTTAAAACAGATTGCCACGAATGTGGACTCAACCAGAGAACAGAAATGAGCGCTCTTGTGTGTCCTGCAATTAACCCGAGTGTTATGGAAACGCCTACCCTACTGCATTTTTGTTGGCCGCATGGAAAGGGTGTGGCTGCAAACGTCGGAGTCGTTCGTCCGCAACCGCTTCCTTTTTACCCTCTGCTCTAATGTTTACTTCATGGTGATGGAGGTGCAGGAAGCCAGGAATTGTGTACCTACTGAGTCCTGAACTGGCTTCCATTCCTAGAAATAACTGAAATGAATTTTACTATAGTGTCACTGAATTGTTTGAATTCCTTCTGAGATATATGCCAAAAGTATAAGGCAAGGAAAAATGCAATGCTCCTTGATGTGAAGATTTCCCCAACATTCAGTGACTCAAATTGTTAAGATTGTTTGGCACCCCTGAGGCCTTTAGCTATGGTAAGAATTTATGACAGATGAGAGGTGTGACTTTTGAGAAATGGGAGGTAAGAAAGGACTATAGGACATAATGACATGGCAGCTTTAGCCACAGATCAATTTAGGTAAGATAATACCGGCACGTTGAAGACTGGATTTTTTTTTTTTAATTAACTGTACCTAAGCACCTCTTGGAAATTTTTCTTGTATCCCTAGGGGTACATATATTCTCTTTTGAATACTTCTGAGGTCAACCTCTTGCATTTTATAATGTAAGTCTCATACAACTAAATATCACTCGAGTTATACATTTTTGGTAACACAGTTCCTAAATGCAAGCATACTACTTTATCTAGTACTCAACTAAAAGTTAAAAAGGCAATTTATTTTTCACACTAAAGGTAAAACTAGCTGTATTAGAGTCTTTAAGAAAGACTTTCAAGGGCAATTTAGCTTAAATGGATTTTTTGAGATATAATTCACATACCATAAAATTCACCCTTTTAAAGTATACAATTCAGTGGTTTTTAGTATATTCAGAAAGCTATACAACCATTACTACTGTCTAATTCCAGAACATTTTCATCACCACCAAGGACACCTAGTACATATTACCAGTTACTCTCCACCCCACACCACTTCCAACCCCTGGTAATCACTAATTTACTATCTCTACAGATTTACCTATTCTGGGCTTTTAATATCATACAATATGTGACTTTGTGTTTGATCTCTTTCACTTAGCATAATGTGTTCAAGGTACCTCCGTGTTGTAACATGAATCAGTACTTCATTCCTTTGTATGGCTGATCTTAAATGGATTTTTGTCTTCTGCATTGACTTGACAATCTAACACCACGTCCACACATAGTGTTTCCAGTGAGTGACTTCACTGTAAACATCTGTTTCTTTCCTAGTTTATCTAAGATGTTCATTTCTAAGGTGGTGTTCTTATCTAAAGATTAAAGCTGAGTCACTGATGCCTTTGCTTTCCAGGAATAGAGAAAAGACAGCAGAGCATTCAACAATTTCAGTCATATTCCACTGTCCTCGGTGAGTCTATTGGTCACACCGACCTCCAAAGGAGAATGGAAAACGTAGGTATGTGGGTTCTGTTGCTAATGAAGAGGATGAAAATGAATATGGGATAACAGTCAAGGGTCTCCAACAAGCTTTATTAAAAATAAGGTACTCTGCAGAAGGTATTGCATGGGGTGAAAGATATCACATTTCTTTGCTTCTCTGACTCCTCCAGGCACTCGCTCTTTTTGCGTCACATGTCCTCTGAACCATTCACTGTATCCAAAAAAAATGAGGTGCTGTGATTGGCCAGGCCTTGGCCCCTTGGCCAGGTGCATACCCTCTAGGCTAAGAGGACATGTCTGTCACCAAAAGAAAGGAAGCTTGCTGGACAAGATAATAATACAAGAAATTAAGGACCTGTTTTCCAAGTACTAAAGATGAGACCCAGCTTCCTTCTTTGCCAAAAATTGATGAATTCCATAGAACTTATGCTATGCCAATGGGCTTATATTTGATATAATGTGTTATCAAATGTTCATGAATTGTTTTATTCTGTATGTATACTATGGTCAGTCTCTTCTCACGCCTGGTGTGGTCAAGTTTAAAGAACACAGACATTAAAATCTGAAACATCTGGATTCAAAAACAGTTCCACCACTTGTGAATAAAAATAATGTCACCATTACTGATCACCATATATCAAGCATGGTGCTTTACATACATCGCCTATTCTGTTTCTCACGCAAACCCTGAAAACTATGTGTCACCAACTTTCAGATGTAGAAATGGAATCATAGCATAGTAGTTAATTACTACTATGTGCCCAAAGATAATGAGCCCTGGAGCCATAAACACAGTGGGCTTGTTTTTTAACCCTAGAGATTTGATCACTAGGCTAAATTGCTTTTCCATATGTTTCCTTGCTTTGAAGGCTTTGAAATACAAAAATTTTAATCTGCAATAGTATATATCATCTTAGCAAGAAATCTGTGACTTTTGGCAAGTTACTTATCTTTTATGAGACTTAAATTCTTTATCTATAAGCTTAGAAAGTTGGAACTAGAATATTTCTTGTATTTGTTTCAATGTGAAGATTTAACATTCTTTCCACTATTATTAAATTTCACTGTTACCAGTAGATGGTGCTATTGAGTACTGGCTTTTAAACCCAGTAAATAAGAGATTCTGATAACTGAGTACATAGTCCTCACAAAGGAGATACCTACCTGTATGTCAGAGCTTTGGAGGACAGGGGATGCCCAGAAAAGATTCAAAGACTCTTACGATTCTTAATATTCAAAGATTCTTAAGCTGAAAAGCTTTATGTTATGCCACACTAAAAAAAGGAAAGTTTTAAATATATAATCTGTATATTGGCCCAGGTTTTTTATTTTATTTACTGTACTGAAAGTCTTAAGACAACTTATTAACATTAACATTCTGAATACAACAGATGGCATCCATTTCGCAATTATTTTAAGGATAAGTCAGAACCATAATTTTGCATTCTAAAGCTCATAATTCTATTTTATACTTGTTATGGGTATTTAAGCTCCATATACATCTTTCTCTAATTTAATCTGCCACAAGTAAAAGCTTATATAAATATTTTTTCCTTTATGCTTCTCCAGTGGGGGACGTGGCATGGAAATACTGAACATTTCAACTCCAAACAAGTTTATAAATGTTTTATTCCTCAAAATTTAGTCTAAAAATAAGTACAGTTGCATGCCATATTGTAAATTGGTAGCATAGACCCAGGATTTCCTATTTAGGAAAAATTACAATGTCATTTTATACATGAGAAAACAATCCTAAGGGGTAAATTAATTTTCTGAAGGTTATATGCTTACAGGCTGGGCACACGGCTAGTGAAGCTTCCCAATTTTCTGACTTCTGGTCTCAAGCACTTGTCATTATACTTCCACAGTTTATATATTAACTAAAATTTGTTTTTATTTACTTGTTTCTCCTGAGTTTAGAAATTACTTAGGGTAACAGGTATTTTTTTTAATCCTCTCCTCAGGACATTTTTTTCATTGCTTTTAGAGAGAGGATGGGAGAGGGGAAGGGAGAGAGAGCAACATCCATGCAAGAGATAAGCATGGATTGGTTGCCTCCTGTACACGCTGAGATTGGGGATCTTACAGGTCCAGACTGGGAGTCCCATGCACAGTGCCCAGACCGAGATTGAACCTGGAACCCAGGTATGCACCCTGACCAGGAATTAAACCCTCAGCCTTTAGGTTGTAGGATGATGCTCCAACAACTGAGCCACACCGGCCAGGGCAACAGGTATTGATTATATCTACATAAAAATAAAAGGAATAATTCTAGCTGCTAAGCAGCTCCCAAAAGCTATGTACTTTTTCTTTTAGCTTACTAGCTGTGCAAGTGAAAATATATATATTCAATTTGAAAGAAAATTTAAAAAGACCTAAACACATGGAATGACATCTCATGTTCATGAATCAGAAGACTTAGCATCATTAAGACGACAATACTCTCTGATTCATCTACAGATTCATGTTAAAATCCCAGCTGGCTTCTTTGTAGAAATTGACAAGCTTATCCTGAAATCTTTGTTGAAATTCAAGGAACCTAGAATAACCAAAACAGTCTTTAAAAAGAACAAAGTTTGAGGATGCACACTAATTACAAACTTATTACAAAACTATAATAACCAAGACAGTGTGGTACTGATATCAGGATAGACATAAAGATCAGTGGAATAGAATTAAGAGTCAAAAAATAAACCCTCACACTTAAGGACAATTGGCTTTTGAAAGGGTAGCAAGGCAATTAGAGGAGTAAAAACTAGTCTCCAACAAATTGTGCTGCGTCAACAGGATATCTACATTGGAAGAATAAAGCTAGTCCCTTTCCTCATACCATATGCAAAAATTAGAACTAAAAAAATATAAAACTCTTACAATAAAACAAAGGCATAAATCTTCATGATCTGGAATTAGGCAATGGTTTCTCAGATATAACAACAAAAGCACAAGCAACAACAATAAAAAAAGATAAACTGGATATAATGAAATTTTAATAACTACAAAGGACACCATTAAGAAACTGAAAACAACCCACAGAACTGAAGAAAATATTTGCAAATCATATATCTAATATAATCCCATAAGCAATCTGATAAATGTAAATGCTGCCAAAAAACTGAATTTGGATGCGAAAAATGTAGATATACAAGGCAGAAAAACTAGTATATGTGAAAAACTATTACAACTCACTGATAAAAAGGACAAATAACCCAATTTAAAATGGGCAAACTCTAGTTAACATCCATTACTGTACATAGCTATAATTTTTTTCTTATAATAAGAATGTTAAGATCTATTTTCTTAGCAACTTCCAAATATTAACTAGATTTATTTTTGTGATCACTTCAACATACATACAAATATTGAATCACTTATACACTTGAAACAGATATATTGTTATATATCAATTATACCTCAAGAAAAAAAAAGAAATAGAAGGAAACTCTTTACCAGATAAAGATTATGTAGCAAAATCCATAATAATATAGCTAATGGTAAAATGTGAGAATAATTCCCTTTAAAATCAGAATGAGACAAGGATGTCCATTATCATGTTTTCTGTTTAATACTTTTCTAGCTTCCTCTAAAAGCAGCTAGAGAAGATAAAGAAACAAAATTTGTAGGATTTCAAAAGGAAGAAGCAAAACTATACTAATACGCCCTTATCAGCAAAAGATATGTTCCAAGAACCCAGTGGATACCTGAAACCACAAATAGTACTGAACCCTATATACACTGTGTTTTTTCCCTATACATATGTACCTATGGTAAAGTTTAATTTATAAATTAGGTACAGTAAAAGATTAACAATAACTAATGATAAAACTGAACAATTATAACAATATGCTAATAAAACATATGGAAATGTGCTCCTGTCTCTCTCAAAATATCTTATTGTACAGAACCTACGTTCTTTTTGTGATGATGTGAGATTGCTGTAATACCTATGTGATGAGATGAAATGAGGTGAATGACATAAGCATTGTGACATACTTTTAGGTCACTATAAGGGCTACTTGAACACAAACACTGCAATATTCAGACAGTCAAACCAATAACCAAGAGGGCTACTAAATAACTAGTGCTGGGCAAAGGGATTATTCATGTCCCAGGCAGGACGGAGTGGGACAGAGAGAGATTTTAACACACTACTCATAACAGGCACAATTTAAAATGTATGAATTGTTTATTTCTGAAATTTTACATTTAATATTTTTGGACTGCAGTTGACTGTAGGTAACTGAAACCATGAAAAGTGAAATGACAAATAAGAAGGGACTGCTATAAATTTATTTAGAAATGATATAATAGGCTTAATATATAATGTCCCTTCATCATTTTTATGTGGTTGTCCATCTTCTCTTCAATTGCTCTCCCAAAAGCAGAAAGCAGAACTCAAAATTTCCATTTCTCTTATAGCTAAGACATCATTATTTGACTGGGATTTTGTAAGCTAGACGTATACATGCAAGAATCCTAACTCAAAGTGGCAGCAACACCATTAAGAAGGTGGCAATTCAACCAAAATTAATCTAGAGATTCAGTGCAATTACAATCAAAATACTCTCAGATTTTATAGAATTTGACAAACTAACTCTAAAAGCCATATTTAAAAGCAAACTTTTAAGAATAGTTAAGGTAATTTTGAAGATGATTTAAAAAGTAGGATTTAGCTTACTAGCGAGCAAGACAAAGTTATAATACAGTTATATTAAGACAGGGTAGACAAAATGAACTAATGCAATAGAAGAGAGGGCTGTGGCATAGGCCAACTTGAAACATGAAGCAATGTAGAAAGGTCAGATTATTCAATAAACTGTACTTTAATACTTGGTTATCTGTATGGAACAAAAATCCAATTAGTTTTCTATTTCACGACATACAAAAAATCAGGTCAGGTAAAATAAAGATACAAATAATAATAGCAAATACTTGATGCTTATCGCATGCCTGGTATGGTTTTAAACATTTTACATATACAAACTCTTTTATGCCTCATAACAACCCTGTAAAGTAAGTAATACTAATATCATTCCCATTTTATAGATGAGGAACCTGGAGAAAAAGTGTTAATTAATCACAGGCCACAGAGCCACAGTGATTTGAACTCAGACGTTCTACCTCAAATCCCTTTTTTAAAAACACTATACTATACTTCCTCCCTTTTACAAAGAACGTAGGAATTTCTTAAACAAGATTCAAAAAATACAAACCATAAAAAGCAAATGATACACGCGAAAAATAAGAAAGTAACAGAACATCATTTCATAAAAGAGGAAAACTTTCAATAGCCAATAAACATTCAAATATTCTGAAAGTTTAAAAAAAAATGGGCAAGACATATAACCAAATTGTTCTCCAAATAGGCAATAAGATGAAAAAGATGTTCATGAAAAAGATGTTCAAAATCATTATCCATCAGGGAAATGAAAATAAAAGCCATGATAAAATATCACTTCACACTCACTAGGATTACTATAATCAAAAAGACAATAAATAGCAAGTGTGACAAGGACATGGAGAAATGCAAACCTTTGTTCACCGCTAGTAGGAATGTAAAGTGGTGTAGCTGGTTTGGGGGAAAAAGATGTTCTAACCTATTAAACATAGAGTAACTTATGATGCAGCAATTTTATTCCTAAGAGAACGAAAACATTTATCCACACAATAACTCGGACATAAATGTTCATAATAGTATTATTCATAATGGCCAAAAAGTGGAAACGACCCAAATGTTCATCAACTGATGAATGAATAAATAAAATGTGATATAGCCATGCAATAGAACATTATCTGTCAATAACAAGAAAGTACTGATACATGCCACAATATGGATGAATCTTGAAAACATGCTGAGTGCAAGAACCCAGTCACAAAGAAACACACATTGATTCCATTTACATGAAAGCTGTATTTAAAACACTTGAATCTTCTTAAATCTCTCTGTCAATTCCTTTTCATTAGAACACATTTTCCTTAAGACTTTAGTTGCAGAAAAATTGAGATGCACTCAAAAAAACCCAAGTGTAATATAGGGGCAGTTTTTACAACATAAACTTTCCATAAAATTCTAGGGCAGAAACTGAAATACAATCAGGCTTGATACAAACAAGAAATGCTGGTGCCAAAGCTCCTTCCTCAGTCAGGGCGCTTGCTGTTCTTTTCATCTCAGCCTCTTTTCTGTTATGGAGCCTGGGCTTTTTTTGGATGCTTCTCTGCGTTTCCTTTTCCTTCTTCTCTTCCTTATGCACGCACTTCTCTCTTTACTCATTTTGCACCATACTTAACATGATTATCCAAGCCTCAATTCTACAAGATGGAATAAACAATTTCCTCTCTTTCCCTGGTTCAATTTATTGACAGATAAAAGTATTAGTTGCTTTTAGGAGTCCATCCTTGCTTCAATTGTCAGCAAGAACCAGTCATGTACTATAAAAAGTTTTATGGGAGCTCAGGCTATGGAACCTATATATAACTTTCCTTTAATCCCACCACCATTTCTGCAGCATCATCTTTTCACCCGGTTATTTCCCATTCTTTCAATATACAGCTCAAATGTTATCTTCTCATAAGATAGAGTTCACTGATCTTCAAGTTTAGAAGTAAGATGTTCCTCTACATCTCGTCACATATCTTAATATAGAATTTATCTCATTGTAATATTGATTTCTCATCTGTTCCACATCTAAATTTTAAGTTTTTTTAGAGCAGGTAGACACTCATTTTACCACCCATAAAAGATAAATGACCAAAGCAGAAGATAGTTCAAAAAATTAAAAATATAACTGCCATATGACCCAGGAATTCCACTTCTGGGTATTTATTCAAAGAAAGTAAAAACACTAATTTGAAAAGGTATCTGCACCCCCATGTTCATTGCAGCATTAAATAATGCTGCAATTGTAAACACAATAGCCAAGATATGGAAGCAACCTAGTTGCACATTGACAGATGAATGGATAATGAAGAGGTGGTACAGATATACAGTAGAATATTAACCAGCCATAAAAAAGAATGAAATCTTACCATTTGTGACAATATGGGTGGACCTAGAGGGTATTATAATGTCAGGCAGAAAAAGACAAACACTATATGATTTCACTTAAATGTGTAAAAAACAAATGAACAAAACAAAACAGAAACGGGCTCATAGATACAGAGAAAAAAACTGATTGTTGCCAAAGGGAAGGGAGGTGGGGGAATGGGTAAAGAAGGTAAAGGAGAATAAGAGGGACAAACCACCAGTAATAAAAAAATATAAGTCACATGGATGTAATGTACAACATTGGAAAGGTAGTCAATATTATCATAATTCTGTATGGTGACAGATGTTACTAGAATTACTGTGGTGATCACATCATAGGGAATATAAATGTCGAATCATTATGTTGTACACCTGAAACTAATATAATATTGTATGTCAAATATACTTTAATAAAAAAAATGAGTGAAGGATCTAAAGAGAAAATCAAGTTTTATTTGGTAGCTGTGAAAATTAATGTCCCACTTTTGAAAAGCAATTTGGTGGCATGTATCAAGAGCTATGAAAATGTTCATAGCCCTGCACAAATTGATTCCACTATGGAGAATTCATGTCATTTCATTTCATTCAAGAAATATTTATTGACTACTTTTTATATGTTAGGCATTGCTGTAAACTCTAGGGTTTAGCACAGGGCCATCAAAGACCTGCCAGTTTCAGATCATGACTGTTAGAAGTTTGAACCATGTGGGCTGCTCTCCATGGTTCTGAACCATACTTAACATCCATAAAAACACAGGTCTATTTCACTAATATATCCTGTGTATCTTTCCCCAGAACTGTGAAGCAGAGTAGGAAAGAGAGACTAGTAAGAGAAAATGTGGAATACAGGGAAGATAAATCATCACAAAGGCATAGCCACTGAGAGATTCAGGCAGAAAAAGGATATTTATTTTGAGATTATTTTCAAATAGTTTCAGCTGCAAAGTTCCATGGCGGGGGCGGGTGGGGGGGTGGTAGTTGGGGGGAGTTGATAGAAAAAGGCAACATATTGAATGGGAGAAAATATTTTCAAACCCTATATTTGATAAAGGGGTAATCCCCAGAAAATATATATGGAACTCCTACAACTCAATAGCAAAGAAACTAGTAACTAATAAAATAGTCTAAGGGCATTTTTCAAAAACAAAACTACAAATGATGAAATGGCATATGAAAAAATGAAAAAATCACAGAATCATCAGGAAAATGCAAAACAAAACCACAATGAGATAACACTTCACACCTGTCAAGATGGCTATTATCAGAAAAACAAAAGACAAGTGTTGGGAATGATGTAGAGGAAATGGAACCCTTGCATATTGTTAACGGGGGTGCAAAACAGTGCAGCTACTATATAAAACTATGGAAATGCCTCAAAAAATTTACAAGTAGAATTGCCATACAATCCAGCAAGCCTACTTTGGGGAATTTATTCAAAAGAATTCAAACCAGCATCTTAAAGAAACATTAGCACTTCAAGTTCATTACACTATTCACAATAGCCAAGGTGTGGAAACATCCTAAATGTCCATCAGCAGAGAAATGAATAAAGAAAATGTGGTATATACATACAGTGGAATATAATTTGGCTTTTAAAAGAAGGAAATTATGGCCCCAGCAGAGGCAGGGTCGCCAGACCAGCAAGGTAGAGACCTGCGCTCAGCCACGCCTGGGGCCAGCGCCCTGACTTTGTTTTAGTGGGGAGCCGCTTCACCCTGACCCACTTCCCCTACTTCCTCACTGACAAGTGCAATGGCGTGTCTGAGTACTGCGCCTCCTGTAAGTGCGTCCAGGCTGGGGGCATCTACCTCTTCGATAGCTAGCTGTGCAAGTTACTGTTCCTTGCCACTTTCTGTCTCACCTTGAAAGGCAGCATCTACGACTTCATTGGGTCCATTGTATCGTCTCATCCATCCAGGTGTGGATGACAACACGCTACAACCTTTATTGCACTTTCCAGCCCACTGTCCTTGCTGGCTGATGTTTCTCAGTGTCTACAAGGTCTTTATCATGTAGGCCTTCATCCACTTTTTTCCCCTGGGCAGCTGGATGGCACTTCTGGCCCAAGCAGTGGTGACCAGGCTGTTGGCCCTCAGCATCCTGGCCTTGTACGTCACCATTGTCAGTATGTACTGCTGGGCTTGGTGTCCCAGGCACACCTTTTCCTTTCCTCCAGGTTTCAGTGAAGTAAACAATATCTAGGGGAGGAGGGGTGCAGGGGAGGAGAAGGAAATTATTCAATATACAACAACATGGGTGAACTTTGAGGACATTGTTAAGTGAAATAAATCACAGAAAGACAAATACTACATGATTCCACTTACATGAAGTATCTATAATTGTCAAATTTATAGAATCAAAGAGTGGCATGACAATTGCCAGGGGCTGAGAGGAGGAAGAAATGGGGAGTTGCTGATCAATGGGCATCAAGTTCCAATCAAGCAAGACAAATATGCTCTAGAGGTCTGCTGTATGACATTGTAACTACACTTAGAAATAAAATAAAATAGCAATGAAGTTGTTTGCCTAATGATATATAAAGCTAAAACTAGAAGAATTTTTTAAATGAACAAATCTTTTTAATACTTGATAAACAAGCAGAAAAAGATATTCATAAGGGTATTTAATATTTGAATAATACAATTAATAAAGCTGACCTAATGTGATATAAAATATAATACATCCAGCAGTTGCAGAATACATATTATTTTCAAATGCATGTGGAACAGCTATTCAAATTAATCGTACATTGGGTCATACATCAAGAGTAACCAAATGTCAAAGATTGTGATTATAGGGATTATCTTCTATGACTACAAAGAAATGGAGCTAGAAATAAGTAACAGAAAAGTCACTAAAAAATTCACAAGTGCATGAAAATTAAGCACCATACTTCTAAATAACTCTTGGTCAAATAAGAAATCACAATATAGTTAGAAAAAGTCTAAACTGGATGCTAATGAAAATATATATTTCAAAGTTATGGGACTCAACTAAGTAGTGCTTAGAGGGAAATTTATAGGCTTATATTAATATTTAAGAATAAAAAGAGCCCTGGTTCGGTAGCTCAGTTGGTTAGAGCATTGTTTCAATATCCCAAGTTCTTGGTTTCAATCCCCAGTCAGGGCACATACAAGAATCAACCAATGAATGCATAAATAAGTGGAACAACAAACTGATGTCTTTCTCTCTCTCTCCCTCCCTGCCTTCCTCTCTAAAAATCAATAAAATTTTTTAAAAAGAATAAAAAGAATTGCCAAAATTCAATTATTTATGTATGCACTAAAGAAATTAAAAGAAAATTAATTAAATCTAAAGAAAACAGGAATGGGCCCTGGCTGATGTTGGGTGTCGTCCCACAAATCAAAAGTTCTCAGGTTCAGTTCCTGGTCATGGCACATGCCTGAGTTGCAGGTTTGTTCGCCTGCATACAAAAAGGCAACCAATTGATGTTTCTCTCTCAAATCTATGTTTCTTTCCCTCTCTTTCCCCCTCCCTTCCCCTTTCTCTAAACCCTCTCTCTCTTCCTCTTTCTCTAAGAGTTGATAAAAAAAAAGTCCTTGGGTGAGGATTAAAAATATAATAATAATAAAAAAATTATAAAGAAAATAGAAAGGAAACAGTACAGAGTCAGAAATCAAAAAATAGAAAACAAATGTATGCTGAATAGAGATAACAAAGCAAAATGTTTTTTCTTTGAAATTTTTAATAAAATTAGCCCTTTGCAAGATTTAATAATAAAAAAAAGTAGAACATGAAAATATAGGCATGAAAAAGAAGACAAAAAGATGCTGGAGACATTAAAAGGGTAATAAGAAAATGAACTACTTTATGTCAGTACATTTAAATATTTAGCATCTTTGTAGAAAATCAATTTACCGTATATCTAAGGGTCTATTTCTGGATTCTGTGTTGTGTTCCCTTGTTTTTTGTCCATCCTTATGCCAGTACTGCACTATTGGATTACTATAGCTTTACGTAAGCCTTAAAAATCAGATCATCTAAGTCCTCCAAGTTTGTTCTTGTTTTAAAATTACTTTGTTCCATAGCACATATCAATGAATATTTCTTGAATTAACAACATTAAAAAATTACTTTGTTTACTCTAGGTCATTTTTAACCTAGGCCGGCTCAGCAATTTCTACAAAAATAACCCCATTAGAAAGATAATTGGGCCCTGACTGGTGTGGCTCAATGGATTGAGTGCTGAGCTGAGTACCAAAGTGTTGCCGGTTCAATTCCCAATCAGGGCACATGCCTGGGTTGGCAGGCCCCAGTAGGGGGCGCACAAGAGGCAACCACACATTGATGTTTCTCTCCCTCTCTTTCTCCTTCCCTTCCCCTCTCTAAAATTAAATAAATAAAATCTTTTAAAAAAAGATAATTGGGATTGTATTGTATGTATAGATGAATCTGGGAGAATTGAGATCTTAACAATAGTGTCCTAATCCATGAACATAGTGAATTTCACCATTTATTTACATCCTTAATTTTTCTTAGGAATGTTCTATACTTTTCGGTAAAGAGGTATTGCACATCTTTTTAAAAATTTATTCCTAGGTATTTAATGTTTTGTAGTAATGAAAACTGGATCTTTTTTTTTCAATATCCAATTGTTTTGCTAGTAGTGTATAAAAATATAATTGACTTTTGCATATTGACTTGTACCTTATGATCTTGCTAAGTTTATTCATTATTTCTAGCAGTTGTTTTCTAGCATCTTACAAGCAAATGATCACATCATCTGCAAATAGTTAGCGTTCCTCCTTTCTGATTTTTATGCTTTATTCTTCTTTCCTTATTGCAATGACTAAGACCTTCGTTACGAGATAATAAAAGTAATCAAAAAAGATGTCCTCTACTTAGTCTTGAACTTTGGGAAAACATTCAATATTTCACCATTGATTATGTTCATGATTTAGTTGTTAACTGAATGATGAATGGGTATTGAAATTTGTCTGACTTCTGTTTTTATTGAAATGACATTACTTTTATCCTTTATTCAGTTACTGTGATGAATTATACTGATTGATTTTCAAATGTTACATCAATTTGCATTCCAGCATAAAGCCCTAATTGACCATGATATATTATTCTTTTTATATATTGTTGGATTTGATTTACTAATATTTTATTAAGGATTTTTGTGTATTTCATGAGGAATATCAGCATATAATTTATTTTTATATTTTATATATAATTTTATAATAAATATACTGTTATATTATAAAAATAATATAATGTTGGTCATATAAAACAAATTGTTAATTCTTCTTCCCTTCTCTGTTTCTGAAAAAGTTTATATAAGGTTGGTTATTTCTTTGAATATTTGAAGATTTACCATTGAAACTGGAGTTTTCTTCATGAAAAAGTTTTTGATTTAAAAATCAATTCATTTAATACGTATCAGCTATTCAGATACTGTTTCCTCTTTGTCAATTTTGGTAAATTGTATTTTCCTAGAAACTTTTCCGTTTCATATAATTTTTCAAATTTATGGGTGAATGTTTTAATAATATCTTATTATTTTAATTTCTGTTGGGTCTGTAGTGATAACTCTATCATTCCTGTTACTGGCAATGTGTTACTTCTTTTTCTTCCTTGATTAGTTTTCTAAAATTTGATTAATTATATTAGACTTTTCAGCATAATTAGGGAATACTGTAAAATCAGCTTTTACATTTATTAATTTTCCCTGTTATTTGGTGCTTCCTATGACATTGATTGCTGCTCTTAGCTCTATTTCCTGCCTAGCTTCTAAAATTTTGGGGTTTACTTTGGTTTTTTTAAGCTTATTAAGGTAAAATCTTAGATAATTGATCTTAGACCTTTCTTCTATTTAAAGTAACAATTTAAAGCTATAAATTTTTCTCTCAGCTTCTCCTTAGTTGCATTTCCTCCCCCTCACCCAATGAATATCTTGTATTTTCATTGTCATTCAGTTTGAAATATTTTCCAATTTCTCCTGTTATTTTTTATTTGACTCATGGATTACTTAAAAGTTTATTGTCTAACTTCTAAATATTTGAGGATTTCCAAGTATTATGGACTTAATGTTTATGTACCCCCAGATTCATATGTTGAAGCCCCAATCCCTAGTATAGCTGTATTTCAAGATGGGGGCTTTAAGGAAGGATTTAAGGTCAAATAGTGTCCTAAGGGTGAGACCTTGATCTAAGAAAATTAGTGTCCTTATAAGAAAAGACACCAGAGAGCTCTCTCTCTTTCTCTCTTATTCACTCTCCTCATGCACCCAGTGAGGAAAGACCACAGGAGATCATAGCAGGAAGGTGGCAATCTGCAAACCGAAAAGAATGTACTCACCGGAAACCAAAGTTGCTAGCACCTTGATTTTAAAATTACAGCCTCCAGAGCTGGGAGAAAATAAATTTCTGTTGTTTAATATACCTACTCTGCAGTATTTTGTTGAAGCAACCCGAGCAGATTAATACACCAAGATATATTGCTTGTGATTTCTATTTTAATGCTTTGTAGTCAGAAAACACAAGTATGCTTTTTTTCATTAGTTATTTTTTAATGAGAGTCAACATTCATGAGTCAACATGAATTTGAAAAGAACTTGAAAATTTGAATGGTGCAGTTGAAAAGAACAACTCTGAAGTTGTTAGGTATAGTGTTTTGTCATATCACATGAAATGGTTAGTAGTTTAGTTCACATCAAATGTGGTGACAAATATGTTCAAGAGGTTTCTCATATTTTTAGGAAGTGAAAACTAGTATTTAATTTTGTTACACTTACTTCATTTCTGCATATAAGAACTCACTTAATTAGTTTCATATTGATTGGTAATTCTTTGGTTTACCTTTTATACTGAGTCCAAGTCATGCACATTAGAATATGGGGTCCTCCCCACCCCAAACTTGCATGCCTACGCAAGCTGCTACCAGTGCCTTTTCCACATGAATGGCCTGTCTTGGCTCATAGTTCATACCTTCCTAAAATCTCTCAGACAAGTAGCATCTGGCCTCAGCCTGCCGCATACTTCTCATCGAGTGGCCCCAGGCCGGGAAACAGCAGCCACTGGTCACGGTTCACAGCTTGGCCTCTCCTGGGCACCTCCGTGCCCAGAACAAATAGCAGGCAGATGAAGATCCCTTTGTAACTCAAGCTGGGTGGCCTGGGCAGAATATAAGTGGCACTCAACTTTGTTCTACGCCTCCCAGGAAGCACCCAGTGCACCCAGTGGACAGCTTCAGGCCACGTCAAAACACTACCCTAACAACTTCACGTGTGACACATTTGGGGGGGGCAGAACTCAGCAGGCACTAGAGTCCTGCTGAAGTAAGGCCTGCTCTGTGGGACCACCCCTACACAGCTGATCCTCCAGGGCAGTGGTAGCTTTGTCCAGTCCTTATAGCAGTTCAACTTGGGGATAAATCCCTCCTATTTGCATGCCAACAACAATCAAGACTCAACTACAACAGGATGGAGTACACAGCCTACATGACAGAAGACACAACTGGAATGATTGGGGAGGGTGTATCATTAGACCCTATAGGACATCTACTATATTAGGCCGCTCTACCAAGCCCAGGAGATGTACCATCCTTCTCTATTACATAGAAGCAAACACAAGGAGGCTGTCAAAATAAGGAGACAAAGAAACACATCCCAAATGAAAGAACAGAACAAAACTCTAGAAAAAGAACTAAATGAAATGAAGGCAAGCAATTTACTAGATGCAGAGTTCAAAACACTGGCTATAAAGATGCTCAATGAACTTAGGACAAGAGTAGTTGAAATTAGAGAGAACTTCAACAGCATTTAAAAAAAAAGGACATGGAAACCATAAAAAAGAACCAGTCGGAGATGAAGGATATACTAACTAAAATGAAGAATAATTTACAGGGAATCAACAGTAGAGTAGATGAAGCTGAGAATCAAACTAGTGATTTGGAATATAAGGAAGACAAAAATAGATAATGAGAATAGCAAAAATAAAAAGAATTTTTAAAAAATGAAGACAGTATAATGAGCCTCCTGGATGCAAGTGTACCAACATTTGCATCATGGGAGCACTGAGAGGAAAAGAGAGGTAGCAAGAAATTGAAAACCTACTTGAAAAAAATAATGACAGAAAACTTTCCTAACTTGGTGAAGGAAATAGATGTGTAAGTCCAGGAAGTGCAGAGACTCTCAAATAAGGTGAACCCAAAGAAGCCCACACCAAGACACATCATAATTAAAATGCAAAAGGTTAAATACAAAGACAGTATCTTAAAAGCAGCAACAGAAAAGCAATTAGTTAAAAGCAGCAACAGAAAAGCAACAGAAAAGCATAAGACTGTCAGCTGATTTCTCAACAGAAACTTTGTAGGCCAGAAGGGATTGGCAAGAAATATTCAAAGTGATGAAAAGCCAGGACTACAACCAAGATTACCCAGGAAAGCTATCATTTAGAATTGAAGGACATAAAAAGACCTTCCGAGATAAGAAAAAGCTAAAGGAGTTCATCACCATCAAACTAGTATTAACATTAAATATTTTAAAGTGTCTTCTTTGAGAAGAAAAAAATGTAAAAATATGAACAATAAAGCGGCAATAAGTACATATCTATCAACAATGAATCTAAAAAAACCAAACTAAACAAAGAAGCAGAAAAGAAACTGACTCACAGGTACAGAGAATATTTTGATGGTTGCCAGATAGAAGAGGTTTCGGGGGATGGGTGAAAAAAGTGAAGGGATTAGAAGTACAAATTGGTTGTTACAGAATACTCATGGGGGTATAAAGAACAGGATAGGGAATATAATCAATATTCTAATAACTATGTATGGTGTTACATGGGTACTAGATTTATTGGGATGATCACTTAGTAAGTTATATAGTATATAAGCACTGTCAAAATCAAATACTATACCTGAAACAAATATAATATTGTATGTCAACTGTAACTGAAAAATAAAAACAAGATTTAAATTAAAAATAAATAAATAAAATTTCAATCAATCAATTTTAAAAGTAGTATCATTAACTTCAAAAAAAAAGGCTAATGGGTTCTCTCTCACATCTTGTGTGTGAGCCCTTTTTCTCCTCCTAGACAAGCATTTAGAAATTAATGTGCTAGTGTTGCTTTTTGCTGACAGGCAGTAGTGATGTTGCAAATATAGGGTTTAATGGACTAGCTTAAAGTAAACATCTGAATAGTGTCAATTTTTTTAAAACAAAATTTAAATAGATCGTATGCTAAAACAGTGAAATGACAGGAACTATGGTTCTTGTTTTTGGGCAAAACACACAGCACTTCATATTATCTATTTTAAAGGTCAACACTGTCACTGGGTAGAAAATTGAGACAACTGTTTGGATAATTTATTTCTTTCTTCATCTACTTTCCCTACTGATCCCACAGTTTCCAAAAGGAAGCAACCAAAATAAAACAAAGAACAACCAACTTAGTCACAATTATTTGGATAGTTCAGGCCAAAGGCAGTCATTTGGTTTGAACTGTATGGTTTGCTTTCCCCAGTTAATCATTCTACCTTGCCTATGTATAAATACTGTCTTAATGCTGCTGGCATGGAAAAGCAAATGAGTACATTTTCCAGAAGGTAAGATGACTCAACTCACTCATGCAAACTCACCCTGGACTTTGACCTTACACTTAAAAACTGTGTTTATAAAAACACCAAACAGTATAAAAGTGTCAATAGTATCTATGACCCAATATTGTCTCTGGGTTTATTTACATTTGTTTGCAGATTATGGCTTACACGTTTAAGCAATGCTTTAGGGATTATCAGAAAACAAAATTCCTTAGTATAGTTTTACTCTTTCCATCTCCAGCAAATCTCTAACCTACATATACCTAAATTCTCTCACTTTTTAAAATAAAATTCTTTCATTTTAAATATACAAACATTATTATATTTACATTTGTCCATTGGTTTGAAATTCTGAAACAGTAAAAGTACAATTTCTAAAAAGGTTTAGGATCTGAAATTCTCTCCTGATACTTCAAAATGTATGGTAAGGCTAAGGAAATGTTCTTAATTCTTAGAACTCCAAGTAGAAATCCTTGAATAATGATAGCTGGCACTTAACAGAGCATTTACCAAAGGTTAGACATTGTTCAAAGTGTTCTACATGTATTAATTCATTGAAAATGCACAACAACTCTAAGAAGTGGGTCCTGTTATTATCTCCACTTCACAAGTAAAAGACCAAAAGCACAGAGAAATTAATTAACTCACCTACAACACCCATTGTAGTAAGTGGCAGAGTTAGAATTTAAACTCGCAGTAAGTCTCTGACTCCATAGTCTTATCTATTATATGCTATGTCCCCCCTGTTGACTCTTTATAGTGTCATAACTTGTATTTTTACCTTCTCCTTGATATATACTTCCTAAATGGATCTGAATCAAATTCTTAATATTGTATTTGAGAAATAATAGAATTGATGTTTTCTAAGAAATACCACAAGTATAAAGAATATTAATTTGAAAAATAGTACTCGGCCCTGACCAGGTAGCTCAGTTTATTATCACATCCTCTGTATTTGCCGGTGTTGCGGTTTCAGTCCCTGGTCAGGGCACATACAAGAATCAACCAATGAATGCCTAAATAGGTAGAACAACAAGTTAATGTTTCTCTCTCTCTCTCTCTCTCTCTCTCTCTCTCTCTCTCTCTCTCTCTCTCCCCCTCTCTCTCATCAATAAAAAAGAAAATGTAGTTTCTTTAAAAAAGAAAAAGAAAAATAGTACTCAACATTTCTGCTTTAGTTTGAGGATTCACTAGCACAGACCCTAAAATGATAACATTTATTAGAATAAACCAGAATAAACTCATAAAATGTATCTTGGACCTGCCATTTGTGCTTTTGAGCAACCGTGTCAATTACCTGGTCAAATTTCCCTCTGGACAATATTATGCACCACAAAACTCTAACCGTCCCAACTACACAGTCAGTTAAAATGTGAAATATGGGATGTGATCTTTGTATTAGTTCCAGCAAAAATAAAATGCAGAGATCATCACTGATACCCACTAAATTCACTGGCCTTACAAAAACATTTGATACCTTGAATTTGGTGGCCATTAAGGAGGTTTGGGACTCCAAACATTTCAAGAGTATTTTGAAGTTTTTACAATGTTATTTTTGGCCCCATAAAATGTGAATGAACTTTGAAAATATAAGACAGTATTAAATATAAAGTAGTGTTTTTTTTACCATCATCAGAATCTGTAGGCTTCTCTGTTCTGCACCACCAATCGATTGAAATCTGAGAGTATGCAATTCTCCTGCCATCCATCTAAGTGCCCTCTGGAAATGAAAGGAGACTTTCTTCCCATAGTCTTCTTGCATGCATATGTGCATAATCTTAAATGCTCTGCTAAACGCTGTAACCACTGCTGGTAGTGACACTGCCAGTCCTTCCTCCTCCCTTTGGTGGAGCTCCGCCCTGTGTCATGTATTTCCCTCCTCCCTCTCTTCACCCTGCATGCATTTATCGGCTCTGTCCTGTCACCCACGAGCCCATCTCACTCAGAGTAATGCATCTGAGTGAGATGGCAGCCTACCCACACACAGGATGTGACACGCACGAGATGTGATTTTCATCCTACTTCTGAACGTCAGAGAGCACTTCCTGGGATGATTCTCTGACAATTGATAACAGGTTTTCTTCCAGAAAATTGCAGGGCAAGCTGAGCTCATTCTATTTTAAGAAAACACGCTTGAAATTTCAGTTTTTGGAAAGCCTTTCAGCTACATTTCTGGCTCTGCCACTCATTCTTGTCTTCAAATTATGTCCTTGAGATCATAATATGAGCTACTTTATACTACTTATGCTTGAAATATGCATCAGAAATATGAATGACATCAGATAACTGGGCCAGTCGGGTTAGAGCTGAGAGGAATGTGGTTCCAAAGACCTTGGTTCCATATCATATTGTACCAGCTAAAGTTTTCAAATGGATTGTAGAATTAACAATGTGACCTAATTTTTCATCCAATTCTGGGTTTCACATTGACCAAAGGGCAAGGAGGGACATAAAATCTAATATTCAAAATAGAAAAAAAAGCTACAATATTCAAGCCAAGTGGTTGTCTAGCCTCTGCTTGGCTACCTCTGGTGACCAACTACCAAAGTGAAGGTTTAGCCTGCGCCTTGGGCTGAGCTGAACCATGCCTCCACATGACTCAATGTTTGGTCTGCATGTTGCTTTCCAGAGTAATATATAATAGAAATACTACCTGCTTTTACATATTTGAAGAGATATACTTAGCTGTTGTGTGTCCTTATAATCTGCTCTTTTCTGGTCTAAAAATATAAACCCTCTTTAGCAGTTCCGTTTTTGTATGGTTTTAAGTTCCCTCTCCATTTTTCCCTCACTTCTCTGAGAATACTTTCATTTGTCTGTGTTCCTCTAAAAATGTAGTGTTGAGAATTGAACACAGCATTCCAGATGTGATTTGATCAGTACAAAGTACAACACAACTATTATCTTCCATCATCTGGAGGGTATACTTTTTCAAGGTCACTTAAATAGATTTTAAAAAACAAAAAACAAGTTTGACAGTCACTTCCATGTATGTAGCAAACACTCCAAAAATATGCCTGATGTTGTTAAATAAAAACTCAGCACATTTTGCGTGTTGGTTTTGTGTGTGTGTGTGTGTGTGTTTAACAGGATAAAGGTTTATGTTAAAGGTTTATGGGACATTTAATTTCATATTCACCTTCTTAGTATATTGGATATTTAGGTTTGACATGGATATTCTACCCTTTTAAAGGAATAATTGTATTAGTATCAGTAACCACTTTCATTTAACTCAATTTTAAAGCAGTATATCAATTGCTCAGGAGCAATTCTTGCCTGAACAGAGAATTCCACCAGAGACAACGTATTCATAGCATGAATTTAACATGGACCTTAGCTAACTGTTGTTGTATGGGGGTAGCACTATTGTTATCATGGTTCTTCTCCAAGGGAACAAAGGGGGGTATTATATTGTGGAAGCATCCCAAACAGAAAACTGGCATTATCTATTTTCTAATATAAATATGTCATGTTTATTTTTTGAGCAGAGTTTCACGGATGTTTCTGTGAAATGAAGAAATGTTTTCTGGAGCTTCCACTCAAGACAGCTGATGTAGGCAGACATGGCTCGCCTCTTTGCACAACAACATCAAAATTACAACTAAAATATAGAACACCATCACTCAGAAATATCAGAAACCTAGGTGAGTGGAAGTCTGAGAGCTACGGAATTGAAGAAACCACATCCATCCAGACTGGTATGATGGATGCGGACATGGCACAGGTTGACGGCACAGGCTCACCGCACACCCACGTGGATAGAAATTTGGGAGGGATATCTCGGGAGTGAGGAGTCCCAGACCCACACCTGGACCCCCAGCCCACGATCCCTATGCCAGGAAGATAAGTCCCCAAAACTTCTGGCTGTGAAAACCAATGAGGATTGAGTATGTGGAGGAGGCTGCTGCAGCCCCAAGCAGTTACTCTTGGGGAACCCACACACCCTCAGCTACTCAGTCACACCCTCTGAGCTCCAGCACCAGGGTGGCAGCTTGAAGGGCACCAGTGGTATACACAGAGAGACTAAAGTGCCTGGCATCAGGGGAGCAGAGGCCATTTACCCTTTGCTGAGCCTTCCTCCCACAGAGCCGGTAGGCTAGTGCCATATCTGACACTCCATCAACCTGGCTAACACTGTGTGATCCACCTTGCAGATCCACAGAGGCTCTACTCAACCCAGCTAATGGGCCCACCCAAGCTGCTTTTCCATATGAATGGCTGGTCTTGGCTCCTAAGTCCTATCAAACAAGTAACTGCTGGCTTCAGTGACCCTAGGGGCAGCAAGATTAGAGTCACGGCTTGGCTTCACCTGAGAATCTCCAAGCCCAGCACAAGAAACCCCAGGGCCAATGCACCCAGTGGACAGCTACCAACCATGCTGGAGCTCCAACACCCTGCCCCTACACAGCTGCTCCTCCACAGAGGGTAGATGTTGGTGGTCATTGGTTGCAACTAGCCCTTGCAGCTAACTGGGCTGGGTAAATCCTTTCCGTTGATCTGCCAGAAGCAACCAAGGCTCAACTATAACAGGAGGGTGTACTCGGCCTACACAAAGGGTGCACCTAGAGTATCCAGCTTGGGTGATGAGGGCAGGGGGTATGCCCCGGGACCCTACAGGATGCCTACTACATTAGACCACACTACCAAAACAGAAATCAAAGCAACTCTACCTAATACATAGAAACAAACACAAGGAGGCTGCCAAAACAAGGACACAAAGAAACGTGGCCCAAATGAAAGAACAGATCAAAACTCCAGAAAAAGGGATAAATGAAATGGAGATGAGCAAATCTATCAGATGCAGGATTCAAAGCACTGGTTATAAGGGTGCTCAAGGAACTTAACGAGGACCTCAGCAGCATAAAAAAGATCCAGTCGGAAATGAGGGATACACTAATTGAAATAAAGAACAATTTACAGGGAAACAACAGTAGAATCGATGAAGCCAAGAATATATCAATGATTTGGAACATAAGGAACCAAAAAACAAACACACAGAACAAAAAGAAAAAAGAATCCAAAAAAATGAGGATAGTATAAACAGCCTTTGGGACAACTTCAAGGGGTCTAACATTTGCCTCATAGAGGTGCCAGAAGGAGAAGAGAAAGCACAAGAAATTGGAAATCTATTTGAAAAAAAATAGTGAAGGAAAACTTCCCTAATTTGGTGAAGGAAATAGATGTGCAAGTCTAAGAAGCACAGAGAGTCCCAATTATGATGGATGCGAAGAGGCCCACTCCAAGACACCTCATTATTAAAAGGCCAAAGGTTAAAGATAGAGACTCTTAAAAGCAAGGGAAAAAAAGTTAGTTACCTGAAGGTTACCAAGGAGAGGGGGTAGGGAGAGAATGGAAGAAAAGATGAGGGGATAGAGAAGTACAAATAGGTAGTTACAGAATAGCCATGGAGATGTAGAGCACCATGTAGGAAATGGAGTAACCAAAGAACTTAAATGCATGACCCAAGGACATGAACAATGGTGGGGGCATTGCCTGAGGGAATTGAGAGTGCTGGGTGGAGGGGGACAAGGGGAAAAAATCAGGACAACTATAATAGCATAATCAATAAAATATAACTTTTTTTTAAAAAGAAATGTTTTCTATAGTAATGATAGTGAGCAGGTCAAATGCTGTCCTTATCAAAATGCTCTAGCGTCAAGATCAGAGTTTGACATCACCATTTTGTCCAAGCAGGTGATTGCTGGGGACAAGATGTAAAAATTATTTGTTCACCATCTTTTCTCCAGCAGTTGATATGATGCTTGGCAAAGAGCAGACCCTCAAAAAAACTTGGAAAGTAAGCCAAGAAAGGAGGAAGGGAGAAAAAGCTAGAGGGAAATTTTTTCAGGATTACTTCAAAATCAAGAACACCAGATTATAGACCCAAATATTGATACAGCATGGGATCTCCAAAATCAGTGTCCAAACTCCTTATTTTAGATATGGTAACTGGAGACAGAAGAGTTAAGCAACTTGTCCAGTATTACAATATCTCAGTCTAATTAGCTACCGAGTCATTCCTAGATGTCAAGACTCTTAATTTGGAACTCCTTATGTAATACTTGGAGCTACGGAAGGAATTATCAAGGGAAGACCCTGGAGTCTCACACTCTCGCCCCAGGTTAGTTACCATAGAGTGCTTGGATTAGAGGAAGTTTGAAAAGAGGTCTTAGCCACAGACCTGGAAGAAACCTTGGGATTTAACCAAGTCCCAAAAAGTGATCAAAAGCAAGGCATGGTGGAGCAATGTGATCCTGACTGAGACTGAACAATTGACATATGCTCTATTTTCCTTACTGTCAGTGGTCTGCACTTCTCTCCACATACAAACCATAGTCCACTCTTTGTAATAATCTGGGTTAGATTGAAGTAGATCAAACTTGGGGACAGGAGTTAGCATTCCCAGAGATGGCAATTTACCAGTAGAAATCAGAGGCCATGCAGCACAGATAACACGCTTCTCCCGACACTAGTGCTGGAAGATGTTAATAGATCTTGTCTCTGGAATACAGAAAAAAGTTCTGCGACCAATATTTGGGAAATGTTTAGTTAAACAGGTTTCTTCACTGCAAGAGTTTATATTGTTTTTAAATACTAATGTGAGTTTTGAACCTCCAAAGGCAAATTCGTTCTCAGATTCTGCCAAATATAATTGACCAATGTTAAATTCATTAGCCCTGGATGGTGTGGCACAGTGGGTTGAGTGCTGCCTGCGAACCAAAGGGTCACTGGTTTGATTTCCAGTCAGGGTACATGCCTGGGTTTCAGGCCAGGTCCACAGTAGGGGGTGCGTGAGAGACAACCACACGTCATTGATGTTTCTCTCCCTCTCTTTCTCCCTCCCTTCTCCCCTCTCTAAAAATAAATAAATAAAATCTTTAAATTAATTAAACAAGAATGCTGTTAGATCAGTGACTCTAATCCTTGTGGTTCTACTAAGCAAACCAAATCTCAGCTTGTAAATGCCTCCAAATTAAAAAATCAAAACCTAAGGACCATCAGTGACAAGCAGCCATCTAGGCTTTAAGCTGTAGCCAACCCATTTCCTTTCTTTGCTTCCTCACTTTCTCTACATAGATCTTTCCCCTGGCTCCTGTCTGAGGAGCGCTCTTAACCACTTCTGATGCCCTGTTCTGATTGATTTTTGCTCAAATAAACTCTTCAAATTTTCAATATGCCCCAGTTATCTGTTAACACCATAAAGATCATACATTTTTTAAGATTTAAAGAACTTATTTTTCCAAGAAGTATACTTGCAGACAATGTTTTTCAAATTTGTTGCTGTGACTTCACATCAGAAGCCAGTACACACATACTTGTAAAACCAAAACAAATTTTTCATAAAACAATACTTACCTTTTCTATATGTGCTACACATATTTTTCTATTCTACTTTCCTTTTTGTCTAATGTGTGCTGGATTTTAGACCTACCAAACTGATTTCACGATCTACCTGAAGGTCACAACCTGCAGTTAAAAAACATTGCTTTAGCAAATATTATCTCTTTAATCCTCCTTTTACCTGTGAACTGCGCAATATTATCGACTGAACCTAAGATCTGCCCAGGGTGAGTTCAAATAATGGAGTGGGGTTAAGTAATCCTCAACTCTTTTATTGCAGTCATATTAGAGCATACCTTGAAGGAAGCATGGTTGAGAAAGACTGGATCAGTGATCACAGTAATCAAGGACATCTCAGTGTCCTTGATTCTTCACCCCATAAAGTGAAAAAAGGGCAATTGGAACTACATTATAGATAACATAGTGGATGTGCTCTTAACAAGAATGAGGTACTAAAATATAATTTGTAAGGCCTATTGCTTAAGGAATAAAGCAAGATGTACAATGATGTGTACAGTATGCTCCCATTTGTGTACAAAAAGGGGGTTCTATATACATTTATATGCTTTGTGTGATAGAATATCTTAGGAGTATAAATTGGCCACAGTGGTGTGTCACTGGTTGGAGCTACTGTGAGAAGAACTTTATTTTTCACTTTTTATCCTTTTATGCTATTTTAATTCTTCACTATAAACATATATTACTTTTTCAAAAATAATAATTACTACTAGATGGATAAATAAGCATATTTTATGAGAGGTGGGAAAATCTGAAAAACCAAGAGACTTCCAGTGTTTGGTTTTGTCATGTCACTGTTAGTGATGACATCTGCAAGAAATAAAATTGTCTAGGTTCAAATCTTGAAGACATATGTATGTGCTATAGTGATTGTTAGACATTCTGTCTCTTTCATCGGACACTTGACCTTATTAACGAAAAACATCTATGCCTAGGTTGTGCTCTCTCTATTGTATCTCTTTCATAATATATGGCTTTAAAAACACACACACACACAAAAAGGGCTCCAAATATGTTTTCTCTGGATGATGATTCAGGTTTTCCATTTTACCTGCAACTGAGTAGAAATGCCAGGGGCAGAGTGAAAAGAGAAAGAAAACAAGAGGAACGCCCTGAGAGGGGCAAGGCTCCAAAAGGAGAAAGCAAAAGGGCGGCTCCCCGTACTTTGGGTAATTCAGGAGGGGTCACAACATTGGTTTTCAAACTTTAATATTGATAAAAACATTACCAGGGATACTTTTTTAAAAATTTAATCTCCTGGGCCCTGCCCCAGAGAGTCAGATACAGTAGGTCTTAGGAGTCTTAGTTAAATTCTCTCTCCTGAAACTTCTGGAATTAGACTCAAGTAAAGTGAGGTTGACAAACCCCTTGAGAAACACACACACACACAGAGATAATTTTTTTTTAAAGTAAAAACCAAGATCATTTCTGCTATACGTATCACTGACACAAGGACTGCTTATGTAAGAAAAAGTCTGTTCTTGTTTTTCACCTCTAAGCAAATTTTCTGAAGTTAATACATATGAAGAACAATGCCTGCACAAAATATAGGTTTAGTAAATGCAAGCTATTCTTATGGTTTTTAAAGTTTACATAAAAGAATAATTGTTACATAGATGACCCAACTCTATAAATCAGACAGGGGTGGGTTGTAGCAACTCATATTACGAGAGAAATATTTCTTTGTAAATTAGAGTTCTGGGTCTGAGAATGCTAGTTTTCCAGACAATGAGCCAAGTAAATACTTGAGAGGCTGTACAGTATCCAAACAATTTTTGAAATTAACGATACAGTCCTGTTTAAAGCACTTGTGAAGAAAATGTCTAGTTGGTCTCAAACTTGAATCTAAATGGTCAACAGTGGCACATTACAAGTGACAACTTTATCGAAGTACATCTTCACAAACATGTAAATATACCTATGACTCTTTTCCTTGCTTCATCTCAACAGATTGTTTTCAATTTTATTTTGTTTTCGTTTGCAAAGTTGATGAATACCCAGGCACTGATCCCAGTTTGGGTTTAAACTTTGTTCTAAATGCTTGAATAACGTCCCAGTTTCTCTTTTTTAAAGCAACAGTGTTGCAGCCTAAAATGAGTCACTCCTCAAACAGATGTGAGTTTTCTAAGCTGGCAAAGCCTGTGGACCCAATCAGCAACCCTAGTGTTAATACCTCCTTGAGAGTTTGCAAACCTGGGTAATCACATGTGTAACGTTGTGTTTTATCAAGTTCCTTCCAGTCCCAAGAGAAAGAGGTTCATTCAATGAATATTTCATACTAGATATTTTATTTTATTTTTTCACACTCGGTATTTTAGAGGACAGCAAAAAAAAAAAAAAAAAGAGGTCTTCAAAGGATTCAGTAGTGTCCAAACTGGCCCAGCATATTTCAGGGTCCCCTTCCTTCCTCGAGTATAGGTCATAGATGCCTTGTAACAAATATATAGGTATCTTCATCTTTGTAGCACCCCTTTCAGGAGGTTGCCTAGCTTCGGCATTATTTAAAGCTAGTAAGAAGAATTCACTACCTGTCAAGGCAGCCCATTCTATTTTTAGGAAACTCAATAATTAGAAGGCTCTCGCATATGTTCTTTTTAAATGTGTCCATGGGTGCTTACCCAGACTCATGTGCCCTTTGAAGAAAAGCAGAGTGAGTGCACCTGTCATGCAGGTGGCAGCTTTTCAGCTTTCTGAAGACAGCTGTGATACTCTATACTACTATCTTTGTCTTTTCTCTGGCTTCTAAAAGAGGTAGGAGGGAATTACACAGTAGGATTTACTAAAATGTGAACTTAGCTGCACTTAAGTTACTTTATACAGAGACTCAACAACCAAAAAGATAGAAGACACAGAGAATTAAAATGCACTTGCAATCTACCGAGAAATTTTCCTTGAAAGAGGCACGTATAATATATTCTTTTTCAGTATGTATACTGGGGTGGTAGATCATTTTTAGCATGATTCCTTTGTTTTTCTGATTGTGTGTATATGTAATTTTTAAATTAAATAAAAACAATTTGTGGGCGCTGCAATTTTGGATGAGTAGGGCCAGGTAATAAGTTCTGTGGATTACATAATTCTTTCTTGTGTGATGCACCAAATCCAGGATTATGTGTTATTCTTCTTGTTATAACCAGTAACTAGTACAGAACCTGCACGAAGTTGACCTCAACATATGCCTGTTGAATTGAATTTACCTGAATTTCCAGAAGTAGAGAGAGCTACAGACCAGGAAAACGGAACTAATTATTATGGCAAATGATGTCTAGTGACCCCTGCCCCCGACCTTACAAGTGCTGGCTTTTGAAGTATGACTATTGCGATGACCCAAAAGCAGTGACATTCTGTGTGTCATAATTGGCATTCTTTCCCTTCAAGTTAATGTGCATTTTTAACATGGCAGTCTACAGAAAGTGCTTTTAACTAAAGGATAAATTATAACAATAGGCAGAAATGTCTTGGGACGTATTTTGGTGCCAAGTGGCACCTCAGACTAGGAGTTGGAGAAACCAAAGTCAATGGCTTGGCAGAGAGATTGAGAGAGACCCCCCAAGAGATAAGCTCTGGTGGGAGGAAAGCTGCTTGGGAGTCACTGCCAAGGCAACAATGTAGTTTGCTGGAACTTGGAAAGGTATTCTGACCTAATGACCCATTTTGTACAGGGCTGGGAGTGCTGCAGACTACAACACAAGCAAAATTGGCAAAGTCCTGTGAGTGCAAAGTACCCTGAATTTATGTTCCCTTATTTGAGAACTGCTTGTACTTTAACCAGATAATTGTGTTAACAGTAACACTTGCCCTGTCACAGGAAGCATGGTTATTTTCTTAGAGTAAAACAGGCACTAATCTTGGGACTTGGCCAAACTCATCACCCTTGGAAGGAGTGGGAGTCTGGCTCAACTGAGAAGAGAAGTCCAGCCAGGAGGGCAAAAAACAGCGCCCTTAGGTAAAGCGATCAGTGTTTGGGAGATCCGATGTTTGGTGGCAGCCTCCACTCTCCAACAGCTGGGTTTCACAAGCTCTTTTTCACATATCTTCTTGGTCTCCAGTTGAGAACACAGGCAAATCAAGACCAAGCTCCAGTACCAGGGAAAGTATTGATAGTTAGCCTGGAACAGTACTGTGTGGTGCCTGTGGTCTTGATATAAGTATAAATAGTATCCACTTTCATGCTCAACAAGGTCCTGATTAGAAAAATAAATTATGCCATTCATGATGTGAAATGCTTGGAATACCAGGAAATCCTAGAATACCAGGAAAACAACTTTTGCAACGGGAACGAAGGCAAAAGTCATCTTTATAAATTAGGGTAAAAGGACTATAAAATGGGAAAAGTGGTCCAGAACCACCTGGGGAGTGGGGGCTAGGCAGGGTGCTCCTGCATTCACTGGGAATCTCAGAGCCAGTACTGGCCCCATCCATGTCGGGATAGCATTAAAGGTTTGTGTCCTTAGTATAATGACCCCTACAATCCTTTGGAATGCAGGGGTATATAATCTTCTTCTTGTGAGCCTTCTGGTTGAGAATGACTGCAATTTACTTAGCATATTAAAGTAGTGTTAACTATCCCTAAAGAAGAGAAAGTTCTGCACTGGGTATTTTTTTTTTTAACCTGTGGGCAAGACATTGCTATGTAATGCAGATTACAAGTTGCTTATAAGCTAATTGGAAAATTAAATATTTAAGTGTTTTAAATAGTCTAAGCCAGCAACAGAAGAGTTATCACAACACAGCACTTGACTAATAATCAAACTAACCGTATTAGCTGTGATTTTTATGACAGATCAGAGAAAGAATAACCACTTCAGATTGGGAAGATAAAAGAAAGCTTATGAAGGAAGTGGGACTTGAAGGACTTCCCATTTATTAAGTAATTATTACTTGTCAGGCATTGTCACATATGGATTCTGATTTCTCAAAATAACCCTATGAAGTAGGTGTTAGTATCCACAGTCTACAAAGGAGGAAGCTGAGGTTCTGAGGGTTTAAGCAACTTGTCCTAAGTCGCTCAGCCAGGAAACAGCAGGAAGGACTTAGACCGTTTCTGTAAAGAAAAAAGCCATACTCCTGTGTGTCTCCCCTACCCTCAACACTCTTTGACAATACTGCTTCACCTCTGGTGCCAGGCCTGTGGCTTTTCCACACTGAGCAACTCCAGAACAGCAGCTGGGTGTCCTGCAATTTTACTCAATTCTGACGCACCTGCCTGGAGATAGCACCAGATCGCACAGGCTAAAGGCTGGCGAATGACAAAAACAAAACAACTTATTCAAAGGACACCAACCTGTGCATGGGAAAGTGCAGTGCCTCACAATCAGTGAAGCACTCTTCCCACAGGATATTTATTTGGGCAATAGGTGAGTTTTATAGAATGTTCGAACAGGCAATATGGAAACTGGGCATGATTGGCTTGAAGGCTGAGCTTTCCTTAGGAGGCTTCCAGGTCAATCTGGAAATAAGGAAAAAATATTTGACTTAAGTTGATTGGCTGAGGTTGCATATCTAACCTCATTTAGAACAAGAAAATCATTACAGAGTCTTGGCAGATGGAGAGTGCCTGGCTGGATACACTGCGTTTCTGGTCAAGTGGAGCATTTACAGGGACTCGAAAGCAAATGTTTGGCTGATGCAACACTCAGGCAGGGGTGGCTCCATTTTGGGCCCAGACATTGATTTCAACAGTACTCAGTCCCATCTGACTTCACCCCCTGACACACATACACACCCATGCTTCATATGCCAATCACCATTCCAGGTCTTCGCCTGTGCTTCTGATTGACCATCTATAAATTGGAGGTTCCCATGACTGCCTCCTCGTTTGAGTAATTTACCAGAGCAGCTCACAAAACTCAGGAAAAGAGTACTTACTCGATTACTGGTTTATTATAAGTGGATATAACTCAGGAAGAGCCAGATGAAAGAGATGCATAGAACAAGGTATGCTGGAAGGGGCTTAAATCCCCCATGCTCTCTCTGGGCACACCACTCTCCCAGTACCTCCACATGATGACTGACCCGGAAGCTCTCCCAAACCCCCTTTTGGGGTTTTATGGGGGTTTCATTAAATTGTCAGGATTAGTTAAATCATTGGGCATTGGTAATTGATTCAACCTTTAGCCCCTATCTCCTTTCTGGAAGTTTAGCATAGAGGATCCTGAAAGTTCCAACCTTCTAATCATGGTCGGTTGGCCTGGCAACCAGTCCTCACTCTTAGAAGCTTCCCAAAAGTCACCTCAGTAACATCAACTCAGGTGTGGTTGAAAAGGGCTCATCATGAATAACAAGACATTCTTTTCACTTTAATGGCTCTGGAGCTATTTTAGGCACCCAGTATAAAAAACCAAATACTATTAGAACAAAAGATGCTACCAATGCTCTTATCACTTAAGAAATTCTAAGAGTTTTAGGAGTTCTATGAAACAGAAAAGGGATAAAGACCAAATATATATTTCTTATTCTAAATGACAAAATAACAGTATGTTATTTAAAGGTTTCTGTTTTTTTCCACTAGGAGGGTCACAAAATCCAATCAGAGACCTCTAGTCAGTTTGGACACAGTGAACAAGTGCAGGGAGCTCTAATGGTGGAAGGAATGTTCGGAGTTCTGCAAGCAGCTGGATTGGACAGGAGTGGAGATTTCAGGAAAGTGAAAGGGTGATATTCCACCAATTAAGTTAAGTACTTAAAAGGACTTTAAAAAGTAAAGACCTTTTTTTTAAAAATAAAACCTTAAATAGCAGTCCAAAGAGCAGTGGGGAACTATTTATGTTTGGGCCTGGCCCTCCGTGCCTGGAACCCAAGACGGGGCATGGAGACCAGAATCCTGGGTTGTCCACTCAGCTTGCAAGGGCCAGGACAGCATATCTGTTATTGCAAGAGAAACTAACCTAAACCATAAGGGATAAACTGTAAAGTAAAAAAAGCAAACAAGAGACACTGGTGTCATGTAGTTCAAAGAACAAGGAGTTTAGAATCAGTTGAGCCCTGCCTAGTGTGGCTCAGTGGACTGAGCACCAGCCCAGGAACCAACAAGGCCACTGGTTCAATTCCCAGTCAGGGCACATGCCTGGGTTGTGGGCCAGGTCCCCAGGTGGGGATGCGCAAGAGGCAGTCGATCGGTATTTCGCTCCCTTTCTCCCTCCCTTCCCCTCTCTCTATAAATAAATAAACAAAATGTTTTAAAAAAATCAGTTGTGTTTATATCTTGGCTTTCCCACTTATTATAATTATGACCTTGGCTGGTTACTTTACATGTCTCAGATTGCTTCCTCATTTGTGAAATGTACCTGCTTTCCTCTAGACTTTGTGGTTGATTCCCTCAAATTCTTTTCACCTCAACTGATCCTTCTAAACCAATCACCAGAATCGAATTCTTTGTCCTCACAAATAATTGGTCTAGGGATGGCTAAGAAGATATGAAGAAGGATGCTATGGACTGACTTGTGACTCCACAAAATTCATATGTTGAAGCACTAACCCCCTATGTCATGGTATTTTTATTTAGAGATGGGGCCTTTGGAAGGTAATTAGAGTTATATGAGGTCATGACGGTGGGGCCCTCATGATGGGATTAGTGTTCTTATGAGAAGAAACACCAGAGAGCTTGTAAACTCTATTCTCACTCTCTCCCTCCACCTCCTCGTTCCCACCCCCCTCCCCATCTCTAATGTGAGAACACAAAGAGAAGTTAGCCATCTACCAACCAGGAAGAGAGTATTCACCAGAACCCCACCATGCTGGCACTCTGATCTTGGACTTTCCCCTCTAGGCTGTGAGAAAACTTCTTTTGTTTAAACCACCTAGTCTGTGGTATTTAGTTATGGCAGCGCGCGCTAACTAATACAAAGGATTTAATTGAGGCTTCTGGGAAACATTTTCCATGCTCTGCTAGACAAACCACAGGAAGTTTCTTTCTCACTCCACAAGTCAAAAAATACATAAGAAGCCCCAACTGCCTCCAGCACCCATTCCACACCACCAGGGAAATCAGCTTTAGAACACAGCTGACTAGAACTGAAGAGCATTGCAGGGAAATGGAGCTAGAATCCTGATCAAATTATGCCTAAAGCCAATACTAGTGTTGAACATCCTGCTATGTGAGCCAGTCCAATTTCTTATTATTCAAACAGGTTTGAGTCAGGTTTCTGTTACTTGCAGATTACAGCAACCTAGGGTCATTGTGAGGACAATGAAAGTAAATCAAACAATAAAAGTAAGGACCTTACTCCAGTGCATGGTATATACCAATGATAACTATAACATTATTATTTTAGGCAGGAAACTAGTTTGTATGTCACTCAATTTAGGGGTCATGACTGAGAGATCTATCTGGATTTAGAGAAATTTCCTATCCGTGAGTAAAGGTTATGGTGAGCAGAACCAGTCTCTGAAAAACAATGAAGGGCCCTGGACAGGTAGTTCAGTTGGTGAGAGCATCATCCCTATACACCAAGGTTGCAGGGTCAATCCCTGGTCAGGGCACATACAAGAATCAACCAGTGAATGCATAATAAGTGGAACAACAAACCAATATGTGATATGCCTCTCTTTCCCTTCTTTTCTCTCTCTAAAATCGATAAATTTAAAAAAGAAAAAGAAAAGAAAAAAATAAAGACTAGAATAAACCATGTAGAGAACTGACCTGGGATTCGCCGCTGGCAAACTAGATTTAGTTATGGCAACTATGGTTGACAGAAAAGAAACCAGCAGAAGAAACAAAGCAGAACTGACATAAACATTGAGAACCACAGCCTTCTTCCTAATTTTTGTTTTTCAGCTGGTAGCTTTCCTGCGGTTCTAGCAAATCAGCCAGCTTTGCTCCAGAAACTTCCTTAAATCTTTTCTTTGCTCTTATTAGAACTCTCATTTATTAGTTTCTCTGGAATGTGCTTTTATATAAGCTCTATTTCTCCTGTTTAAATGTTTATACTACTTAGCAGGTAAAAAATAGTAAACTTAAAGAAAGATCATTTACTTCTTCTTTAGTTGTAATTTTCTTTAGATTCACATGGATTAATTACATATTTAAAGCAAAGCAATAAAACATCTGAAAATTATTCCAAAACCACTTTGTTTACTTGACGGTGAGCAGTTTCTAAATAAAACCAACATAGTCAGGAAGATAGTCTCTCTAGGCCACTGAACAGCTCTTCCTTGAATTGTTGTAGCTGGTAATTAAGTTGGTATACATGCTATGATTGTTAGTGTTTTCTATTTTTATCAGTTGCTCTTCTACATTCTGAAAAACTATTCAGTCCTTGCACTACTTGTAAAATCATTTCCTTGTTTTTAAGAAACATGTAAGCCATTAAATTAACTCATGATTCTACAGCAAAAATTAAGAAATGTTCAATGTTTGACTGCAAAGGCGTTCACTGCAGTAGTATTTATAGCAGCAAAAAATAAAATAACCAAATGTTCAATAATAGAAAATTGGTTAAATTGATTATGGTACGATACGTAAAATGTCATTAAAATATGTAATAAAATTATATAAAATATGTATTGATGAGTAAAAAATAAATAACAATATGAACCAAGAAAATTATTTTATATAATTGTATTTACTAATATGGAAAGATACTCCTATCAGTGGTAGTAAGCATCAGAGACAGTGGTGCCTATTGAAATCGTAGATATACTAGGCAAGCAACCATGTGTTAGGCGAAGAATTGGATCAGTGCTGCCAGGGTATCCAGCAGCCTCCAAAGTGTGACGGAATCTGGTGAAGGAGTTACTGTGAGTCAGGGATAGTCCCCAATGGGGACAGGCTCTTTTTGTAAGCATATGTAGGATACCTCTGATAGCCCCCAGAAATACCTATGGTCAGACTGGGAGATGGGCAGAGGAAGCCCTGCATCAGTAATTGTGGGGCTGAGAATCCATGAAATTTAAATGCTGATGGGTAATAGGTTTCTATGTGTTCTATAAACAGATAAAGCCTTGGAAAACTGGCTCATTATTATGTTTCCCATAAACAATATTTATCACTACATAACAATAGATGACATATTTATAAAACTTATGCAGTTTTTAATTACTTTCAAATAATTTAGATTTTGTTTGCTTATAAAATGTTGACATTAATATTAATAATTTAATTTCCCAAGAACACTCTATATTTCCTCATTTTATATTAGTTATGTAGATAGATGGGAGAAGTACATGTTTCTTTTCAAGCAGAGCTTATTATAAAATCATGAAGAAATGTGAAGTAACTTTGAATGGCTAGTTACAAGGAGCTTCCACTTGCCATTTAATAAACTCTCATTGTGTCCTTATCACATTTAAGACTGTTAGGTTAAATGAGATTAGGTCCCTAACAAGGGAGACAGGCAAGACCATAAATTATTATATTTTTGGTTAACCCTTGACATTAATGATTCTAAAACCAGAACATCTAACTTAAAATGAACAATAAGCCAATTGCAATACAAGTAAGGGCAAATAAATTAATTTGCTCATTGTTCTCTGCTGTGGACACAATCCCCTGTTAAACCTTTCCTCAACTATATTCTAGAATAGATCGTCTTCCTTAAGCAACTATTTGGGCTGAAAGTACAGTTCGGGATTCTCAAGGGTGATTAGGGAAAAATCAGCCTGCAAAACTTTCAAAATTCATTAGTGCTTTATATATCTTGCTTATTCAACCAGTTCATCGAGTTGAATTACTAAAGTTGCAGTGTTTGGATCACGGCCCAACATCGATTACTTGCTTCCTCATTGTATAGCAGCCAGATGATTGAGAAACTGATGACAGCTATAGGGGTATGCTCCAACCTGATAAGCCCACCCCTTTCCCCAATTATTATTTCAGGATCCCAGGCCTAAATTATTTAGACCATTCCTATTTTGAGAGTGGGTAGGACTGAATTCGGGCCAATAAGGGAAGTTTGCTGAGGATTTTTGGAAGTATCCTGACTTTCAACATCTCACGACCATTGAATCCCCAACTAATCCCATGACCTGGGATTTCATCAATTTAATGAAAGCCTACCATCAAGAAATAGGTTACTGAATAGATGTAGCCCTTAGCAGAGGATTTTGCACTGATGTTCACCCCAGATGTGACCCAAGAGGACTTTGGATACGGGGGATAGATGATCCCAGAGGACAGTACTAGGGCTCAATTAGGGCAGCAAAAAAAGCAATCCTCTCAGGGGCACAGCGTCAGACTGCACGGCAGAGAGCTCTTGCTATTCCGTCCAACAGGGTACGATGTGTTTTGAACTGTATGTGGTTGCCCTGCCTCCCATTTCCAACATTCAGTTCTGTGTATATTGGGATGTTAGGAGTGCTTTATCATTCAGACATAGGCCTCCTGAGGAACTATAGCTAGAATTGATAAAGATAACCCAATGCACAGATTGCTGAACTTGGCCCCAATACCGCAACTGGATGTCTTTAGGTTGACTCCTGGGTGAATGCACCTCATACTAGAGGGGTCATGCATGAAGACATATGTAGCAGATGTTGCAGTGCACCGCCGACCTCTCCCTTCCACAGCCAAGGCACTCATTCCCGCCAGCTGCCAGGAGTGATGTCCGCTAGTGGCTCATGGTCACTAGAAATTGTCCTGCCTCTGAATTACACTCATCCTCAGAAGCCTGCATCCAAAATTACAGGAAGGCAGGGATGTGAAGTTTTACTCAATAATTTTCCTGCACCTAAATCCCTATCTCAGAGTCTATTTCCTGGGAATTCAACCTAAGATGATAAATGATAATAATAAGAATGTCAGGAAATGCTTAAAGAGGGCTTATTATATTCCAGTCACTCTTCAAAGTGCTTACATACATTAACTCATTTAATTCTCTCAAACCCTCTGTGGTAGATGCCATTACTAACCCTGTTTTGCAGATGACACAGATGAAGCACAGAGAGGTTAAGTAAGCTATGCAAGTTCACACAGCTGGTGAGCACCAAAGCTGGGGTCCAAGCCTAGGCCTTCTGCTTTGAGAGTTCTGTGCTCTTAACTGTGTTGCCTCTCAGCCACTTGCACAGTACTTACTAAGTGCCACCTATCTCCAAATCCAGCACCACTGCTGAGATAGAAAAGGCCAAGGAAAACACCAGGTTGCTACAGAAGCAGATGCATCCCAGGTAAAATTTGGCTCAGTTTGCCCATGGCCAAGGGGATCGCCCACTGCGGGGACTCTTGGCTTATTCCTGGCCTTCCTGGCTGACTCAAAAGGGGCAGTCTTCAGCCATATCAAGGTGCAGACAAAGACTCCAGTACCTTCTTTAAGCAAAGAATGCGACAGGGGTAGCTGCTGCTGAGCACAAGAAGACTCAGAGGAAAACCAGTAATCTGAGAAATCTCAGGCAGCCTGGCTCCGCCGCAGTGCCGTTCATCCTGTACCCACTGCTGCTCAGCCGGGAGGAGGAGGGGGCCTGCGTAAAGATGCTAGCAAACCCAGACGGAAGGACAAGGGGAGATTCCAGCATCTGTCCAACCCCCACGCTTAGTAGCTAATCGTGTTCTTCAGGAAAGTGACCCTGATGAATCTCCATCCTGCTTTCCAGGTATTCGTTCAAGAACTCAGGCCTCACCTCAGTACCTGACATTGTCCTGGCCACAGGAATTATATCAAGAATTAAGGGCTATGAAAATGTGTTGGGGACACTGGGAAAGTTACCTTGAACTCATAGGTGGCAGTTATCTCACCTCCTCCCTAAGAGGGAGGTGGGCAAGGAGAAAGCAAGATAATGGGAAATGGTGCTGGAGCCTCTGGGTGAAGTCAGCCCAGAAGCCTGCACTTCCTCTGGGTTTGTAGCTGCATGAGCCAGTAAGTCTCCTGAAGGTTAAGTCAGTGTGAGTTGGATTGTCTGTTAGTAGCTAATGGCAGGGGCATCTGCAGGCTTGAGTCATACCACCTCCCCTCTAGACCTATCAACATTCTTGTGAGTCAGTTGAAAAAAAATGCTCAGAGCGTTTATAAATTTTTAAAAATCAATTATGAGTTCAGATTCTTTTGGTTACAAGTGACAAGAACCAACTTTAGTTATCTTAAGCAAAAGAGAGAGCTTTTTAGAAAATTGAGACTTTTCACAGAACCCAAGGACAGAGTCTCAGCGAGGGCTCAGGGATAAGCCAAAGCCTGAACCACTGTAGGGAATCCAAGGGCCCTCATTCTCCACATCATTCTGGTGCTTCTTCCTTTTTCTCGCTGCCAAAAAGCTGTCTCTTCTTGCAGTGCACTATGAAGAACACGGCTGCACACAGGTTCTGAATTTTACATGTTACAGCTAACGTTGACAGAAACTCATTCTTTCCTCTCCCTCCCTCCCCTTCTCTCCTCTGTCTCTTGAAATCTATCTGCCTGGATTTCGAAATTCATAGGAACAGACTTCTTAGCCCAGCTTGGCTCAGGTAGCCATCCCTGAACTAATTAACAGTGGCTGGTGGCTGGGGGAGGGGTATTGGGTGCAAAGTCACTTCTAGGAGAGTGGTTACCCTTGGCGAACTGAAAAGAGGGAGTGGGTGGGGACAGAAACAGAAAAGAACTTCCAGCAATATTGCTATGAACAACAATGGAGGGGAATACAAAAAAATGAAAGCAGATTTACCAGGGTTAGGGGGTTATTTGTAAAGTTTTTATTTTCAATGTTGTAATTTTAGAACAGAATATAGAGTGCCGCCGTTAGAAACTGAAACTGGTGTCACACAGCTCCACCGCTTAGATGCCACATGACCTAGTGCCAGTTGTTTAACGTCAGAGTGGGATGATAATGCCAGTGACAGAGTTTAGGGTGGGTATGAGTTAACATATGTGATGCTCTTTGCATTTTACTGGCATATAGTAAGTGCCTTGTAAGTAGAAGCTAATGTTATTTATGAATTTTCTTCAACTGGCTAAAATACTATTTCAACACAAATAAAAAGTGGAAAAGGAGGGGAAATGTCCATTGCTTTGTCTAAATCAAGTCATAAATCATCGGTACCGTGAGAAATGGTCTTTGCTGGGCTTGTGGGTGAGACTGAGCTAGGCAGCTTCCTCCAACCACGGAGGTCAATGGTTCATGAGATATAAAGTCTGCAGCCCTTGCATTGCTGTATTGATTAACTGTGAAGAAATTTTTTTCTACAGGGGATTTGACAATAGCAGAACCATTAGCAGCATCTCTTTGAGAGCCATCTGGCATTGATTTTTCCACTGTTTCCTGAAGGAGAACTCTCAAGAGCCTGAAAGTGAAAAGAAACAATGATTCTCTTACCTTTGCAACTGCTGACTTAGAGCCACCTGATTTTTCTATATTCATTTGAACACGGAGACAACCTAGAAAGAGGGCACCACTATGCCGTAGAGAAGTTGTTACTTCCATGTCAGGCTTTGTCTGTGCCAGGGGCGCAGTGGTTTGGTTTAAAATTTTTGAGGTTTTCATTCCTGTAAGTTTTATGTTTGGAGTAGAATTAACCGGCAGTTAGTGTTAATTTGATTTTACTCTAACATAAAAATAGTTTGATCCAAAGTCTGCTTGTCCTTTGCATTACTGCTATCTACAAGTCACTATTAATAACTTCATTTTTTGACCAACCTTTTGGCTATTCATTCTCATTTGGCAATTCTCTGAAACAAATTTAATAGTGTTGTCATTAAATCTTTTGAGTTTGTTAGTGTATATATTATAGCTAGCAATTATAAATATAAAGGAACAGTTATAATTATACATATAAAAATACTTACAAATATTAATAAATATAATTCAATATTTAATTACAAATATGAGGAAATAAAAACAGCAATTATAACTATAAACAATGGTTAAATCTAAGCAAATTTAGAGCTGCTTACTTTTCAAGTACAAACATCTTTGATTAGGTTCATATGTTTAAAAAATTAATAGCTTCAAATTTGACAGACTTTATTTTTGTGTATCTGATCACGATATTGTTCTCCTCACCCACATTGGCATTTAGATAGAACCAATTTAATATGTCAGAAGGGAAATTAGTTTTATATTGGGATCAAAAGAAGAAGAAAATAGGCCAATACAAGTTATTAGTGTTATATACATACGCTAAAAAACAATTGTGGTGACCTGACCAGTGTGTGGCTCAGTTGGTTGGGTGTTGTTCCATAAAGTGAAAGGCCACTGGTTCAGTTCCCAGACAGGGTACATGCCTGGGTTCAGTCCTGCATCCCACTCGATGTTTCTCTCTCACATCAATGTTTCTCTTTGTCCCTTCCTTACCCTCTCTATAAAAATATATAAATAAAATCTTAGGGGGAATAAAATTGGGACATGTTCTTAACACGCTAGATCCAATTGCCCAATGCCTTGAAGAAGGATTTGTGGATTTAAGTTAATTCTCCTTGCATGGTTTTTTACATAGTGTGCTTTTAATAAACTTTTATTGCCAGTGATGACATATTGTTTTGGTATACTACACTGAAGTTGGAGAAATGCTATACTTTTAATAATACCAGTTGAACTCTTAAAATTAATAAACATAATTCCAGTGTCCATAGATCCATAACATCTCTTCCTTTGACATCTGCTGCCAATAGCAAAAGATCAGAGAGTGACCCCATCCAGCCATCACCTCTCCTAACCTGGCTGGGCAGCAGTTGTGAGGAGGCTTTGTATACCTAGCACGGCATCTGCTGAGCCACCACAGTGTGTCATCACTCCATCTGGCCCGTGGGTATGTACCTCCTTTTGTCTGTGGCTCTTAATTCCTATGTGGACCATGACTCTGTGCCCTGTCCCACTTTTCCTATTTGCTTATACAAAAGACCAAAAGAGCAAATATAAATGGGGAGGGGACTGGGGGCAAGGGAGAGGAACACAGACAATGCACAAAATGTATGCTTTCTAGCACTTTCTTAAAGACAATTGCTTATTTCAATATCTGAAGTCACCAGAGCTCTTTCACCTGATTCAACTGATATGGATTTTGATATAATGTCAAAAAATGACACCCACGACTCTTAGTGCTATGCTATTTTTTAAGAGGAGAAATAGTTTGAGGAACAGAAGAATAACTCTTAGCACTAATTTTCCCAGAAATTTATGCATAAAATTCATATGCTAGTTGTTGATGCTGCAGATCATTGGAATTTAACCTCTACCATAGTTTCTTTGTGTCTATTTTTCAACTGACCTACATTTCAAATTGTGAGGGCATAGGCCAGAAATTAATGGTGTGTTAGGTCTATTTATATGCTTGAGTTTTCCATTTGTAAAATGGAAATAATAAAGTTTACATCTGCTTTGGTCCAGGGACACCTTACTATTTATAATATTATCTATATTATTTGCTTATAAAGGTAGCAGAGAAAGCAATTACACTTTTGTAATTAATTCCTAAAACACTATTCTTCTGTAATAAAAGAGAGCCAGTTGTGTAGGTCATAAAATAGGGTCCAGTGGCAAACTATATAATTGTTGTGCAAAATCACCAAAAGATATTGTATTTGCATGCAATTAATCTTGGACTACTTTGTTATATTGCTTCTAATTTTGTTTTAAACTACTATATCAGTCATTTATTGTTACTTGTCTTTTCATCGTGTGTGGTCTTCCCTCCCCAAATAGATATCTCTTATAAATAAGCCTGTGCTTTCCAAGTACTAATTACTTAATTTTTCTCTCAAGTGTGCCCATTTGAAATGTTGAGGGAGGCAATGTGAATGCTCTCAACTCATTGGAAAGCAATTTACTTTGCAAAATGAGAGAACTGGGTCAGATGTTTCTATGACCCTTTCCCATTCTAAGCATGCCATGGCTTCGTGTGCATTGAAATAGAATATCTCAAATATGAATTTGGTTCAAACATTATCCAGTTGTACTGCCCACTGAGTTTAGCAAAACATGCTGTCTTACTTCTGCCCTGGAGCAAGACAGCATGCTTTGAGGACATACTATAATGTGACTGTCCACAGTTTGCAGTAAACTGCAATGATAACAATGGCATGGGGATAGCTGCCCCTGATACGCTATCTGGGAAATCCAGCAACAAATAGCAGTGAGACTGGTTAGCAGGAAAACTTAGGACACTACTCAAGTTTGAAAGCCCAGTTTTGCTGAAACCAGGGCAGAAGATCCAGGTCCTTGATGGTTTACCCAGATGAACTCACTCCTAAGTTTTGCTTTCAGCAGAATGATGATGAAGTCCTTTATTTTTGATGGCGCCCTTCTCCCTTTAAGAAGAGAATAGTGTCTTAATTTATCATCAAATAACTGTTGAGATTGCGGAAGTGTGCTAAATGCTATTCAAGATCACACCTTGGACATTGTGTTTCTGTAGACTACTGTGAATATTACTTTCAAGAGGTTTATAGACAGGTATTTTGTAAATGGTCTTTGTAAATTCAGAAATATTTATGTTTTGGTACTAGCATATTCACCAGTGTAGCATCATGCAGTCTTGAGGAAGCATAGCCCTGACCAGTATAGCTCTGGGGATGGCAAGGGGTTGAGGTCTTGAGGACATTATTGAACTGCTGAACTAACTCTGGAACTGCTTACCTCTGGACTAATTTACTGTATTAGATACTAAATATCCTCATCAACTAAGGCACTTTCAGTTCAATTTTTATTCCCTGGTATCAAAGGTATCCTGACTGATTATAGTTATTAAAAGAGTAAAATCTGCAGGCCTTTGTAAATCATGTTAAGGATTTAGAATTTAATCCTAAGGGTTATGGAGAACCATTAACATGTTTTGAGCATGGGGTAACCTAAGATACTTGCTTTTCAAAAGATCACTTTAGTCGCAATATGGATAATACCTTGGACACTGGCAACAGTGGATACAGATGGAATGAATAGAAACTATTGCAACAGGTCACATGAGAATGCAATGATTTAAAGTAAGTGCTAGCTGGTCATGGGAATAGAGAAAAACGAAAGAACTACTGAGGGATATATTGCAGGCAGAATTCTGACTGTGACTGTGGTTGATTCGATGAGAATAGGAAAGAGGAAGAAATCAAGGATGGCTCCCAGGTGCCTGGGCTGAGCTACCACGTAGATTGTAGTGCCATTTGCTAAGAGAGAGATAAACAACTGGAGGTGGGAGATTACTATGAGTTTATTATTAGACATGTTGAGCTGAAGGCGCCTAAAGCAACTAGGTGGCTATGTCAAGTAAGCAGTTAGGCATTTGAGTGGCCTAGGGTAGACACTTGAAGGTCTTTGGAGTATAGACGGTTAACACAATCTTTGTGGTATTTGAGGTTCTTAGGGAAGGAATGAGAAGGGAAAAGATCCCAAGACAGAGTCTTTAGACCTCCAGCACTTAGCTTTTCCATGGAGAAGGAGAGGATGGTGGAGGAGACTGAGAAACAATAGCCAGAAAAAAAGGAAAGCCCTAGAGTGTTTCTACAAGGAAGGAGTGGTCAACACTGGATAAATATAATTGACAGAACAAGCAAAAAAAAAAGGACTAAAAAGAGTCTATTGCATTTAGCCACATCAAGGCCACCTACCAGTGACCTTGGTGATGAAGCAGTTTTTAGACAGATGGAGGTAGAGCGGTTGGTTCAGAACCCAGTTTGGACTGGATAAAGAGGGGATAATTAAGAAATGAAGACATAAAAAATAGAGAATCGGGTCATGAAATTTGGCCTTAAAGAGGACATAGGGCAGGAGCAGAGGGACATGTGGCATCCAGGGACACGTGGCATCAAGGGACAGTTTTTATTTTAAAGATATCCAATTCATTAGCAAGCACCTTAGTATATAAATATATACTTTTCCCTAAATATATCTCAAACCTGTCCATTTCTCACCTACCCAGTTAACTCCCTGGTTCAGGCCTTTATCACTCTTACTTGGACTAATTCAGTGGCCTCGTAACTGGCTTCTTGGCTTTTGTATTTTGTTCCTGTCTTTTTGGAACTACACAGCAGTCAGACTAAATCAAATCATGACACCTGTAATAAAATCCAAACTCTTGGTCCAGGCCTATAAGATTGTATATGATCAGGCCTGTCTCCTACTTCCTCTCATCTCATCTATACCTCTGGTCCTGTGTGTTCCAGCTCCACACTGCTTCTCTCTGTTTTTCGTTCTTGCCTCACTCACTATACCCAGTGCTTAGCAAGCTTCTTTTCCTAAATCTTCAAATGGCTGACTCCTTTTCATTATTCATGACTCTGCTCAAATATCACCTCATCCAAAAAAGTCTTCTCTGACCTTTTTACCTACCTCCCACACGCTCTCTGTTTTATCTTATTCATGTCTCTTATTATCTGAAGTGATTTTGTTCACTTATTTATTTGTTGATTACTTATATCTTCTCATTAAAATTCAAGTCTGGGGAAAATGGACGAAGTTTATGGGGTTATGTATTATACGTATTATTATATTATATAGTATTGTATGTATTATGTATTAGCATGTGTTATTTCTTAGTATGCATGTACAACTCTAATTATCTCAAATAATTTTTTTTAATTTTTATTAATTTTTTTTTAGAGAGATAGAGAGAGAGAGATCGATTTGTTGTTCCACTTATCTATGCATTTCATTGGTTGATTCCTTCATGTGCCCTGACAAGGTATCTAACCACAACCTTGGAAAATTAGGAGGAACTTCCAACCGAACTACCCCACCAGGGTTGGTCTGGGTTTTTTTTCGCTTGTTTGTTTGGGTTTTTTCCTTAAGTTCTATAGAGAGCTAGATTTTGCTTGTTGGGAAGTGGGTCCCATCACCAGAACGGAGTCTAGCATGCAGTGGGCACTAAATAAGTCTTATTAAATGCGTGAATTAATAAATTATATATTTGGTTATGTTTAAAAGAGGACGGGGCAGAGAATACAAATAGCAGCAATAGATCCTGAGCTGAAGAAAGGGGATCGAAGAATTTAGCACTAGAATTTCTGTCTTCGTGTTGGCATTCGAATGGGATCTTTAGAACTCGTTCCACTACTCCATGCTGCCGTTCCATTAATGGACTATTGATTAGATGACTGAGCTAGTGATTAGCCCTGTCTTAGATGTTCAGTCATCGATCATCTTTGTAGCCTATTATGATTACAACGGCGCAGGATTAATGGGACCACCACTTACAAGTGGGCGTTCTCTATTTCCCATAAAGCATGACCAGGCCTGCTTTTCCCTTGACTTGAGACCCTGGAGAAGGTGGATGTGCACAGCCGCCTGGAAGGTTCACTGCTGAACCAGGTCCTCTGCTCTGCAGTTGCGGTTTCAGGTTTCAATCCTCGCAGGACAACGAGAAGTTGCAGCCTGCACCGCGCGGCTGCCGCCTCCGCCTCCGCGCCTCTACCAAGCAAGGCAGCACTCAAAGGCAATTTCAGACTCCAGCAGCGCACTTCGGCTGCCTAGACCGAGGTTGGGCGCTGCGACGGAGACTGCTGCTAGGCTGCGTTTGCTCGACAAGCTGGGAGGCGGCGATCGCAGCTGGGCCGGGACTTCCTTCCTCCACCGCGGGACAACAAAACAACCCGGCAGCAGGCACTGAGCTCTTGGCAGCTGTCTGGGTGAGACGCGCAGCGATGGGCTCCGTGCTGAGCAGCGATAGCGGCAAATCACCGCCCGCCTCGGCCACCCCGCGGGCCCTGGAGCGCAGAGGAGCCCCAGAGCTACCCGTCACGTCCTTCGACTGCTCCGTGTGCCTCGAGGTGTTGCACCAGCCTGTCCGGACCCGCTGTGGCCACGTGTAAGTGCCAGGGGAGCGTGGTTTGCGCGCCCACCCGTTGGGAAGGACGATGTTGAGGGAGCCGAGGGTATGGGGAGGGGATATTAGGAAGCCTGCAGGGAGAAACCTGGACCTGTCGAGTGCGGGCCGCAGGAAAAAATACCCAGTCGGAAGGTGACACAGGTTTTCGGGAGGCAAAAACAGCAGAAAAGCGGGCCCTCTAGTCTTCCTAGAACTGCTTCTTCCCGAAGCCTAGGTGCAGAGCCCCAAGGATGGGGATTCCCGGCGGCGCGGGACCCGCCAAGAGCCAGGATTCGCCAGCTGGCTGGGGACGATCATCTTGGCAGGAGAACCAGCACCCGCCTTGGCACAAGGCAGTAGGTTCCCGCAGAGCAGTTATCCCGCTGAACTCGGTTAATCCGGCAGTGCCCCCCACCCTCCCCCACCCCGGGTCTGTTTTGTTTTTCTGTGTGCACGTGTTCCAGAACGCTCGCTGAGGCTTGACTCTTGAGCAAACAAGGACCTGTGCAAATTGTCCTTCCACCGCAAACCCCCCCTCCCTTTCATAATACTGACATCCACGCCCCTCCAAGACAGTCTAGTGAAACTGGAACGTCCAAGCGGTTAACTGTAGTCTTCAGAGTTTAACAACTTGTTCGGGTAGGATCTGGGGCTTGAACGTTAGCACGAAGCCGGTGAATGTAGCCATTTAAAACCCAGGAGACTGTGACTACCTGCTTGTACGCACCGCCTCCGCACATCGGTAGAAAGTGTGGATAAAAATAACTGTCTTAAAAATCACGTGCCATATAACTAAAACTCGGTGTTGGCGCTCAGCTGTGGTAGTTTCTAAGAAGAGTTTAAAAGCCAAATCTCTGTATAAAATTGTCACGTTCTTAATATGTGCTTAAGTAACTAGCAGTGGAGTTGTGTCTGTGAATCTGTGTTTGTTTACTTAGAAGCTGTATTTTCACGGTTGCACCGGTATGTGACTGAGTGTGTATGGGAGCTGGGATTGCATAGAGCAAGAGCGGGAGCCCACTTCATCTCTTTTTTGGACTGCCCACGAACTGTATATAGTTAGATGAAGCTCCAGGGCAATAACTGCGGAGGCTAGTAAGTGCTTTTGGCTTTCCCGTAAAAAAGGAGCACCAACTTCTAAGTGCCCAAAATGTTTTCTAAAGGACTTACATGGTCCTTGACACCCTTAGCCTTGTATGGGAGGAGTGGTTTTCACCACTGAAAAGCCCAGCAGTGAGCCATCGGTGATGAAAATCTTCAACCTACAAAATGTTGAAATAAGGACTGTCCTGGGCATAATAATATTCTGTGACTGTATTCAGGGCCTGTTTCAGCTTTGTACTTTAAACGCAAGGCTAATTCACCTCCTGTCTGATAGCTGATGTTGCCCAGCTGTCCAGATGTAGCTCATTGACTTACTATCCCAGCCAATATGGAAACCAAGATGATGTTGTATGACAACTTAAAACACATCAATTTGTTCAGGGTAGTAATAGCTTCATTTAAATTTAGCATTAAAACTTTAGTGTTGTGCCAAAGATGCACAGTGGTTATCAAGTCTTGAAAATTTCTTTTGTAGGACTGAAATGAGCAGCTCTGCTGTTGGATACTGGAGATTGTTATGTGATTGGAGATTGTTTTCCTGGTTTGGATTTTGAATGCTCTAACTTACTGTTTTCAGTGCTTTTGCTTCTGCTAAAGGATGATATAAAATTGCAAAATGTTAAGTCTTGTATAATCTTTTTCCTTGTTATAGTGAATAGGAAACCGGCAACTGGAAAAATATTCATGAAGTACAACAAGGGCTGGATGAATGGCTTTCCCTCACTTTACTGTTCTTTGTTTTGACAAATCTATGTCCATTGTTCTGGCTGTGGGCAGAATTTCCATATCCCTCCTTTTGGCAAATTTACTTGGGCCCTTTCCACTTTGTAAATGTTAATTCGAGTCCCTTCTGCACTGGAGATGGTGAGTGCTGTTAATACCTTTTGTACTTCCTAAATCAATTACTCTCTTCCACTGAACTTAAATTGGAAAATGAAGAAATGCAAATGAAACTTCTCTATAGTATCCCATATTGAAGCTAATTTTCAAACTTGTTGAAATAGGTCATTTATGCTAATTTATATTTATAAACTTATTTCAAGTCAAGCCAAGTATAATGACGGCAACAATATTACCTGGAGTGAATATGGGTATAGCACTTTACAAGTTGTATTGTGATGCAGTAGAAATAGTGGGCCTGATAGAGAAGCAGAATTTGAAATTTATCTCTGCTACTAATCAGCTATGTGATGACGACACTGTTTAATCTCTTTGAATCTGTTTCATTTGTAAAATAGGGTAAGTAATGGAATTCTATGAATATTTAAAATGTACAAGTAGCCCATAATAAAGCTCAAAACATAGTTTGTATTTCCTTCAAAGTCATTTCACAAAGCAAAAACCCGTGAAGGGGTATTATTTCTTATCTCTGTATTTCTTTTGGAATAAACTGGTCCAGAAAAGGTGGATTTTAAGAAGTTCCATTTTAAAGTTTTAGCATTTCAGAATGACTTTATTATATCACTGTATCAATTGTAAAAATAACACTTGTAGGTGAGAGGCTTCTTTATCTTTGCCTCATCTACTGTTTCTGAGATGGGGAAAGAGGAAGTAGATAAGTAAAGCTGTGTAAATGAAACTTAAAGGAAATAAGATTTACATTTAAAAGAAATATTCAGAAATATTCAAAGACATTTGTTGTCCAGTTGGATGTGGTAGATACAGGGGAAGAAAGAAGCCCAAGACAACTCCCAAACGAGTGACAGAGACAAAGGGGATGGAGTTTAGCTCAGGAGGAATTTAATAACTCAAGATTGGGCTTATTGAAAGTACAGCAGTCCCACAGGGTGATATCCAAGTGGAAATACCCCAGAGGCCCTGGGACACTGGGTTTGGGGAAAGAGATCAGAACTGGAGATGAGGAAGTTATCTAAAAAGGGCTAAGAGTTTGAGAACTGACCTAACAGAGCTAAGTACTAATTGGAGAATACTGTAAGGTACAAAGAGCCACATCTCATTGAACCGATTGGATTACCTAAATTGCCCTGTGTTACAGATTTTGTCTATTTTTTTTAATGGAATGTTTGAAGATAATTCTAAAATGCTCTCATGTAAATAGGCCAAAACTTCCATTTGTGGTCAAGCATAAGCAATACAATCTACATCAAATTAGTGAGTCTCTAAATAGAGTCCAAAAATCAACTGATGAGTTTTAAACTGACCCAGAAATGCACATCATTGCTTTCATTCATAGATGCAGGTAGTTGAATTGAGGTAGTGGGAGTTTGTGGAAGTTCCCTATGATTGAAAATTATCAGTGATGTAACATTTGACCTGTTATTTGACTTTAGATGCAACTTTGGAGTTTAAATATGAATGATCTAGGCCTCTGATGCTAAAAACAAATATATATAGGATGCCTCCTTCTCCCAAGGTACTTGGGTGTCAGTTAAAATGGCATGAGAGGATTCTTTTGTATCATCATGGTTCAAAAACTCTTGAGAACCATTACTCTAATAAAGGACTGCTACTTTCCACATTGCCATCCATTTAAGGTTTGGCACTTAGTAGGTGTTGGATATTAGTTGAATTAATGAATGACTCTAAAACAAAATGCACTTTGGATACTTCGGCGAACATCCCTCAAGCAGAGACAACCACTCTGTAGTGCCAGCCAACTGATGATATGTGGTTTGCGTAATAGATAGGAATCACATGAACTCTATTCCTTTTATAGGGTTATCCTTCTGTGTCTATATTATTGACAATTTCAGAAAGATGTGATTAAGCTGACCTGAAATTTGCCTCATCTGGTGGTTGGACTGCTCTGTGTTTACTTAGCAACATTTAGAGTCGTTAATTTGTCATAGGCATATTAGGCATTAGTGATTTTTAAATGATGTGTTCTGTAACAAACAGAACATAAATACTGTAGCAGATTGAGTTTTATGCTCAGATTCTCATTAGAACCTGGTCCTTTGACCAGCAGCATTGTAGTACCTTGGGCCCCACCTCAGATCTCATGAATTGAATCTACATTTTAACAAGGTGCCCTGGTGATTTGTATCCACTTTAAAGTTTCAGAAGCACAGCCTTGGATAACCCTTTTTAATTGACAGTAAGATACAGCAAGTTGAGGACAGTGAGGGATATAGAGAGGCACCCCTCTAAGATGTCAAGTTAAAGGAAATAAAATTTGCCTTAGGGGTTAAATTTAAAATTAACACGTAATGGTGTGTAGAGATATGCAAAGTCGTTTTTTGAGTGATTCCCGGGATGGACAGTGAGTGTAACCTAACTGAACACACAGGCACATCAAAGGAATTCTTGAGGGACAGTGTATGGTTGGAGGATCCTGTGCTTTAGTAGCTGCATTTGGACCTACCTGTCCAGGCTAATCCATCGTTGGCGAAGAGGGAGTGGTATGTGTGTCTGTGTGTCTTTATTGCCCTATATTGGAATATTTTAGCCTGAGCCTTTTTATTATCACTTTGAATAACAATAGCAAATCCCTTTCTTCTATTCACATTTCCAAGCTCACCAAGCCAGCTCAGGGTTTTCATCAGCTCCATAGTGGCATACCCACAGTGGGCCAACCTGGTGTTGAGAACAAAAATGAAGTGTTAGCCCAGCCATGTGTTGCCAGTGGCTTCTTCCAGAACCACATTCGGAGACCACCTCTGGGAAGCTGTTTTGCCTGTCTAGCCCAGTCCTCATAGAGTCTTCAAGGCATCTCTTTCCTCTTTAAGTGTACTATACTTAAGGTTCATTTTACTTGTTAAGACTGGGTACACACTTTTACCCAGTGCCCTCAACAACTCTTTCTGTTTCCATCTAATACATTGCTGACCTCTTCACCAATCACTTAATCCAGGGAAACAGAAACTCAGGGTTAATAAGATAACCAATGGGAGTGAGGTAATTATGTTTCCAGACGTTGCTGAGGTCTTGGAGTCATTATCTTGTTCCTAATTGATTTCTTCAGGAGCAGTAAACTCAACAGGGCTGAGCTGCAAGTGGTACAAATGATTGTGGAGGGTGACTGCTCCACAGGAGGGGGCACCAACCCATATGGCCTTTGGGAATTGAATCCAGGGTTGTAGAAGGTTGGTTAGCTTTTCAAGAGAAGCCAGAATTTTGTTTGTGTGTGGAATCTGATTTTAAAGCAATGGCACTGCATTCAGAATTTTTGAAAACAATGAACTGGTCTTAAAAGAATATGCATTTGAGCCGTGGCTGGTGTGGCTCAGTGGATTGAGTGCTGGTCTGCGAACTGAAAGGTCTCCAGTTCAATTCCCAGCGAGGGAACGTGTCTGGGTTGTGGGCCTGGTCCCCAGCTGGGGATGTGTGAGAGGCAGCTCATCAATGTTTCTCTCACACGTTGATGTTTCTGTCCCTCTTTTCTCCCTCCCATCCCATCTCTCTAAAAAAATAAATAATAATAAAATGTTAAAAAACAAGCAAACATGCATTTAAATGGAAGGAGACTTGACTTGGGGTGGTGAACACATAATATACAGATGATATATTATAGAATTGTACATCTAAAACCTATGTAATTTTATTAAGCAGTGTCACCCCAATAAATTCAGTAAAGAAAAATAAATAGAAGATATAACTTAAAAAAGAACGTGCAATTGACTTTCATCCTCAGCCTCTATCTTTCACTGAAAAATACTCTTCATTCTGATCGTGCCTTTTAAGATTCATCATTCTGAACCACATTATGGAGTGGGAGAGGGGGTAGACAAATAGGAATCCCTTATTTCCTTAGGTTTGTGTCCATTTCTATCCCTTGGGTTCTTCCAGAAGGACACATGGCTCTTATTTATTGATGGGAACATTGGGCCCTGCCCAGAAAATTCCCCTTGGAAATTCCTCATAACTAATTTAGTTATTTCAGTTTACTGAGTGGCTACTGTGTGCCTGGAGCTGTGTAGGAGGGAGGCCTACCCGATTCCGAATGGTTCTCTGCCGTGTATATTTCTGTGATTTTCTCTATGCAGTGCTGTTGTCACTGACCTGTTGTCTGGGGCATTTTTTTTTTTTTTTTAGCTTTATTGAAGTGATACAGTACAGTTCACACAAAGTGTGCAGGCTGATGAATTTTGGTAATTATATACAAATCCTGTAACCATCATTACAAACAAGAACTAACAGTTTCAGTACCCAAAAAAGTTCCCTCAAATTCTTTTGCAGTCAACCCCCCCCCCCCCCCCCCCCCGCCGCCCCGCTAAACCCCTGGTCCCAGGCAACCTCATCGGGGCTTTCTGTCATTAAGTTTTGGAATCATATTGCAAGTAGTCTTTTGTGTTCAACTTCTTTCACTTAGCATAATGGGGGCATATATTTGTTGTCATTTGGTATGTTGTCAGCCCTTTTCCCTCTTCTAAAATAAATCCTAAATCTGTCTGTCCCCTTGCACGGTCTAATGCTACATTGCTGGCCTGAGCTACCATCCTGTTTTAAACTAGTACAATTGACTGAAAACTAGGCCCCTCACTGTGGCTTTTGTACCTCTGTAATCCATTCTTGACACAGGAACCAGTGATCTACATAATGTAAATCAAGTCATGTCACCCTCTCACTTAAAACCCTCCAGTGCCTTCCCATCGTTCCCAGCTATGGCTTTACGGTTTGTCTTCTACCTACTTTCCCACCCACACATCCCCCATTACTTGGCTCTCAGTACCTCAGTAAGCTGGTCCCTATCTTTTGAACCTTTGGTTTGCAGCTTGGAAAACCATCCCAGGTCTTCGCAAAACTAATGCCTTCCAATAGCGTCTAACTGCTCCCTCTGCCCCGTCTACTCTGTTTTTATCGTCAACTGTTTTATTCTCAAAGCCTTTGTCATTTGCCAGTCTATTGTTTTGCCTGCCTGTTTCCTCTCCCCATTCTAGAGCTCTGAGAACAGGAACCTCATGCACTGCCCATTTTGTCTCTGGCCTGTCAAACACTGCCTGGAATAGTAAGTTATCACTAAAAATTTTGCCAGTGAATGCATGCTCATATGGTTGGGTGTTGGGAGATTAGTGCAGATTTATGCATTCTCTCATAAAGTCTTCATTATAACCCCGGAAGAGCAGTTCTTACTAAAAACCATGCAAGTTCATTTTTAAAAAGTTTTACATTTTGTCTCTTTAGCCTCTTATTATATTTGAAATTGTTCAGTGCACTTTTATTTAAATAATCATATATGCAGTGCAAGCTCTTCTTCACGCTGAATTTGGATGCCCTTAACAAAATATTTTAAAAAGTGCTTTTCTCTTCAAATCACATTCTATTGTAAATTTCAGGTCTCTCATTCGCCAAACATTTCCCTTCCTAATATTCAAACTAAATTTTTCTCATGAGTAAAGAAAATTTAAGTTGTAGTAAGGTGGCTCATTTTCCCTAACATTTGATTAGAAAAATTTTCAAACTTATAGTTAAGTTGATGTAATTGTACAGTGAATGCCCATATGGGCATCCACTACCTAGGTTCTCTAATTATTAATTTTGCAATATTTGCTTTTATCTCTCACTTTATCACATACCTATCCAATCATTAATCCATTTATTTCTTGATGCACTTCAGACTAGGTTATAAATATCAACACACTCTTGATTCTTTCTCATATTAGTGGGCATAATATTAACCAGAATTCAATATTTGTTTATGGTTTGGTGTTGGTTTTTTTTAAGGCAAATTTTACATATAGTGAAATGCATACGTCCTGGGTATAACATTTGTTGAATTTTAACAGATATTGAATCTACACCCTTATCAAGATCTACAATATTTTCAAGACACAGGTTCCTCATGCCCCTTCCCAGCCGGTCCCTGTCCATGTCCCCCACAGGCGACCACTGTTGTGATTTTTTTCTTACAGATCGGTTTTACCTATTCAAGTACTTCACCTAAGTGGAATTATACAGGATGTACTCCGCTATGTTTGGCTTATTTTACTCAATATGCGTTTTGAGATTCATCTGTGTTTTTGCTTGTATCACTAATTTGTTCTTTTCGTTGCTGTATAGTATTCCATTAAAGGAATATGCTATGGTTTGTTTATTCATTTTCTTGCAGATGGATACCTGGGTTATTTCTTATTTGGGCTATTATGAAAACATTCCGTATGAATATTCTCGTACAAATGAACATATTTTTTATTTCTCTTGAGTAAATACACGGACTTGGTATTGCAAGGCCAAGGGGTACCGGTTTTTTTTTTCCTTTTAAAGAATTGTTTGTTGTGCCCGTAATATGGTCGTATGGTTCAAACTTAAAATTAATTCGACAATGAAAATACTCTTTTTCTACTTCATACCCCTTCTTTCCAGTTTCTCATTTCTCCAACAGGTGGATAAATGTTTCTTATTTTCTTTATCCAAGATTTTTTTTATACACCTGCAAACCTACAAGTAGCTCATACTCTATGTATACCTGTACACTTTGCCTTCTCAGAGATTTTAGTTTTGAGTCATCTTATCTGTGGGCCTTGTTTTATAATATATATCACCTAAACATGAATAACCCTGTGTGGATTCTAATTAGACAGTTCGTGAAATGTTTGATCACTCATACACTTTTTATGCTAATGTATTAAGGTCGGAATGTTAAATTCTCTAGCTCTCATTACTTGAATTTAATAACTATACCTTTAACGAGAGAATTTTAACCGCAGATCTTTTGAATTTAGCAGGTCTGCAAACTTGTTTCTGCACCCCAGAAAGTAAGACTTGAGCTGCAGCAGCATCCAAGTCCTTTCCAAAGTAACACTTTCAAAAGTTGTGGTTTTTATGTACTCATTATCTATAAGTTCAGTCAGTTCCAAAACACCTTGGTCTTTTGTGTTTTCTCCATTTTTTAAAAATGATTTTACTTATTTTTAGAGAGAGCGAAAGGGAGGGAGAGAGGGAAACATCAATGTGTGGTTGTCTGTCGGGCTCTCCCTACTAGGGATCTGGCCTGCAACCCAGGTATGTGCCCCGACCGGGAATCCAACCTGTGACTCTTTGGTTCACAGGCTGGCACTCAGACCACTGAGCCACACCAGCCAGGACTGTTTTCTCCATTTAATAACAATTTCTATTAAAATAAGTACAGCTAATGGACTGATCCATCAGATTTGCAACTAATATCTCACGTGATGCAGTAACATCTATATAATGCTCATAGGAAAGTTTCATACCATATGTAACACCACTGTACAGATAGATGTAGGGGACTTATAGTGAGGGAACTTCATTAAAATAATGGTTCAAGTGTACTGCTTTTCATAATTATCTACCAGGCATTTCCACTGTTGTAGTTACAAAAACTTGTACAGAAACTTGTGTCATTTACAAAATGGCAGCGGAAATGTACTGTATGCAAAGCCCACTGGTTTATACATGTACATCAACAATATAACTGTGCTGCTTCTGCTTATCACTGGGAGAAATTAAAGTGTCTTTAAAAAGACTACAAACTTTGAGCCTCTCCTGAAACTTCGGAGAAAAGCACACTTGTACCCTGGCTGTGTGACCTTAGCAAGTTGTTACACCTCTCTGAACCTCAGTTTGCCATCAGTCAAGTGAGGAGAATGCAGAGCAATATTTAGGATTACTGCGAGGGCTAAATGAGATAATGTATATCAGTACCCACCACAGGACTTGGTACCAGTGTAAGTTTTCTGCATGTATTGGAATAAAACTCAAATTGTGAGAAAAGGGGGAAGATTTTGGTTAGGAAAAAAACAGTGTTATATACTCGTCCCTAAATTATGTAAACAAATAATTCATATCAGAACCATAGATGGTATATTGGAAATGTTAATTATAAGTGGAGCATTTGGACCATTTGTAATAAATACCCTTGAAAGCCTATATTTTGAGAACCAATTCTTAGGGACTCAAGGAAATGCAAGGGCAGATTGTACTTTAAAACTTAAAATTAATCGTCTGAGGCAGAGAAAAATAAAATAGAGCAGAGAACTTAGGTCTCTTGACTCCAACAAATGTATTGCTCTTTCTAACTGGGCCAGCCGTGGTGGCAGAAAGAAAGGTTACTGAATTTGGGGTTAGAAAACCCCAGCTTAAACTTTCTATAGATGTGGTCTTGCAGAAGCAACTTAATCTCTAGGTACCTCATTTCCTCATCTATAAATGGAACTAATCATCTTTCTTAGGGGTTTGTTAAATGAATTGAGGCTAAATGAATTAAGATATTTTATTTTATCTTAGTTTTGTGTTTTTTTTTCAAAGTATAAGAGAAAGTTTATTTAGAAAGTTAGAGGTGGTAGAAGAGAGCCAGTTGGGCTGTGGAGGCTCAAGAAAGTGGTTTCAGAAGCAAAAGAAGGACCCTTGGAGCTTAGGAGAGGGGAAGGCAAAGGTAACTCTCCTGGGGAGAAGGAGAGAGGGAAGGGAAAGGTGTGGGCATGTTTCTGAGAGAGAGAGAGCCCTTGAATTAGGCATTTTTTAAAGTGTTTTAAAAATTTGTATTAAAAGAAAATGTATCAAGTTTGAAATTATATAAAAATAAAGAGTTACCAAACAGCAATGATAACACAAACAGCTAGGAAGTAAAGGAGGATAGAAACCTAGGGGGATCTGGGGTTCTAAGTCAAGAGCAGGACAGCCCCATCGAGTTGTTCCTGCATCAGTCTTTTTGTCACTCTGTTTAGTATTCATCTTCCAGAGAGAGAGTTCACTCAGTCTGGCCATTTTTGGGTGCTTTCACCTTCAGCAGAGGGTGGTGGGCTCCTATTTTAAAAATTTTTTATTGATTGATTTAAGAGAGAGAGGGAGAGAGAGACATTGATTTGTTGTTCCACTTATTTATGCATTCATTGGTTGATTCTTGTATGTGCCCTGATCAGGGAGTGAACCTGCAGCCTTAGCATGTGGGGACAATCCTCTAACCGACTGAGCTACCTGGCCAGGGCTGGCGGGCACCTTGATTGAGATCCCACCAGATTGTATCTAAAAGGTATAGCTCCTGCAGAACGAAATCAGGATGCTATTTCAAGAAAAAGGGGAAATGGATGTGAGCAGGCATGAACATCAAGCAAATGCCTCAAGCTCTATTCAAACATCAGTATCCTCTGTGTGCTATTAGGAATTTTTAAAAAATAACAAATGCAGAAAAGAGTACTTTTAAGAATCAATAATGGCTGGTATTATTGAGTATTCAGTTTGTGATATTTCATTGAACTGTGTACTTACTGTATACAAACTTTTCTGTATGTATAGTATACTTAAATTTTCAAAAGCTTAACGACTTTTCCCGTGTATTAGTACTCCCACATATATGTTACATACTGAGTACTTTCAGAGCCATCAGATCATGCTAATGTGTGTAATCTACCTAAATGTTCATTTTTACTTCCGCGTGCACTTAGCCTTCAATGGCTCCCATAAATGGGTCGAGATACTCTGTGAATTCTGTTGATTATGTTAAGATTTTGTTATGATCATCTTTAAATAAACCAAAGAATTTATCTCCCCAAAAAATTTTAGGTGAAGTAGGATTAAAGGAAAGAAAGAATACAGTGGATATCCTTTGGGTTAGCATTTTAACTCCAATTATAGGAATACTATTTCACTACTTCGTCTGTGTTCTTTTGTTTAAATGTATGCCGTGCATGTGGTGAGAACATGTGATCCCAGAAAAGTCTTAGTGGGGGAAGGTAAGAGACTCTGACCAGTGTGGGGTGCGAATGGTAATACAGCTCACAGTTACAAGGTGTCATTAAAATACAGTTTACACAAATGAACATGTGGTGGCTTTGTTATAAGGAAAATTGTATATCCTTTGTTTGTTTTGGGTAGGTTCTGCCGTTCCTGTATTGCAACCAGTCTGAAGAACAATAAGTGGACCTGTCCTTACTGCCGGGCATATCTTCCTTCAGAAGGAGTTCCAGCAACAGATGTAGCCAAAAGAATGAAATCAGAGTACCAGAACTGCACCGAGTGTGACACCCTGGTAAGGGACCCTGTCTGTGCTCACGGTTATCAGCTTTGACCACTGAGAAAATTGTTACGCAGCTGATCATTTCACCTATGCCTTTGACCTCATCCTACCCCGACTTCCTAAAGTTTATCGTCTCAACCTTTCTCCAATTTCACACGTGTACGATGCAGGAAAATGGTCACCTGACTTCTACTGTCACCTAATTTTTCAAACAAATGCTTTCATTGACCTCCTCCATTTTCTCTCTTCCCAGGGTTTTTATGACCCCCCATTATGTGGCCTTCATTTCTGCTACTTTATTGCAGCCCGTCAATGAATAACTTTATTATCAAATCCAGTGGCATAATTGCACCTATATTCTTCTGGGCTTTGCAGTATTTATCTCTCCTGATCACTTCTTCCTTGTTGCAGTTTCATCCTTTGATACATGGTTAGATCATGTGAGGCCTCAGAGGCCACACAAAAGATTCTAGCTAGATTTTATCTCAAATGCAATAGTGAGTCATAGAAAAAGTATAAGCTTTTGATCAGGTTTGTATTTTTAGGATATTGCTTTAGTATGTGCGTGGACAGTGGTTTGGGGTGGGGGCAAAAGCAGGACTGGTGAAGCAACTAGGTGGTTATCATGATGGATCGGATAAGGGAGCTGGGTTAGGGTGATAGTGTTAGGTATGCAATACGAGGTTTTTTCAAGGTGTATTTAGGAGAGAGAATCAAAGGAAATTGGTAATTGGCTGCATGTAGGGGTGAGTGAGAGTGAAGTGCCAAAACTGCCTGCAAGGTTTCTGAGTAGGGGAAGGTGTTAAAATGGAGACAGGTTTGGAGAAGAATCCACAGTTAAATTTTAGATTTGTTAAAATTTGAACTATTAAGTAGGGGATATTTAGATACAGCAATCCAGAGCTCAAAAGAAAGATGATATACTGAAGATCCAAATTTCTTTAGAGAATCTTTCTTGATTGTTAACCTAAATTATAACCTGTTATACTTTCTCTTAGCACTCTGTATTCCCTTTATAGCACTTATCACCACTTGTAATTATGCTTTTATGGTCTTTTAATTTAATGCCAGTTATCTCCACAAGATTTAAGTACCATGAATGTAAGGACTCTGTCTATTTTATTGGCAACTGTGTACTCAGCACTTTGAAAAGTGACTGGCACATAGTAAGTGCTTAATGCATTTTTGATTTTTTATATGTATTTATGTAAGACTCAGTAATCTATTCATGGCTGCCTGACTACAGAATTCATGCATGGCCTTTGGAGTCAGACATCCTGGGATCAAACTAACTCTCTCACCTGATCTCTATGATTTGGGGCAAGTTATTAATCTAAGTTTTTGTTTACCTCTGGAAAATAAGGAAAAGGGTAGTGTTTGTGTCACAGGATGGCTTTAAAGGTAAACGACAAAACATGACTTTTAGCATGGTCTCAAACATAGGGAATGGCCAAAATCAGTAGCTTTTTACATTTATCATAATAGACTAGTGCTTATTTTTACTTTGATATTTTTGTCATCATATAAAATTTAACATGCACAAAATCAAACTTGGGATACTATTCTGTCATCCTGTTCTTTATCCACCTTCGGTGTCTGTCAGCAATAAGATCATGCTCTCAATTATCCTGGGTGGAAATCCTCTTCCTTTTTTCAGCCTCTCCCCCCACCCCATTTCTGATTATTCCCAAGTATTTTACAATTTTCTTTGAGGTATTTCTTGTAGCCATCTATTCTGTTTTATGTTATTTGCCTTGCCAGGAATACTGCTGTTCTTCTAGAGCCATTGTAGACTCTGCTTAGCCTGGAGCCTCCAGGCCAGAGAGCCATTCCATGAGGCTGACTTTTGTGTTCCAGTCCCCAGCACCAGCTTCCTCTTCGCTGGTCTCCTTTCCTTTCCGTTCGATTAGAAGCACCTTTACAGCAAACACAGTGGCTATGTTTCTTCTTTCATTTCTTAGAATGTCTTTCATAATTTTGTCTCTTGAGTAGCCACTGTATGACTTCATTAATTCATGTGTCAGTATATAGTCCCCAAATTGCTAATTTATGTGAGGAATGCTTCACTTTGTTGATAAAGGAGTACCAAGAGGAAGAAAGAAACTTAACACAAGTAGTGAAGGGATGAGAGAACATTAATGGGCCAAGTTGGGTGTTAAAGATTGTATACTATTCTGTTTCAAAACAGTTGCCTAGATCAGTCCTCGTTTTTACAGCTATTAGATGGTTATTTGTAAAGCAAAGGTTTGCTTTTATTTTTGGTCTTTTGTTAAGCAATTATAACCGTTTCCTTGACGTGGTAGATTACAGCTTTGAGGTTTAACTTCCGTAGCTTGGGCAGAACGAAGCAGTGTGCATTGGCCACCTAACCACAGCTGTAAAAGCTTCCTTTAGCACAAGATCTTATCAGAGTTCTAATGAAACATTGAGTAGAATATGTGTTATTTAGCAACAGATCCCTCATGGTTAGGATCTCTGAATGTATATCTGGAGGAACAAGGGCTCTTTATTCAGCCTTGATAAAAATGGACTGCGAGAGCTGTCTTTCATGTGTGTTCTTAATGGGGCCATTAAGTATACTGTGTATTGTGAATTCATATGATGCTACTAGATATATTATAAAACCATGGCATTTATATCTTTCCCCGAGGCACAGAGTTTCTTTTTACTTACTATGGACATTTCTAAAATCCATCCATTTATTCTATTTCTTTTCTTTCTTTGTTTTCCTTTCTTTCTGTCTCTTATTTTCCCCTTTCCTCCCTCTTTTTCCTCTCCCCTTTTTCTTTCCCACTTCCTCCTTTCCATCATCATTTCAGGCAATGTCATTCCAAAATGTAAATTTGAGTTAATATACGGGCCTTTCCACTTTAAAGAACAAATGCTTTCTAGAAGAACCAAATTTAAGAGCTCAACATTTGGGTCTTTAAAGTATTAGAGAAAATTAAAATTAGTGTTATTCTTGATAATGCCTTGACTTCATTGTACTGTTGTCATGAATGCATCCTTTTAAAATCAGCTGACCCTGCACTATGACCTCTTTTGAAATAATGAAAGTAATAGTTGAGTCACATAAGACTTCATTGAGCCCCTTTTCAACAGTGAGTTTATTTTGAATTTGCTTTTACATAGGTTTGCCTCAGCGAAATGAGGGCACACATAAGAACTTGTCAGAAGTACATAGATAAATATGGACCACTACAAGAACTTGGGGAGACAGCAACAAGGTTTGTTTCAATAGAGTACAGTTGAGTGCTAAATTTGATATGTCTATAAAGAATTTAATGCTAAAACTAATACAAAATAATATTGAATATAAACTGTAATTGAAAAAAATTTTAATATTATGTTACAGAAAAGCAAAAAAAAAGAATTCAATGGGGCTAGAAATTTTACCATTTTTTGTTATGAAAATATGCATGTACTTATGTGTAAGTTCTTAATACCTATTATTGGTAATCATTTGCTAATAGCAATACTTATGAAAGAATTTTGCTCTCTCTACTTCAAAAATTTTGCTTGGAGAGAGCCAACCTAACAGTGGAGAAATTAGGGAAGCTTCCTTAGAAAATTTTGTATTAAGGAAGACTCAAAAACAGAATGCAGAATTGTTCATTCCTGTTAGGCTCTGTTTTCTGACTAACAAGAGTACTGAAGTAGATCATGATTAAAAGGTTTTTTTGTCTTTAATTTTTTCCCTCGCTGTTGCTTAGCTCCCCAGCTCATTCCCTCTCATTTTGCTAGTTTCTCCTTAGTAACTAGCATATCTGTATATATTTTAACTAGGAAGTACGGGGCTCGAGCAGGCATCCTGAATTCTGTACCTTTGGGGGTTGGAAGGATGAAGGTGGCTAGTAGGTGTAATGGAGGATATTGATCATTAACTTTTTTTTTAAAAGAAAAGAAATCTGGGTCATTATTTTCCTGATAGCTAGAATAATTACAAAGTTTGGAATTCCTCTCTACTAAAGAAATGATTTGTGTCCTCCAGCATAGGCTGATGGCTTTGAAACTATTAAATATGCTTACAAACTCAGTTATCCAATAGTGGCATTCGGTAGGAGTGTGATTTCTTTCTCTCTCCTGAAGGAAAATGTTAGTTCTGCTTATTTTAAGAAAATACACTCAAAATAGAGCTTATACTTTTTAACCTGGAAGTCTAAATCATTGCTCCATTCCTTTTGTTTTACTAGAGATTGCTTTGCAAATATACCTGTTTTATAGGATTAGTTTTATACCATGACATTATAAATTTTAAATGAGTATTTTAGCTCTAAGCAGAATATGGGTTCTGTTAGATTGGCCACAAGGAACAACAACAGGAAGGAAGGATAACAAATGGGTTGAGAAATTATGTGTGTTTGATTGCAAGGTTGATAGGCTTTATGAAAAATTAAAAATATGCAGAAGCTAATTTAAAGCCCAATTTCTTCTTCTAATTAGAAGATTACTTCTTCTATTAAATAAAAAAGAATTAAAATAACACAAAATGAGAAGGGTTGATGGTTAACCAGCCTAACAAGATAGATTAATATTTGCATTTAAGGTAGAAATCTTTGCTTTATAGAACTTACTACATGATTCAAATTTTAAAAATCTTTGTGCAGGGAGCTTGTCTAGAGTACAAATCTTGGAGAGTAGGAAGTTATTTCTATAATGGAAAGTGAGCAAAAAATTCCAACCTTCCATATTGTCCCTAAGAATTTAAGGCAGGACTGTCCAATAGAAATAGGACGTAAAAAAATAATGTAATTAAAATTTTTCTAATAACTGCACTGAAAGAGTAAAAAGAGACAAGTAAAATCAATTTTTGATACTTTTTTAAACTAAAATATAGCCAGAATATTAGCATTTCAACATGTAATCAATATCAAAATTGAGATATTTTACTTTTTTTTATACTAAGCCTTTGAAATTTAGTGTATATTTTATGCTTCAGCATATCTCAGTTTGGACCAACAATATTTCAAATACCCCATAGGCACATATGGCTAATGGCTACCATATTGGATAGCACAGATGTAAGGGACAAATTCTCCTAGCTGTAAGGACTTAACAGTGTAGCTGTAGGTAATTTTTCATTCTTCACTGCATACTAATTATGCGAGTTGACACTTGGAGTTATACAGGGTAGGTTTGTAGCTGTTGAGTATATGAAACACAGAATTTATTCTTGTATTATTATGTATTAATTATTGTATTATTTTCTTTATATTTCCATATATTTCAACTGTAAACCGACTTTTGCCCCACCCTGTATATGCTAGCAGAGTTGGAGGACAAATAACGTCCAAATCAGAATTAGGAAAGGGAGGATGTAAAAGTGACAGAAGTAACCCAGGGACAAGTGGGTAGACTGAGCCTCAGTTTCTCAGTTAATGGGGGCTTCAAGTGTACTATAACTGTTTTTCTAGCTTGTCCCTGTAAGGATACACATTTACATCTCTCATGAGAAAAAATTTAGGCACCAAAACCATTATCAGGACAGGAAAAAATATCGAATCAGAAAGAACGAGGACTGGAAACTAGATCTACCTACATTCCATTTTTTTACCTCTAGTTAAGTGACTACTATCTAGTTGCCAACAATTTTAGTAATATTTGTATTCTGTGCAATTTCCAGGTGTGTATGTCCATTTTGTCAGAAGGAATTGGATGAACACAGCTTGCTGGATCATTGTATTACTCATCACAGATCAGAAAGGAGACCTGTGGTAAGGATTTTATATATTTCTGCAATGTCTAAATGTAATACGCATTAGAAAATTCACTTGCTAGGCTTCTATTTATAGATATAAAGGATAATTTATGTCAGGGTTATGGTAATTCTATGAGACTAACTCTATGTGAAAGTGTTGAATAGAAACTGATGAGACTTCCTAATGTGCAATCACTCCATTTATGAAATTAGACAAAATTATGTTTTACAGATAATCATGGATATGATCAACTAAGAAGATCCAAAATGCAGTTAAGATCTAACTTTAGTATATTAACCATGATCATGTCTTAGGTTAAAAACATTTTTTAATAATGCAAATAGAGCTGTCATGAAAATACACTAGAAATGAAAAGTAGAAAAAAAAGTAGAAAGTCATAAAATAAAAACAAACAAAAAAAGAAAAGTAGAAAGTCATTCATCTCTATTAATCAATTTATTACTTTATTTCATAGTCTTGCACATTAAATATACATATTGCTATTCATTTTCTAGATTCATAGTGAATACTGCTGCCTTTTTTATTTTTAACCTGGGATTTTAGTTCTATTTTACAGTGTAACTTTTATAATTTTTACTTCTGTATAGTTGTGAGATAAAGCAGTGTAATGATGGGTACGTCATCATTTACTGAGCCATTTTACCATTTTTGAACACCTGACTTATTGCCAGTTTTTAGGATTTGAATTCATATTTTTATACATTTAAAGTTCTCTTTTTATTGGATGTGTTTTCCTAGAAGGCAATTTCTTAGATTGATATCTCTGGGACTAAGAGTACAAACTTTTTAATAACTCTTGATATATAAAATATATTCCAAAAAGTTTGAGTCAGTTAATATTCACATCAGCAATTTATGGGTAAACTATTTTTACCTTAACCTGTCCAAAATTGTATACATTTATTTTAAAATTAGCCCTGGCTAGTGTAGCTCAGTGGACTAAGCACCCACCTGCAAACCAAAGGGTCGCCAGTTCAATTCCCCAGTCAGGACACAGACCTGGGTTGTTGACCAGGTCCCCAGTAGGGGGCACGTGAGAGGCAACCACATATTGATGTTTCTCTCCCTCTCTGTCTAAAAATAAAATAAATAAAGTCTTTTAAAAAATAGAGTAAAATAAAATTACCCACAGTTAACAGATATAAAATTATATCTTGAATATTATTTTGAATTTTAGTTTAGTTTTATATTTTATACATATATTATAAATATATTTTATGTTTATGTGTATATGTGCATATACATATACATAAATGTGTGTCAGTTTTGCATATATGAGTGGTTGTTTTAAAAATTGGGGTTTTAGGTGGTATTTTTTTCCCCATAAAATCCTTTTGGGAAGTGGATGAGATTGAGACATAAGTATATTAGATAGGTAGATGATAAGTAGATGATAAGTAGATACAGACATAGATGCAGATAGTCCTCACAACAATCTTGTGACATAGGTGTGATCATTATCCCCATTTTACAAATGATAAACTAAGGCTCAGAGAGGTTAATTAAGTCTTTTAAGGTCACACAGCTGGTAAGTTGGAGAGCCACAATTTAAACACAGTCTGGCTCCAGGGCCTACATGGTGAACCCCTTGTGTTCTACTAGCAAGCTCATGAAAAACCCATACAACAGTCAAAGGTATTTTATTGATCCTAATGGCCTAGGCATTTAGCTTTTGAAATGGCTAACTAGGAGCTTGATTCGTGTAGGGGGAGCAGGGGACATTGCCATGAGCTTTTCCTGCTCAAGTTCCTCTGTGGGAGGAACTGGGCTAAAAAGTTTTATAATAGATCCTTGGGCAGCTGGAGGAAGTTAGAAGAAAACATTATGATGGCATAATAATGGCTACCATTTACTGAGTTCTACATGTGTGTTGTCTCCTCCTAGCAACCTTTTAAAGAAGATATTATTGCCTTGGCTGGTGTGGCTCAATTCGTTCGAGCATCCTCCGTAACCGAAGGATTGCGGGTTTGATTCACGGTCAGGGCATGCGTGGGGTGGCGTGGGTGATCCCCAGTCCGTGGGCATCTGGAGGCAACCAGGGGATGCTTTTCTCTTGCATCCGATATTTCTCTTTCTCCCCTCCTCTCTTTCTAAAAACAATGAAAAATCATGTCTTCAAGTGAGGATTTAAAAAAAAAAAGATATTCTTGACCTAGCCTGAACCCTGGCTGTCGTGCCCCGGGTACTGCTCTGGCTGGAGGAACACCAGGCATGCTGGTCCATGGGCTTCATCGTAGCAGCAGTGTGGGGCAGGCCACATACTGGTACGTCCATCTGTGCTATGTACCAGCTCCAGCAGAAATCCAGTCCGCATGCTCCTAAATTTGGCCATGGAAGGAGGTCCATGGAAGGAGGTCCATGGAAGGAGGTCCATGGAAGGTCCTAATCTTCCCTGATTGGGTTGCCGAAGAGAGCCATCCTAAGGACAGAAATAAACCAGGAATGGTGGGATCAGATTGCCCCATGGAATTTAGTTAAAAACTTAGGCTTTGGAGGAGAAAAGCTCTGGTGCAAATTCCAGCAAATACCATGAACCTCTCTGCCTCTGTTTCATCATTTGCAAAATGGGGATAATAAGACAGTAACATATTTTTCACAGGGTAGTAATAAATAAGTCAGACATATAAACCAAGCACTCTTGTCACATGGTGTTTATCCCATAAATAAAAGGGAATGGAGGGGATAATGGTGGCTTATTACTGCCCTAGCATCTGTGTATAAAATATAGAGATTTCTCAGAGGAAGCCTTGTAGTCTCACATTTGGGGAACCCAAGCTAGGAGGAATAGAGGAGGTCAAGTGGTAAAATTTTACCACAAGACCTGGGTGTTGTTATGGCCTCGAGGCAGGTCAGATTATTCAGAAGGTCTGTGGTTCTGTTGTAGTACACTTGGGCCATCTAGAGATGGTTTCTGGAACAGAAGGCCTTTAGGCTTCCTGTTAGTGTTTATTCTTGAGTGAAAACTTGATACTCTTGCCACTCTGAAGGATCTAGAGCTGCTAGGAGTAAGATGTCTGCTGAGGTTATGAAAAGGCTGGAGGTAGATGCTGAAGCATGGCTGAAGTTCATATGGTTAGGGTTCCCCTTTGGGGACACGTGGTTGAAACACACTTGTAGAAGTGCTGGGCAAGGAGGGCTGAGTCTGAAGCTGATTCTGGGTTGTTGTGGATTATTTCTTTGAATGACTGTATTGCTCATTTTGACTGCAGGTGAAATCAGTGACATCACTGACTTACCTGGTGTAGGAAGTTTCATAGCAGTTAGAAACCTGGACAAGTGATCTACCTTCCAAAAATAATTAGATAATTCAGTGATCAAACCATAAGCAACTAATCTCTTTCTGAGTTGCTCAAAACTGAAGTTGTAGGTTAAGAACATCAGGGAACTTTGACTTTTCTCATACATAGCCATAGAAGCCAACGGCTCCTTTTTATCATACAGTAATTATATTCTGCCATGTTTAATTTTTTGAAAAATTATATCATTGGAATTTAGACTTAAAGGAGGCAAATGACACAAACAGCATGCTTCAGATTAAATTGTGAGACCACTTGAGAGCAATTTGGTATTTTATCTTGTAAAGGGAAGATATTTTAGCAAGTACCATACTTTCTGGCTATTCTCTCTGCAAGAGTGCTCTTTCTTTCACTACTTGCCTCTTATTTATCTTTTAGAAGTCAGTTTAAATCTTGTTTCTTTAGGATGCCCCTATTAATTTTGGCTCTTGCTTTTCTCCCCCTTTCTAGCTTCTTTACCACAATTTGTAATTGCATTCGTTATATGTCTGTCTCTCCCTCTAAATTGTTAGGTTCATAAAGTCATGGAACTTAACTCCTTTGTTCAGCAACCCATGTCCAGTTCTTGGCAGAGAACCTGGTACACAATAGGATATAGAGATATGAAAAAACAGGATATTAAAGACAAATGTAGTTCCACTCTCCCAGGTTCAAAGGTTCTAGTCCTTTATGTTCTGCCTTGCTCCAGAGATGTGTTCCTTAAGGGAAGGGACGAGACTTCCATTGCTTTGGAATATAAACTGTGGTGTCCATAACCTGGACCACTCATCTCTTTGTTTGTTTGTTTTAATAATTGTGCCAATTAAAAAAATTATTTGTTGATTTTAGAGAGAGAAAGAGCACGAGAGAAAATCAATTTGTTGTTCGACTTATTTATGCATTTATTGGTTGATTCCTGTATGTGCCCAGATGGGATTGAACCCGCAACCTTGGTGTCTCGGGATAACTCTAACCAACTAAGTTACCTGGCCAGGGCCCTGAACTGCTCATCTCTACAGCAGTTTATTTCTGTGGGTAATATCTGAGACTTAACTGGGCAGTGAAGGTGTATGTGCTTAAGTGTTTTGCAAATGAGAGTTTTCCATTAGATTTCTTTTAAACTCCTACCTTGATTCTGGTATGTATTTACCTGTGATTATTTTCAGTGCATATCTCTTTTCTTTTGTTGTTGGATTCTATCCAACAGAATTAAAGACTACTACTGTCTTTAATTTCCTTCCCCAAATGACATTTGCCATCATAGGGAAAGTGTTCTGCACTTGGCTGAGCTGCTGTGGAGGTTAATCTAAACCACAGATAGAGTTGAGGGGCCATGTCACAGATGTTCCAAAGGATTGGATCCTTTGCATCTTGAGATGTTTGTATCATGAGTGCACTGTTATCCTTGTACTCTTAGAATTCATCCTCAGATCTCAGGAATTGGCAGAATATACAACTCATTAAGGGTCATTGCTATTAAATGACATATATGGACAGTACTTGGCAACTGAAATCCCTCAACAGTAAAATATGATGTTGTATGGCATCTATGCTTTTAAAAGCTAAGAAGAGGGTACCAGAAAAAAATAAAATTCTCCCATCCAATTTTCCTGTTCTGTATCAAATCAGTCATATACACACTTTAGAAAGAGATTTCAACTTTTACAGTATAAAATATACCTCAATCACAATGAAGGGTTTCCAAGGACCTGTACTGGGAAAGATATTCTTTATGGGATCCCCTGTAACAGTACAAAAATGGGGGGCAAGCAAGGTTTGATAAACTGGAAGGTTGGCTGTCCCCATCAGTTGTGTTCTCTCAGTGCTATTACCCTTATTCTTAAGGGGATAAGGGAAGGGTGTCATTTTGAGAAAGCTGATAAGGACCAGTTCAGACTGGGACTGGGATGGGATGGCTTGGCTCCATGTATCCATGGAGCAGCATCAAACCCATTCTGTGTCTTTGGTATTCAGTGTGAGGGGTTTTGGATAATATGTCCTGATGCACCCACATTAGATGCTAACATCCAGTACTCCCATGATCCGAGATCATATTTTCCTATCAGATTTTTGTACATTTTATGGATTCTCAGAAGCCCTTACATTGGCAGTTCTCAACCTTTTCTCTCTTCTAGCACACCTAAAGGATTTGATGCTGAACTAAATCATCCTAAATTTAGTAACAGTGATTCCTGAGGGTGGCCAAGAAATCCCCTGGGGAGAGAAGATTATCGTGTCACAATTGAAGGGAAGGAGAGGTAGATAGTTGAAAAGGGATTCTCATCTGACTCAGTGTGCCACCTTCACATGACCCCATCTTCCCCTATCCTTAACTGGCCCAATTACTCTGTTACAGGAACAGGTGTGAAGCAGACTTTTTCTTTAGGATTTCTCTCCTTTTCCCACAGATTCCTCCGCCTGTATATAGTGTTCCTCATCTAGCATGACTGGCTCATTCCTCAAGACTCAGCTGAATCACTTCCTGATTTCCTAGGCAAAATTAATGATTCTCTTTTCAGGTGTTGAACAGTTGTCTATTCATATGTTGAATTTAGCACTTTCTGTGCTGTACTGAAAGTATCTGCATAAGTAAAAATAATAGTAACCATTTCTTATTTGTGCCAAGGACTGAGCTAATATAATTACTGAGCTTCATAATGTTACATAATGTACTACTTTAAATCAACCAAGAGCCCTGCAAAAACAGAGATAATTCTTGTTTTTACAGGTTAAGATTAATTACTTGCCAAGGTTAAGTCAATGAGAGGCTGGAATGAAATTGGAAACTATTTTCCAGGTGCTGAGACAAGAATGAATGGGACACATGTAGTTTCTTCTCTCAGGGAACTCTAGCTATTTAAGGACAGGGATCTAATGGTAGTAAATATATGGCACTTATTAAATACCTAATCATGTACCCATCCCATTAAGGATAGTATCTCTAAACATCGTAACTACTCTACCAGGTAGGTGGTGGTATCCCTATTGCACAGAACAGGGAACTTGAGTGCTGAAGGTCAGACAGCTGGTGTTAGGCTTTGAACCCCAGACTCTTTGACTTCAAAGGTTGTGCAGCACAACCGTGTCTCACTGGATTTCATATTCCACATGCCTTGCATGTAGTAGGAGCACATAAAACAATAAGAAAGAAAAGAACCCTGGTTGGGTAGCTCGGTTGGTTAGAGCATTGCCCTGAAATACTACACCTCTATCAAAATGACTAAAATATAAAAATATCGACAGTATCAAATGCTGGTGAAAATGAGGAAAAACTGGATAATTCACACATTGCTCATGGAATGTAAAATGGTATAGCTACTCTGGAAAACAGTTCTGACAGTTTTTTACCAAGTTAACTACAACGCTCACTATATAACCAATAGTCAGACTCCTGGAAATTTATCCTAGAGAAATAAAAGCATGTTTATGCAAATATCTGTGTACAGATATTCATTGCAGCTTTATTTGTAACAGCCCCAAACTGGAAACAACAAAGTCCTTCAGAAAGTAAATGGATAAACTGTGGTACTTCCATACCATGGACTACTTATCACCAGCAACAAAAAAGGAAGGAACTGTTGATGCACACAGCAACTTGGATGAATCTGAAGGTCATGCTCAGTGAAAAAAAAACCAGTCTCACAAGATTAAATACTGTATCATTTGGTTTAAATAACATTCTCAAAATGATGAAATCATACAGGCAGAAAACATCAGTGGACACCAGGGTTATGGAGAGAAGAGGTAAAGGGGTAGCGTCAGGGAATTCCTTTGTAGCAACAGAACACTTCTGTGTCTTGATTGTGTGAATGGTTATATGAATCTATCTGTGCGATAAAATTTCATAGAACTATACATACTCCCGAAAATAAATTTATGCAAAAGCTGGTGGAATCTAAGGAAGGCCTATAGTCTAGTTAATTGCCAATTTTCTGATTTTGATAAGGTAATATAGTTATGAAGATGTTACCGTTTGGGAAAACTTACCATTTCTTGGGAGTTTATAAATATTTCAAAACGAAAGGTTTTGTTGAAGAGCTATTAATGGCTATTAAATTGGGAAAATACATATAAATACTAATAGCTGATACTGATGTGTTATAATCTGTATTGCCAGTGGCAATTAAAAACTTTAAAGCAATAGATATTATGCACCATAAAGGTTTATAACCTTTCACTACAAATCTCCATTTCTGGTCATTTATCCTAAGAAAGTAATCCCCCCACCCCCAAAATAAATACTATAGATGATGGAATTTGTAATAATAAAATATCCGCAGACAATAAAACATTTCAAGAGGCAGGCAACTAATGTAATAAGTATAATTATTAATGAAATAAGTATGTTACAGTGTATCTACTAACTGTAATATTGTTTAATCTGTTGATAAATATGAAAATAATAGCTATACAATTATATATAAGAAGTGCATATAAGAATAAATGCAGTTTTATTTTTTAATGTTGCTTTAATGTTTATACAGTTTTAAAACACAGTACTGAGGTATGGCTAATAGATTCATCGAGTTGAAATTCACTTTATTGAATGGTTAATTTTTTCATTAAATTTATTGAAATGACATTGGTTAATAAGATTATATAGATTTCTATGATACATAATCTGTATATTACATTGTGTGCCCACCACCCAAAGTCAAATCGTCTCCTGTCACCATATATTTGGCCCCCTTTATTCTTTACTACCTCCCTCCCCCCTTCCATCTGGTAATTACCCTATTGTTTTCTGTGTCTATGAGTTTCAGTTTTTTTGTTCCACATGAGTAAAATCATATGGTTCTTAGCTTTTTCTGACTTATTTTGCTTATCTTAATATTCTCAGGATCCATCTGTGTTGTCACAAATGGCAGTATTTAATTCTGACATTATGATTATTTTAAATTCTTTCTTGAACTCTTGGCCTTGTATGTTTTCAGTTCTGCCCACTTTGCCGTTTAATGCCTAATGAGAATCCAAACAGCTTCAATGGCAGTTTAATAAGACACTTGCAAGTCAGTCACACTCTGTTTTATCACGATTTCATAGTAAGTATATTTTTTCCCTTTTACATTGTCTTTATGCTGTGTTAAGCTTACCTTTTTAATCCAAGTGAAGCAAATTAGGAAAAAATGTGTATGTAGCCTAAGTGTTAAGTGTTAGCATTAAGTAAGAAATCATAAAAATATAGTTTATAAATTTGTGTTTATAAATTTGGCTATTAATAATAAAGTAGTTACCTGCCTTAGACAAAATTATTTTCCTTGTGATCTTTGTAATTATCTGTTGTATAAGGAACCAGATTCACCTTCAGGTTATTTTAGTTCCTACTCTACTCCCTATGTAGTTATAAATTTTAAACTTATACGGCTGAGATGAAATCACATCAATAATGAAATGACTCAGAGAGTTTGCGCTGCATCCAGTTGCTTTTATAGTACATTGAATGGATTATAACAGAAAAGACATTATCAGTGTAATAAGACATTCAGGCATTATTTTTAATTTAGATTTTATAAAACACAAAACTCACTTATTGAACATTTTTAAACTTAAAAAATTTATTATGAAAAATATTAAACTTACAAAGAAGTAGACGGAAAGAATAGTATAATAAACCCCCATATACCCCTCACCTACCCATCAGTACTGACAATTCATGGCCAAACTTATTATATTAAGACTTTTTATAAATTGCAAGAAAAGTTAGGTATTGTATGAACAGTCCTAATACTTACGAATATTTCCCACGATCAGAAATGAGGATAACAAACACAAAATTAATGTAGCCTTTGCTATACTTTGGTCTGTGTGTTGCCATGTGAGAGTAATGTATTGTCCTCTGAGTCCCTTTTAGCCTATTATGGGGGGAATCACCAAAGCCATGTTCTGAAATAGAATATTTTATTGTTAACTTTTATATAAATACGTGAAATGTTAACAGCTAATTCTAATTTGCATATAATATCTCCTGACTTTTTTAATGCTATTTCAACATAGAATTTAATAATTGTTAAAGACTGTCATTTGAAAGTTTTCTCTTTGCTTTCGGATCTGCATACTATAAATATCCAGATTCAATACCAGGAACAGCATAGGCTCTGACCTGGATTTAAGTAACAGCTCTGTCACAACTGTGTGACTTTGGGCAGACCGTTTAACCTTTGAGCCTCTCTCTTGTTGATTTGTTAAGTGAAGGGAGTAAAAGCACCTACCCCCAAAGCTTTTGAGATTCAATGAGATAATGCACGTAAAGTGATTTACACAGTATGGGCATGAATATTAGGCAAATTTGTGGTGGAGAGAGAATAAATGGGATATAAGGAATATTTTAATTGGACAAGCTATATCACAGAGGCTTCATAGCCTCTGCTTCATCTCTCAAATAATGTCCTCTGGCCCCTAAAGTACACAAGGCTTCAACATAGCCTGGTTCTGGTCTATGTGTTCCCATTTTTTCACAGCACATAGGGCTTCCTCCTTCTTTTAGCCCCATAAAATATTCTAAAAGCCAGTTCGAGGGGGATAATACTGGGAAGAAGGGGAAGGGACTAGTCAAAGAACATGTATGAATGACCCACGGATGTGGACAACAGTGTGAGAATTGACTGGGAGCAGAGGGGAGGTGTGGGATGGGCGGAGAAGGGCAAAGGGGGAAAAATCAGGAGAACTGTAATAAAATAACAATAAAAAATGATTTACAAAAAATAAAAGCCAGGTTGATTCCATTACCTGTTCTGGCTATGCACATTCAGTTCATTTGTAATATCTTTCAAAGACCAAATTCAGGGCTAGTTAGGATGAAGCTACCTTGATGAAAATGCTTTCCACCCACTCAAAACCATACTCTTGATATGGAAGTGTGGTTGAAACAGTGTTCTTTGTTTTGATCTTTTTGTTTGTTTGTTTCTTCAGCTACCAAATGCTATGCTAGGCACTTTACGTGTATTATCTGATTTTATTCCTTGCAACAACTTCTGTCAAGGGAGTACTGTGTTAGTATCCTCACTTAGGTATGAAATAACTGAAGTTCAAATGTTAGTAAATTGCCTAAGAAACAACCAGTATCCAGTCCCAGATCTTATGCTCTTCTATTCTTTATGGCTCTCTTTTGGATTTTATTTGTCTTTACCGTTTTATGTTTCAGAATGGACTTCAACCAGAGATTTTACATTTTTGTTTTTCTTTTCTCCTCCCTTCCTCCTTTCTTCCCTTCCTCCCTTCCTCTCTTCCTCTCTTTCTTTCTTTTAGCTTTTAGTTTTTTGAGGAAGAGATGGGTCTCAAAGGACAGGGCTCTTAATAGTTTTTGTTCTGTTTACAGAATGTGCTGACTTAAAATTTTGAATGCCATTTTGACCATAGGAAGGAAAAGAGAAAGAAAGTTTTGTTTAATAGTTTTCAGTAGATGTCCAGTAGTACCGCTGGTAAATCATGTGGGAATGGCTTAACTTTACTCCATATCACATGTTTATGTGTAACCTAGCTCTCTGACCAGTATTTGTAATGTTGACCAAAAACTACAGATCCGATTTTTAAAATTTTAAATTCCAGATCAAGACTATTTTACTATGACAGTAACTAGTTAATTCGCAGGCAGTACAATGAAGTAGAAAATGCACCGACCCCAAAGCAAAAGGCCTAGGTTCTTCAACATTTTTTTGTGGAAGTTCAGACAGGTCACTAAACTTAGGGCTTTAGTTTCCTGCAAAATGAGGAATTACAATGACCCTCCTCTTTCAGTTTGTGAAAACTGTCTCTGATTGTATGTTTCTAATTTTTTTTCTTAATTGTAGGATTTTAATATAATTGAGGAAGCTCTTATTCGAAGGGTATTAGACCGGTCACTTCTGGAATACGTGAATCACTCGAACACCACATAATGTTATTAAAAGGAAAAGGAGGCAAATCATACAATCGCACCACTTGTTAAGATGCTGCTTGAACAGTTGGAGGGAAATTGTCAATGTTTGATGGGAAAAAATGTATAACAGTTATATGTTTGTCCATGTTTGTTGTTATTTGCATTTTAAAACTGCTTTCATTTTGATGGTTTAAATCTGTTTCACATTCCTGAGTTTCTTAGATACCTAACAACAAATAATAGTCTCCATTAGCCATTAATATATGGAAGAGAACATAAGGCTGGGATTTGTGGGTGAAAGATCTTTATTGGCCAATTGGATAAGACTGTCTGTAATGCTATGTATTAATAAACACCATCATTGTTGGGCAAGATAACTAATCTTTGTTCTAGGTAAAAAGATGGAAAGTGAAACAAACTGTGGACACCCAAGGAAATATGAAATCTGTTTCAGTGTTCATGTTCTAATCACTAATAGAATAACATGAATAACCTTGTATGGTAGGAAAGGAAAATTTTGGACATCAACAAAGTCCATTTAACCCAACTGTATAACATAATGTAACAAAATTAATTTCATGTTAGGAATGTATGCTTAGTTCTTTTACTTTTTATAACTGCACACGTAAGAATTTAATATTATATTTTTCAAATATTTGTAGCTTATTATTTAGAAATATTTCTATAATATAGGCAATTTCTTAAGAATCATCAGCTGATATTTACAGTAGAAGTGTTCACTTCCGTAATTTTTAGTGGAAAACCCAAAGGGCTTTGATGTTATTTTTCTTTTACCCTTTAGAAAAAATTGTAGAATAAAAGATAAATACTGAAAACCAAATAGGAAATGTATAGATCATTACATTATGAGAGGGAAACACTCTTTTAGAACTCTGCCAGCCACTTTGGATGTCCTCTGTATGCCCTGTCACACTTCACAACCCTCTTCACCAACCCCATGAAAGTAACCACTACACTGATTTCAATAGTAATCACTTTCTTGCATTTCTTTAGTATTCTGTTACCCAAGTGTATATCTCTACACACTATTTTTTTATCTTATCCACTTAAAATTGTTATTAGATATATCTTTTACTTTCCTTTTTAATCTACATGTTCTTCCTTCTTTTTCTTAAAATGTACCTGTTGGAGAATCTGGTTTTAGGATTACAGAGTTCCCCACAGTCTGTATTAGTATTATTGATTGGAGACTCGTGGCACAGTTTAGCATGTCCCTCTGTCCTCTGGATACTGACACAGGAATGCAGAGGTTTAAGCAGACTTTGGCAAGACTATAGGTCATGATGTGTGCTTTCATCAGAGGGTGCACGTGAATGTCTGGTTCTCTCTTTTTGTGACATAAGCAAAAATTGATACTCAGTGCTTACTTAGATCGATTGATTTATTGTGGGTTGGAGAATATTCTATCATTTCTTTTTCATTTATTACTTGGAACATTTTTGTAAAGAGCTGTTTCTCTACATTTATGATTTGGTTAACCAGCAGAAATGTTCATACAGAAGAGGGAAAACAAACACTTGAATTTTTCCCTTTATTTACCTATTTTCAGGATAATAAACTTGTTTCCTATCATCTTCTAGTGATCACTTTTTAAGTATTGTGAACTCACTTATGGATTCAAATGTATTTCATAGACTTTAATCCATTTTAAATATTACCTTATTAAAGCTTGAATTGTCCCATCTTTGGCCATTGGTTGCCTCATCAAGTTGTCTCCGAGTCCTTTGACACTACTCTAGCAGTCTTTCATAGGTTCCTTGCTGTCTCAAATGACAAAATATTCCAGGCTCAATTTGTATGTTTCATGCCCCAGACCTGGAATTGGCCATTTCGCTAAGAAGCCAGGTCATTTTCTATGAGAAGTGGTATTTCAAAACTGTAATGGGAGCAGTTATGCTCACTGCAACAATATTTGCCATTGTTTCTGGGAGAATGCTAGGAAATATATTTGTCTTTTAAAGATAAAATGCATCATGAGTTTATTTTGATCCAAATCAAATTGAATATTACAGGGTTTATACCTATCCTTTTTAGTTCAACTATCTCCATTTTTCTATACTAAGTATCCTGGTTTTCAAGACACAGGCCATGATGGAGTTAGAATATCCCACAGATACTCATTTCTTTATCTACCCTACACATGCAACAATCTCAGAATAACAGTACTAATACAACCACCACCAATATTTAATCAAAGCAATTAAACATTTATTTGCTCTCCCCATTCTCCTCTGTTTTTTAAAGTTGTACTATATCAACATTTTCAGAACATATTGGTATAGCATAACATACTATACTCTCTCCCTCTCTCTCCCACTTAGTCTTAGTTCTTCAAGTTACTGTGTTCAGTGCTTGTCACCAGTCCTTATTTGATAGCTCTGTTTTTCATATCTGACTCTTTAATGATGAGTCCAGAAAATTGAATAATGTTTCCACCTGGAAAGCAAGCTATGAAGACTAGTTAAAATGTTATTTGGCTGCAGTTAGCTTTTAAATTATAATTATTTATAGATTTTTGGGCAAAATCATGATGCCCAAAATATCTATAATAAACTATCCATTTCTTCTTAAAAGTCTTGCTTACGATTCTACCTTCCACTACAAGGTAATAAGAAAAACATAAAGCTGATGAAGTTTAGAGAACTTTATTTCCTCCTATTTAGATACCAACTTCACAACTGTGAACAAGTAACAACACATTTTTAGTTTCACAACCTCTCTTCCTCCAGTTTGGATGGATTATCCAATAAAGCAAAACCTGTTGGACAGTTGCAAAAGGAGAGGAACTTTTCAGAGGTGATCATCAGACTGAAAATCTAGTCACTGAAAAGTAAAAGAAATATATTTCTGAGCATTAGTATGAACTATCCAGAAAATAAATGTTCATGAATTTAGAGCAATACAAAAGTCATCTTTAAATCTGTGAAACTTGAAAAAACTTTAAAATGTTAAATATCGTACTTTAAGTAAAGCTTTAAATCACCTACCACTGTTGACCTCAGTGCAGCAATTCTGCATCCTGCCTGGATTTCTGGTTTGATAATTTTCCCACCTATAGGAAAAACTAGGTGCTGGACGCCTGCATTCTTTTGCCTTTGGAATTATTTTGGGTTCTAAAATGGTCAAGTGCAAATATTCGTTGTTTCACTGTGCCTTTAACTTCTGATAAAAAGGAACTTAAAATTCATTGCTTTTAAAAACTTAAAACCAATATTTGAAGCTACTGACTACTAATGAAAATTTTCACTTTGTTAATAGCGCCTCAAGATGCAACTTTTTCAAGGCCTTATAAGGGAAATCTGATTCACATGTTATTCTTCAAAAGCTAAATTCTTCTAACCTTATAAAAACCTAAGGAGATTTTCCTTTCATGTATTCCTTCATCCAAGTTTTTATAACGTAGGCTGAAAGTTGGATTGTGAATCTATGAATCTATGGTGAAGATAGTTCTAGGTCAGATCTCCTAAGATTCGGTGGTTCCAACAATGTTGCTTCATTACTTTTACTGGGTGCTAAGTGTCTTTCATTTTGAAGTGAGCTTACTCCAGTTATTGAATGTTTATTATATAATTTGTACCTTTAAGCATTGAATTTATTTTAAAAAGTTATTAAGAGATCCATTCTTTTCTTATGCAGCTGCGAAAAAATCTGTATAATCAAAATTCAAAATGTACAGTTCTTTTTTTCTTCTGTAAATATGTATTGTGAGAAATAAAGAATGGCAGGACCATTGCTTTCATTAAAATATCTATTGCATCTATTCTTTTTTTTTTTTTTAATTATTTATTTTTAGAGAGGGGAAGGGAGGGAGAAAGACAGGGCAAGAAACACCAGTGTGAGATTGCCTCTCGTGCACCCCCTGCTGGGTACCTGGCCTGCAACCCAGGCATGCGCCCTGACTGGGAATTGAAGCGGCAACCCTTTGAGTTGCAGACCAATACTCAATCCACTGAGCTACAGCAGCAGGGCTATTGTGTCAATTCTTAAAAATTGATCTTGATAATTTTTTACACAAACTAAATAAGCTTTTAAAATTGTCATCATTCAGCAATATTTATCTCAAAAATACACATTCATGCAGGCCTCTCAGGACATTTGGCAGTGTCCAGAGACATTTTTTGTAGTCATAACTGGAGTTGCTATCGGCCAGGGATGTGGGTAGAGGGCAAGGATGGTGCTCAACGTTCTCCAGTGCACAGGACAGCCCCCTCACAATGGAGACTCACCACGCCCTAAACGTCAATAGTGCCGAGCTGCAGTAACCCTGCTTTAGGCCAAAGTAATGCTGATCACCGTGGAGTTACCAGTTCTGCTTCCAAGGGGCTTCATTGAAATTTAAAAGGTAAAATGTAGACAAACTCTTCTCTCTGCTAAATACTGATATTTTTAGGCGGCTATAATTGTCATTTGTACCCCAGTTCAGAATACACTCAAACATATGAAAGCTTTTTAGATTTTTCACAAGAGGTACAGGCCAGAACACAAGTATTATTAATGACCTATGATGAATGACACCCTGAAAGATAGAACCAGGATTCTGGTTGGATGAGTTGACGCAAGACTTACTTCCTTCAGCTTCAACTTCCTTCCAATAGCTTCAAGGATGAGTTGGGAAGACTTACTGTTGTTATCTAGACTATCTTCATTGAAGTAAATGAGGCAATATTAAAGATGGAGACCTATATTGGACATCCTTGAAGCTAAGAAACTCTTACTCTTACCTTCTTACCAGAAAATCATCTGATATTTTAATCCTGCAGGTTTCAGAGAAAGCCACACATGGGTCTCGATTAAGGCTAATCGTTGCCCATAAAACAGCCATATAAGAAGCTCAGTAAAGGTGAACCACAAGGAGAGATTAGTCAAAATAGATTAGGTCATGCTGTGGTTATAAAAACCCCCAAATCCCAGCTCTCGACTAAGGTATACTGTGGATCCTGGCTATACTCCAGGCAGCTGTTCTCTAACCTCAGAGTTGCAAATTACTTTGCTCTCATGGCATTTATATGTCACCATGTGCTCCTCCAGACACCCCTCATCACAAAAGGCTGGAGAAGTGGTTGGTTACACAGATAACACAGGCCCCACCTCCAAATACCATCGTAATGGGTATTAGGGTTTCAGCATAGGAACTTTGCAGGGACACAAACATTCAGTTCATAATGTTAGCTGAATAGAAAAATGAATGGTTGACAAATGGATCAGACTACTCCTGTTAGATCCTCTGCATACTCTTTTCTCACTAGCAAAGTCTATATGGGGAGCAAAATTATAATAAAGAGTGCAGCTCTGTGTCTGAATTTGTTAATTACTGCTTCCCCAGAACTTAGCACAGTATTATGCATCTGTAGGCACTCAATAAATATCTGATGAATAAATTAGTGAATAAATTGTAGTTAGAGAAGCATAGACAAGATGTTCTTAATGCGTAAGGTCTCCAAGTCAGAGATGCATCTTTTCTCTTTAGAGATACACCTGTCAAGTGAACCAAACTACCAAACCACTTCTTTCCTTAGAGTTCCAAAGCAAAGATTTGGTCCAGGGGTATAACCCTTAAAGGAAAATGAGCATTAATTTGCCTTCATTCAGTAATATTAGAGGTATGGTCTGAAAGACAACTGTACTTTATCTATAATAGTTGCTGAGTTTAATTTGCTCCAGATTATACAGTGTAGTAATTTGCTACATGGTTAACCTCGGTAGCCAACTAAACTTGGTTAACCCCAGTAAACAGATAAAATGAAGAAAATGTTTAGTACTTATTGCCACTGTATTTTGATACCCTCTAATTGTACTTCACTTTGTTCTTTTGACACATTCGTAATAATATATCCAAGAAGGTAAAGTCTTACATGTAAAGCCATACTGTCCTTTGCCAGTAGCTCAAGGGTGTGTTCGACAGAAGTTTCAACCTTGACGTATTCTGATTTTAAAATTACCTTAAAGAGAAAAACAATAATTTTCTATCTAAAAAAATAAAGTAGTCAAACTCTTAGAAACAGAAAACAGAATAGTGGTTGCCGGGGCCAGTGGAGGGGAAAAGGGGCGTTAGTTTTTCCATAGACATAGAGTTTCAGTTCTGCAAGACAACAAAGTTCTAGAGACATGTTGCATAACAAGGATCATAGTTAACACTACTGCAGAATACTCTTAAAAATAGTTAAAATGGTAATTTTTATGTTTTTTTAATAAAAATAAACAACAAACAAAATTGGTATGTGGATAAACCAAATACGACGGTGTATATATATTCCTATGCCACCTAGTTGGGAAACTTATAATTGTTGGTGAAATTTAGGGAGGAAGTATTATCTCACTGGCATACCCTTAAGGTTTAAAAAATAAATTATTTAAATATAGAGACTGAACAACTCTCCTCCCTGTTGCTATTTTTTCTGCCCACTGGTCCCTCTCAAGACTTCTGTTGAAGTTTAAGGCACACAGCTTTGTTTGCTGCTTTTTTTCCCCAGATGCAGTGGTTGTATATTCTCATAATTATTTGAATCACCAACCTGGGTAAGTATCACTTAATTAAAGGGGTTTTGAAGAAACTCATAGGAAGAGAAGGCAGTTATTACTGTTGGTATTGTTGTTTTTCACGTCGAATATCTTGATCTCAAGTAATAGCATTTGGGGACTACCAGGGGAGGAGTTTGCCTGAGAATAACGTCAACCTAAGTAAATCAAACCCAAGAGAAAGTGAGAAACTAAGTCCTTATGTATTTTGAGCCTCTGGTTTCAAACATGCACTATCTTAGCTTTCCCACTGGAATGATGTGAGCTGGAGAAATCTGTTTATTTTATTTCTATCATTTGCAACACCCCCCTGCACCAAAATTTGACTAATGTGGGTTCCATGCAATATTTCCAAATCCTTAAAATTCATTTACCCCCTTATCTAGTTCAAGTTTGGCTTTATAATTTATACCTAAGAGTCTTAAGTGATATAAAAACCAGTAACAGAATTGGGATCATTACTTTAGATCATAAGAGAAAATGAAGAAGTAGCTCAGCTGTGGCTAGGTTGTGGGTGTGGGCCAGTTTCCTGCACTGTGGGATAAGAACTTAAGATTTTGTATGTAGATGTAAGGCTCAAAGCATATGGTCACAGAGGCTTTAGAGGACTTAGGAGCACAATATCAACAATGGATTAGTATCAGTATATCAGTTTTAATCTATTCATTCTCAAGTCTAAACTTACTCCCTGCTATGTGAAAATGAAATGGGTCCTTTAAATATTTTTCCTTTGCCAGGTGGCACAATAGTAAGATCTGCCAATAGAGGGCACTAGAGAGAAATTGCAGGAGGACAAGGGTTTTATTTCCTGTAGCTCACAGGGGCAGCCCCAGCTTTCATAGTGCCTGCGGCCAGCAGCTCTCTGCACACAGAAGCTTCCTCCAAAATTTCTCTGGTACTGTAGCAGAATAACTCCTATGAGACACTTCTTAGTGAACAAGTAGTTTTCCCTGGGACCCTAAAGGACAGATTTCCAGCAAGTTCTGACAGCATGGCACCACAGTGACTTCTCCGCCACCCCATGAGCCACAGCTGGGACCTCTCTGGCAAGGTCTGGACTTTAGCTCCAGTGGTGGTGGTAGTGGTAGAGCCCTTTGGTTACTCTATTTCAACCCTATATTCCTTAAAAAAAAAAGGAACACTTCATGAATTTGCATGTCATCCTTGCATAAGGGCCCTACTAATCTTCTCTATAGTGTTCCAATTTTAGTATAATAAATACTAAAGCACTGAACCCTATATTCTTTAGATTTCTCTATTTCTTATGCCAATGTATTAGAGCTAAAATTATCTATATTAAACTTTCTCAGTTCAACTTACTGTATGTGTTCAACTTTCTCTTTCCTGACTTGACGCAGACTGATAAATCAGATGTTGATTTTTCCTGAGTACCAACAAGAAATTTCCATGCTCCCATCAAGATTTTCCTGGATGTGGGTAGAGAAGAAGAAGAGCTGGGAACTGAGAATGCTGAGGTCCAAATCAAGTAAGTAATCGTTTGCAGGACTGAGGTGCAGAAGTCTCATTCTCTGAGTCACTTCCCTTTCTGTATAAAATTGAAATGCTGACAGAAAACGTGAGATCCTGGGAAGGAATTAACGGAGGATTTGGAGTAGCCTGAATCCCCGAGCCAGAACCCAGTGTTGCGGGCTGCCTTCTTAACAAACAGGATGACACTGCCACTGCAATATACACTGAACTGGAATTCAATTTGCGGGGGAGTGATATTTTAGAAGACAGAGAAGAGCTCTCTGCCAGCCCAGCCAACTTTCTTCATTCACCTTGTCCTGAGACAAAGTTTGTCAAGCAGAGTAAACTGGGTATGTATTGTCCCCAGAGTTCCTGCTGACAAACAGAAAAATCTATGAGTATAGCCCTGTTTTGGATTTTCAGTTTAATAGCCCTGCTGACATAACAAAGCTTTGGGTATTTACTTTTAGGAAGTTCTTCTACAATGAAACTGATAGATGACTATTAGAATTTATTAGAATTGTAGGCCCAGCAAAAATCCTGTATAACAGGTCTGTGATTTATTAAAATCCATGGGGCAGAATGTCTTAATTCCTTAGAAAGCCTCAGGCCATTTTGAACCCCAATACCTTCCACAAAAAGTGAGTTGCAAATGAGATATGCCACCTCTCTCTTCCCAAACAGGGTCAGATATTCTAATGTCCTTTTAGGTGTCTCCCTGGCATTAGAAATGACCCCAGCAGGCAATAATCAGGGAGCCCTGTTGGTTGACAGTAGAATTCTCACCACTGCCTAGTCAAACAAGTGATGCCCGTGAGACTCGGTGGTTCTCTGCTTTGCTTCATTAACCCTGTCCAGCAGCGGATGGTGCATATCCTATGGTTTCTTCTCCTTTCTCCATGTTCCGAGGAAGTTTTCTTTGTAGTTGTATTTGCTCTCCATTGAGGTACATAGAGGTGGTTATTGATATAGGACTCACATTTATGATTTAGTCTAAGGCTGCAGAATCATGAAATGTTAAAATTGGACCAGGTTAAGGTTCAATTAAAGGTAAAAGTAAGAGACATTGGATTGGAAAAACAGTGGCCTCATGACATTGCTTCTAGAAGCATAGCTGGCAGGGAATTAGATTGTTTTCTTTTGAGGAAGTAGTTAATGCATATGTATTGAAGGGGGAATGGCTAAGAAAACCCTGAGCTTTATGTACAGAAAGATGGCTGTATATGTGCTGGAAGGTTCTATTTCCCTAAAAATTAGGCTTTGTTTGCTTTTAAAACTGGTGTTAGGCTTTTTCCTCCACTCTTACACTAGAACTAATCTTGTTACAGTTGCTTGTATCCTGGCTATGAGCCCAGGATAGAACAATGACCAGAGGATGTCAATAAATGTGTAAAGGAAAAAAAAGGAAAAAGAAAAAATAACAAAGAGTGAGGGAGGGAGAAAGGTAGGGAGATAAAGAGGGGAGAGGGGTAGAGGCAAGGGATATTTTATCTTCAAATTTCTGTCTTTCTCTTAAAGATTAATAAAAAAAAATCGAAGAAAAGTTAGAACGTGAGCTGACTTGCTGAAATCTGTTGCCTTTCTGGTCTAGTCTATGGCTCTGCCTGCTTCGACAGCAGCCTACCTTATTCAGTGAAACAACTTTAGCTGCATTCAGAATGTCTGTTTCATTGTTAGTTTGTTCTCTCTCTACTGATTGACTTTCTCTGCCTGGGCAAGGGCAGAAAACAGCTGCCCCATAGTGTGTGTTAACACACCTTCCAAACTGAGGCATTTAATGGAGGTCGATTAGAATATAGGGATCTGAATTATACATTTTTGGGAGAGAGTGACTGGCATAAATTGGGACTATATACACCTCTACTCTAATCAATTGTAACATGGAGGCTGAATTCCACAGGCTATATGGGGCCACTGGGCTACTAATAGGAATATTATTAAAAATGACAGGTCTATAACAGTACATAAAAATACTGCTGACATGAAATTAAATGTTATTAGCATGAAAATGCATATTCATAATGACATTTATAAAGTTGAACTTTTGTCCCAAACTGGGGTACACTAAAAAAGGATAAATTCCTTTATTTTCTATACTTAATCTCACTTTTAAGTTTCCATTTGTGCTAATTTGCTGAGTTGTGAAGAGAAAATTTAAACCTGTCATGGAAAGTAACTCAGTTCCTTCCCTTTTGGAAAAAGAAACGCTTTCAAAATGTTTCTCCATTGCCTTCCCCTCTCCTAAAGTGTTGCTTAGTTAAGAAAATGGGTCTGGGTCTAATCAGAAAAGTAGAACTCTCAATAAGTAATTCAAAAGAGGATGTTTAATATGAAAAACTAATTACGAAGATGTTGGAATTGCTGATAAGACCAAGTGTGACAGTGTGGCAAACACAGAAGCAACTGAGAAAAGGCGGGGACTACCCAGAGAAGCTGGGACCGTAGAGGTAAGGGCAGTCTCCCAGAAGCTGAAAGCACGAAAGAAATGAAGCCGCTGACAGAAGCAGAGAGAGAGAGGGTAAAATTCTGTCACCCAATTCCATTTCGTGGGTGGAGAGGTGCATCCCACACACCAAGCAATCCTCAGATACCAGCTAGGTATCCTACAATTCAACTCAATTCCAACACTATCTACCTGCAGAAAGTATCGGATCCCACAGGTTTAGGGGGCAGCTCTACAAAACTGCCTCCCACTCCCTTCGGATGCCAACAGGAAATCCAGCTTCTAACTGGCTGGCTATAGATCAGAGCTTCCTACAATCCCTTCCTTAAGTTTGATTTATTTGCTAGGGAGGCTTACAAAACTCAGGGAACCAGTTTACTCACTAGACTACCAGTTTACTACAGAAGGATGTTACTCAGGAACAGCAACATAAAGAGGCGAGCAGGGCTATGTTGGCGGAAAAGGTGCAGAGCTTCCTTGCCCTCTGGGCAGCCTACTATTCTCTTCAGTCTCCAACCTGGAAGCTCTATGAAGCCTGTCCTTTTAAGTTTTTGTGGAGGCTTCATTACAAAGGTATCATTGATTACATCACTGGCCATTTTAATTGAACTTAATCCCCTTCCCTGGAGGTCTGGGTGTGGGAGTTAAAATTCCAACCCTTTAATCACATGGTTGTTTCTTCTGGTGATCAGTGCCCTTCCTCAGACAACCTAGGGGCTTTCCAAAATTCCCCTCATTAACATAACAAAAGACACCTTTACCACTTTCATCACTTAGGAAATTCCAAAGGTTTGAGGAGCTCTGGGCCAGAAATGTTGATAAAGGCCCAATATATATTTCTTATTATAAATCACAGTAGCAGGGAGGGAGAAATACCTTGGCTTCTTCCCTCGAGTCCCTCTCATCAGCGCCTCCCTTTGACTGAATATAGCAGGGAGGCCGTTGGCAAGGAAAAATGGGAAACAGTTTGTAAGGGTGAGCTCCAGCAATAGCAGAACAGGTGACTACTGGGGAAATGGATCTGAGAGTCAAGCAAAGGTCCAGCTTAGACACTTTGAAGTACAAATGATAGAAGAGACAACTGAGAATGGCTTAAACTATAAGGGCTTAACAGGATGCAGGGCAGTTTCAGTGTTGATTAATTAAATGGCTCTACGACATCAAGGACGGACATTCTTTCCATTTTTCAGCTCTGCCATCTTCAGTACATTGGCATACTATTTACATGGCTTCATGATGGTTGCAGAGTCTCAGGCAGCACAGATAGACAGGAAAACATCCAGACATAGCATGGAATTGTTTATTCCTATATGTCTGATTTTTCCTTCAGCAAAGTACTTGCTGAAGCTCCTCAGAAGAGTTTCCCTCACAAACTCCTTAGTCTTAATTGAGTTATTAATATATGGCTATGCATAAATCACTGACAAGAAATGGAAATGGCCCATCCAGATTGGCCCAGCTCAGTTATGGTTCCTCCCCTTGAGCTGGGAATGAATGTTGCCTTCTAAAGTACGCAGCTGGGAGAGGGAGAGGACATAGCTCAACAAGGATCATGATTTGTTAGAGTGGGGGATGGAAGCAGGGTTTATGAATGTTTGTTGTCAGAAACATGGTGCCTGTTATAGTTTCCTGTTCACATTCTTAGTCACTTGACTTCCTACTCAGCCTGAGGCATCCATCTGTCTACCTTTTGTTGGGTGGGGTGAGGTAGGGAAAAGAAGAAATTAGGATCGATTCAACAGAAATGAAAGGAATGTTGCTTGCTCATTTTAAAATTTTTTTAGGAAGAGCATTCCCAAAGCAGACTTGAACAATTAAATTATAGGCCTTCAGTGAATAGGTTTATTTATGCACATGGTCAGAAGTAATGTTTAAAATATTTAACAAATGGAATCAAATTAACAACTGGCCATTCAGGACAGACTATTGGCCAATCAGAAAAGACACGGCTGAAAAAGGACTAGCAGCACAGTACTTGTGCAAACCAGCCGAATGTTAACACTGCACATGGTACCAATTTGAAAAGATACCAAACGGTAACTGGTAACCAGTGAAACATGAGCCTCCCTTCTGTTCCATCCCCCAGCTCCCCAGAGTTCAAAGGCAGCCACTTTTATCAGAAAAACAAGCTTTTCATGCTCTGTGTAAGACAAAGCCAGGCTTCGCCAAGGAAGAAACGAACTTTTTAAATTCAATTATTTATCCCTTTAGGGTGCTAACTACCTGGCCTATTGGATTTGATTAGAGGGTTTTGCATATGGGAGGTCCCAACCGTCAGTAAGTGGCAAGGGTTTATTTCATTCTTTCCAGCTGGAAGGAACATGGTTGAAAAAGAGACAGAATAGGGGAAAGTCTGTTAGATAGGTTGAGGGGCAGTTCTGAGGATTGGGAGCTGGGATCATGCAGCCTTACAGGCTGTTCAGGACCAACATAAGGGTCAACACTCCATGGAAATCCAGTGACATAGGATGTTTGTGCAGAGTCTCCCTCCGAGTTGCAGAGGCAAGGACCTGAAAGGATACCATGGACAGTGCTGTGTTGAGAGTATAAGGCCCTACTAAGGCACTTGCCATGCTGTGGGTCAAGGAACTAGAAGATGTTTGTGGTAGATATTCAGAGGGTTCTAAAATGTTTGTGAGGCTAATCAACCAAGGCACATCACAAAAGCCTTGAGCCAGCATAGATAGGCCAGAGCTGTCTTCATTGGTAGATAACTGCAAGATACCCAAGGCTCATTGCACCTTAGGTCGCAGCCAGAATTAGCCCCACTGCAGAAAAGTCTAGCAAGAATTCAAAGGAGACTGTGCAGATCTCAGGACCCAGATTCCCCAGTAGTTGTCTCAAGTTTATGTTAGGTACCCCTTTTCCTCCCTCTGTCCTACAGAATGTCATTTGGATGGGAGATGATGGATTAGTAAGTGACTGAGTGCTTCAGCCTAAACTTAAAGGTATTATTTAAATTGTTGCAACTAAGTTTATCAAATTGGTCTAACCTTTAGGGGTTTTCTCCTACTATCCAGAAGCTGAGGACATTTTATTTACATGGCTGAACATATTTTGAGTACATCTGTGATATTGCCATTAAAATATCAAGTAGTTTTTCACATGAATTGCTGCCAAGACAGAAGATTGTGTTGTCTGGCAATTATGGTTTATTTTTCTAAGCTTAACTTTTAGAAGGTAACCAAATTTTCCTTATACTCACATTTTTTATAGTTTTCCACATATTGACTTTATGCTTACATGTATGCCAAATGACTTCCTAGAATATATGAGAAAACAACACAAACACGTTTCAGTTAGGGCATTAGAAAGGCTGCCGTTACAGAGAAGGAATAAAGCAAATAAAGTTAACAAAATGAATATTCTGGTTAAGGATTCCCAATGAGTAAAGGGAAACACTCTATCAATCAGGTAGAAAATATACTTTACTTCCTAAAGCAGTCAAAATGAGTAAAATGGTTGGAAATATATTATTAAAAAGGTGAAATGTGGACCCAAAAACCATTTTAGAAATGAATTTGAAAAGCACCTGGACTAGCGCTATTACTGCCCCTCCTATCAAGTGCTCTTCCTCTTCCCAGGAAGTCTGAAGCTAAAATTAACTATCCTAAGCTTCCAATGTTTTTGTTAGGGAGGAGGAGGGAAAAAAATACAAAACATAGTTTGGTAGAGGGACTTCAGTGAGTATTATTCTAGCAATTTTAATATGCACATTAAGACCCATTTCCTCCATAAAGTTTCCTCTAAGTCCACACAAATACAGTCATTCCGCTTCCTACCCTCAATATACTCACTGTCAATGAAAAATTTAATACTTTTGCAGATACCGTATTTTTGTCCTTTTATTTTCATAGACATTCAAGAGTGTAAACTACCTTGCAGCCAAGTTCCTAAGATCTGCATAGCACCTAACATTGCGCCAAGGACAATGTTAGACTATAAATAACAGAATTGAATTAACTACTCCCTTCAATGGTTTCTATTCATGATTTAATTAGACCACGGTGGAGAGTTTTAACACAGCATGTTAATGAAACCTCTCCTTACCCGGCCCCGCCTAAGTTAACTGAAGATGCTTTATGATAGTTCCCGATTCTCCTTACTCTTTTCACGTGGTTGATTCTATTTTAGAGATTTATCAATTATGTGCATATATCAACAAATTAAGGGTTCATTTAAAAAAATCACAACAGGTCTGGCTGCTGTGGCTCAGGTGGTTGGGCGTCCTCTCCCAAACCAAACGGTCGGCAGTTCCACTCTGGCACAGGGCACATGCCTGGGTTGCAGTTCCCATCCCTGGTAACAGAAGGCAACCAATCATTCTCTCTCACATCTGGTTTTCTCCCCCTCTTTCTCTCTTCTGTCCCCTCTCAATAAAAGAAAAACTAAAAAAAGAAAAATAGATAAAACATTTAGTGAATAACGTTGGCGAAATGTCTTGATCCATGCTTCTACTTCATTTTTCTACAAAGCTATCAAAAACCGAAACAAAACGAAGGTGTGGATGCAAGACTGCATCCGCGACTGTGACTGATCAGTCACAATAAGGGCGAAAACGAAACCTCCTTAAGGGAGCTCCCCCTGCCTCTTAAAATCCCCAAACGGGTATTATTGCTTCATAATACAACTTCACACCATCAGAACTTTATGACAAGGACAAGCATAAGGGCCAAATCTTTAGCATTAGGGATGACATTTTCTGATTAAAAAATCCTGAAAAGCCCAGTATCATTCATAATCGTGAGAGAAATGAGGTCCCCGCTGCAGGCAGGGGGGACGGGGGCGATACAGGTGGGCACCCAGCTGTTTACGTCACAAGTTGCTGAAGGCGCCGCGCGCCGTTACCATGGAGGCTGCTCTCTTCCCTTTCCTCCGCCAGCTCGTCGCCCCCTCGGGTTCGGTGACCTGCTCGGCGGGCCACAGGCAGCGCAATGCCACCAGAAAGTTGCCGGAGGGGGCGGTGGGATCCCGGTGCACCGTGAGTATTGGGCCCAGCCCCGTTTCGGGCCGATGAACACGGCGCGTAGTGCCCGCCACTCCCCTCCTGGCGTCGGCATTGAAGGGAGCAGCGGCGCGACGAGCCGGAGGCCGGCGCAGGGCCACCTCTTTTCACCACGTGCGGGGAGACAGCTCCATCAGCCAAGTCACTGCGGGGCTCCCAAGTTAGTGTCTACGCGAAAGAAGAGGACAGGAGGGGTGGGGCAGGGAATACCGGGGAAGAGTGGGTTGCGGCGGGGGAGACACGGCCCGCAGGGTGAGAAAACGGAGCCTAAAATCGCGGGTAAGGGAGGCCGGCAACGAAGTAGCGACCAAGGGTGGAGCCGAGGCCGCGTGCCAGAGTACCAGTACGGCAGTGGCCGCGGGCGGGAGGCCGCGGCCTGCGGGCGCCCCGCCCAAGCGAGGGGTGCGGCTTCGTGTGTGCTCCAACCAGGGGTAGAAGTGAAAGCGAAACCAGTCCGGTTTTTTTCCACCGTAGCCTCCCGCCAGGCACCGCTTCCTGGTCCCGCCCCGGCTGGAGCTGCAGCCTTGGGGCTCGCCCGGCGGCCGTGAGGTCTCCGCGTTAGGCCCCGCCCCGCCCCGCCCCGCCCCCTTCCTGGCGCGAGCCTCCTCCTCACACGGTTCCCCTCCCCCTCTGGGTTCACGCAGGGAGTCGGGCCCGGGCCGCCACTGCCACCTCGGCCGCCGCCTCCGCCTGGATTCATCACTCTCGCCATGGCCGAGGACCTCTCCGCGGCCACTTCTTACACCGAAGATGATTTTTACTGCCCCGTCTGTCAGGAGGTGCTCAAAACGCCGGTGCGGACCACGGCCTGTCAGCACGTGTGAGTAGACGCCCCCTCTTCTGCGCTGTGCCGGGTGGTCGTTTAGGCCCAGCATCCGGCCCTGCACCCTCGGCTGCGTCCTGACAGGCGCGGGGCTCGCGGTGGCCTACCCGGCCGCCGCTCTGTGCGGAGGGCCCATTCCCGGTCCGTGAGAGCGCGGTTCGCCCTCCCTCCGGGCTCCGGGCCCCTTGGAGGCGCCCGGCCCCTCAGCCCGAGCCCCGGGTTTCCGGCTCTACCTCGTTTTTGCGCCCCCGGGGCAGTGCCCAGGCGCGTCGCGGGGGCGTCTTCGTGCCCCGGAGGCCCCTCTCCGCTCCTCCGGGCCGGGGAGGAATGGCAGGGAACGTGGAGCCTTTTTGTTTCCTAGCAACCTGACTGAAGGCTGGGTGTCGAGTGTCAAAACCCTCCGAGGTGCCGGCACGGGCCCGCTCGCCGTGCTCCGTGAGCTGCCCGGCATTAAAGTTTTACCTTCTCTTCCTTTTCGTATCTTCGTCCATCCTTTCCAAATCTAAGAACTCTTAACTTGCCTCCCAACCCTGCTACCCAGACCGCCCTTGAAAGTGTTTTGTTTCCTTCAAATTTAGTACATGTTAGAAATGACCTGGAGGGGGTTTCTCCTCTCATATGTTAGAAGTGACAGGATTTCCGGGTATTGAACTGATAGTTTTCCTTTGTTTTACCCTTCTGCTTATTACTTGGTTAGCTCAAGGGTGGCGATGAGAAAGGAAGGCTACTGTTAGGAGGAGTGAATTGGAAATAAGTCAGTAACCCTACGGGTGAGGGAGAACACAGAGGTTAGGTGAGGTGTCATGCCGTTTGATTCGGCGTATTTTTGTAGGAAGAGCTTCCATAATTTCATAGACTGCTGGAGTGTCAGTAGGGGGTGGAAGGAGCCCCTCTCGTAAAGGCACTTCTGACAGGCCTGGCTGCTGATCAGAGTCCCTGGGCAACTTTTTAAGTAAACATACCAGTTCCCAGGCTCCACTCCAAACTTACAAAATAATTTCTGGCAGGTGAGGTCTGGAAATCTTTATTTCGAAAGAATACACTCAGGCTTAAAAATTCTGTGAGCTTGCAAGTAGCTGGGAAGAATCGAACAGGTTTCTAAATACATTTCTTTACGCCCCGCCCCCCCTTTTTGGAGACGGAGTTTCTATAGTTTTGTAAAGAATGGATTGAATTTTGGGTTAATGAGATACTTGGTTACAATTGTTTCTTGATACCCACTGTTCTCACTGTGATCTTTAATCTTAAGTGTACTACCTACCTAATTCTGTTTTGTGCTGATGTGGGCCAAGAGTATGTGGCTTTTCATGATAGGAGTTATACCATTTATGTTTTTGTTGTTTAAGGGAGATGAATGACAGTGTGAAATTCCTTTATTGTTTGAAGCAACAAATGCTGATTGTTAGAAAAATATTTTGAATACCCAGGGTGCGATGTGTTTTTCAGCTTTTAATCTGTCAGTATTCATGATCATAAATTGATGCCTTTCCTGTCCTTGTGCTAGCAGTGGGTGGAAGGAAGGAATGAAGGGCAAAGTGAGAGGAAGTAAATTTTTCTGGACAGAATCATTTCATTTACCCTCTGGGTCATTGACCCTATAGAACTCATTGTAATCTCTAGCTTCCCTCAAAATTCCAAGCAGTTTGCTCAAGGCCTCTTCCCTTATGGGACATTTAAAATCAGACTGAAATTTGGCTTGACCTCAAGGTTACAGAAAGAAAGCGTAGATGATTGTTGAGAACCTTTCTCGGGTCAACTTATTGAGCTTGGATGTGATCAGACTAGATATGGAAATTAAATGAAATACAAGGCAGATTTTGTTAAGAGGAATGAACACTGCTCTAACACCCTCCTCCAACTCTCTTTTGCCCCCACCCTCGAACGGTCAACACACACAGTTGCTCTAGTTTCTGGCAGAACAAGGAATTAAGAAAGCAGAGGGGGATGAATTTTATTTGGAAGAGATGGGAATAGTGGAACAGGGCCTGATTGACTGGAGGAGTGTGGTGGGAAAATAGAATTCTGTTTTAAATAATCTAAGTTTACAGTGTCATTTGCTCTTTTTACAAAGGACAAACCTGTGCCTTTAAACACATTTATATTTAGCTAACAAAGTCAGTTTTTGATTGATGGGTAGTGAGTGATGAGGTGATAACGCTTTGGGTCACTGTGGCACTATGGGTCTGTTAGGAAATAAAGTTGCAGCCCTGGCTGGTGTGGCTCAGTGGATTGAGCGCCAGCCTGTGAACCAAAGGGTGGGTTGCTGGTTGGATTCCAAGTCAGGGCACAAGCCTGGGTTGCGGCCCAGGTCCCCAGTAGGGGGCGGGTGAGAGGCAAGCACGCATTGGTGTTTCCCTCTCTCCCTTCTCTGTCTAAAAATAAATAAATAAAATCTTTTTTAAAAAGTTGCTTTAAAAAAAAATTTACTTATTTATTTTTAGAGTGAGGGAAAGGGGAGAAAGAGAGGGAGAGAAACATCGATGTGTGAGAGAAACTTCATTGGTTTTCTCACGTGCCCTGACCGGGAATCAAACCAACAACCCTTCTGTTTGCGGGAGGACGCCCAACCCACTGAGCCACACCGATCGAAGCAGAAAAATAAAGTTTTCATTACCATTTCAGTGACAGCAGCATTTGCCCACTACTATTCTAGTCAAAGGAGCAAGTTCATTTTTGTTAGAATAACTCCACCAAAATATAAATTCCCGTTTAATCCCCATTCATTCTTTCAGACAGCAATTGTTGAATGTTTTGTGTATGTCAGGTACAGGGAATACAAAGTGCGTTATCACAAGAGACTGTTAACAGTCTAATGGAGAAGACATACATGAATGTGATTAATATGAAAGAGATTTAGGTAGAAAATTTTATGTGAGCTTTGAGAGCAGGTATCTAAATCAGCCTTTGAATACAGGGGAGATTGCCTTGATGAAGTAATACTTTAGGTCAGAATTGGTATTCAGGGTTTGTTGGGTAATACCCAGATTAGGTTTATAGTATATGCAGACGCAAGCAGGGATTACAGAGAATGACTGTATCTGGTCTACAAAATTTGGCTAAAGCCAAAGGATGAGTGTAGTGGAGATAGGGCTTAGAAATATTGGCAGAATTTACTGTGTAAAGCAAAACTTTTTCCTGAAAGCCATAGAGACCAATTCAGTAATTTTTGGCAGATGAATAGCATGGTCACATTTCAGTTTTAGAAAGTTCACTTTAGAAATGGGGGTCCAGCATGTTAGTGGTAAGGCTGGTGAAGAGTTTATCCATTGTTGTGTTAGAGAGAAATGATTCGAACCTGAACCAAGGAATGATATTGGGACAGGAGAGAAGAGATTTCTGATATTTTAAGGATATCGTGTAAGATTTGATTGTATGTTCATTAGTTAGGTTTGTGTTTGTAGGTCTAGAATATATGGATATAAAAGTGAGTATGGATGTAGCCATAGGAGAGATGTATAAATTGAAAAGTAGTAGAGAGCCTAGACAGAACAAAGTGCTGGTGAATGCATTTTTAAATGCTTAATGAAGAAAAGTGCAGCTTGAGAAGGAATGGACAGTATAGGAAGGAAAGCAGGATGGAGTGTGAGAGTGGAAACAGAAAAATTATAAGAAAGCAGTCATCAGTGTCAGATGCTTAGGTCAGATGTACTATTTTGAAAAGCATGTAAAGTCGAATTAAGAATATTAAAGTTGATCAGGTACTCAAAGTCAGTTTTCAGAAGAAGGTACAGACTGGCATAGTAGAAAGGCATTTATCTCTTTTGGTGTTGTCCCTTGTAATCTTCAAACTTTCTTTGAACCAAACCTTTCTTTCCTTTTTGTGAATGGTCAAGGAAGTAAATAACTTTTGTGTATTGTTAGAAGTTCCATTACAATGAAATCATGCATAATAACAGCGTGATACCTTGCCAGACTCTTAAAAATGGAAATCTAATCTGTTTGCTTTTAAGCACCTTTGTAAGGAGGCATCTTTTAAAATAAGGTAGTGTAGCCCTAGCTGTTGCTGCTCAGTGGATTGAGTGCCAGCTTGTGAACCAAGGGGTCACCGATTCCATTCCCAGTCAAGGTATATGCATAGGTTGGAGGCCAGATCTCCAGTTAGGGGTGCATGAGAAGCAACAACACATTGATGTTTCTCCTCCCTTTTTCTCTTCCCTCCCCTCTCTAAAAATAAATAAATAAAATCTTTAAAAAAAAAAAGCCAGTGTAAATCAGCTTCCACTTCCCATTAAGCACAGATTTATGTGATTCTCTATTAACCTGCCTTGATTTATCCAGTCCCTGAATTTTCAGTTTATATTTCTTATAATTTTAACAACTTTATCGATATCTTGTTATTTCAGCATATATACTTTTAAAAATTCTTCTTTTTTAAAAAATATATTTTATTGATTGTGTTGTTACAGTTGTCCCATTTTTTTCTCCCCTTTATTCCCCTCTACCCTGCAATCGCCCCTCCCATCAGCATTCCCTCACTTAGTTCATGTCCATGGGTCATTCATATAAGTTCTTGGGCTTCTCCATTTCTTATACTGTTCTTAACCTCGCCCTGTCTATTTCGTACCTACCATTTATGCTTCTTATTTCCTGTACCTTTTCCCCCATTCTCCACCTTCCCCCTCCCTGCTGATAACCCTCCATGTGATCTCCATTTCTGTGATTGTGTTGCTGTTCTAGCAGTTTGCTTAGTTTGTTTTTGTTTTTGTTTTTTTAGGTTCAGTTATTGATAGTTGTGAGTTTGTCATCATTTTACTGTTCATGGTTTTGATTTCTTCTTTTCCTTAGATAAGTCCCTTTAATATTTCATATAATAAGGGCTTGGTGATGATGAACTCCTTTAACTTTACCTTATCTGGGAAGCACTTTATCTGCCCTTCGAATCTAAATGATAGCTTTGCTGGATAGAATATTCTTGGATGTAGGTCCTTGTCTTTCATGACTTTGAATACTTCTTTCCAGTCCCTTCTTGCTTGTCAGGTTTCTTTTGAGAAATCAGCTGATAGTCTTATGGGTACTCCTTTGTAGGTAACTGTCTCCTTTTCTCTTGCTACTTTTAAGATTCTTTCCTTACCTCTAATCTTGGGTAATGTAATAATGATGTGACTTGGTGTATGCTTCCTTGTGTCCTACTTCTTTGGGACTCTGAGCTTCCTGGACTTCCTGGAAGTGTATTTCCTTTGTCATATTGGAGAAGTTCTCCTTCATTATTTGTTCAAATAAGTTTTCAATTTCTTGCTCTTCCTCTTCTCCTTCTGGCAGCCATACAGTCCAGATTTTGGAGCGTTTAAAGTTGTCCCAGAGATTCCTGAGCCTCTCCTCGTTTTTTTGAATTCTTATTTCTTTATTCTGTTCTGGTTGAATGTTTCTTTCCCCTTTCAGCTCCAAATCGTTGATTTGAGTTCCCGTTTCCTCCCCTTTGCTGTTGGTTCCCTGTATATATTTCTTTTTTCCACTTTGTATAGCCTTCACTTTTTCCTCCATTTTGTGACCTTACTCAGTCATTTCTGTGAGCATCCTGATTACCAGTGTTTTGAACTCTGCTTCTGATAGGTTGGCTATCTCTTCATCACATGGTTGTATTTTTTCTGGAGTTTTGATCTGTTCTTTCATTTGGGCCATATTTATTTGTCTTGGTGCACCCGTTATGTTGTGAGGGATGGAGCCCTAGGTATTCGTCAGAATGGGGCAACCCACATCGCTGTGTTGTGGCAGTGCATGTGGGAGAGGGGCCTGAGAGGGAACAGTGCCCGCTTGCTCAGCTCTTGACTGGCTTTCAGTAACTTCTCCTGCTACCCAGAAACAAATTGGGTCCTTTTTTTGTTTTTAAAGTTTGAAATATTTTATTATTTGATATTATCTAATGAAGGAATTACTCTCCCTTAGGTCTTTAGCTACAGTATATTGCCAATATTATTATTTTATTTTAGCCTCATTGTGATTGCGAAAATAATAACTTTTTTATTGGTAAGTAGAGTATAAATCATTTTAATATCAATTGTGAATGCTTACAGTTTATTTTTGTGACCTAGCTCCATGCTGTTACACAGATATTCAGCCAAGAACATTTCTTTGTTAGTTTTTTTATATATATTTTATTGAGTATGCTATTACAGTTGTCCCATTTTTACCCCCTTTACCCCGTCTACCCTGCACCCCATCCCATCATCCCCACACCTCTTAGTCCATGTCCATGGGCTGCACACACCAGTTCTTTGGCTTCCTAATTTCCCTCACTGCTCCCAACCTCCCCCTGACCACTTTTTTTTTTTGGTCAACATCTTCCCGCCACCACTTTCCCCAGCACCACCCACCCCCACCTCCCACCCTCAATCTTCCCCCCATTTGGCTTTGTCCATGGGTCCTTTACGCATGTTCCTTGATGACCCTTTCCCTCCCTTCCCCCTGTCATCCTCCTCTCTCCTTCCCTCTGGCTACAGTCAGTTTGTTTTTTATTTCAATGTTGCTGGTTATATTTTGCTTGCTTATTTATTTTGTTGATTAGGTTCCACTTATAAGTGAGATCATATGGTATCTGTCTTTCACCACCTGGCTTGTTTCACTTAGCATAATGCTCTTCCATCCATGCTGTTGCAAAGGATAGTAGCTCTTTCTTTCTTTCTCCTGTGTAGTATTCCATTGTGTAAATGTACCATAGTGTTGTGGCACTGTATGTGGGAGAGAGGTCAGAGAGGGAACAATACTACTTGCTTAGCTCTTGGCTGGCTTTCAGTCACTTTTCCTGTTACCCATAAGCAAATAGTTTTGTTTTTGTTTTGTTTTGTTTTGTTTTATTTTATTTTTAGACAGGGGAAGAAGGGAGGGAGAAAGAGAGGGAGAGAAACATCAATGTGTGGTTGCCTGTCATGAGTTCCCTGCTGGGGACCTGGCCTGCAATCCAGGCCTGTACCCTGACTGGGCAATTGAACCGATGACCCTTTGGTTTTCAGGCCAACGGTGCTCAATCCACTGAGCTATACCAGCCAGGCAAATTGGGTCCTTCTGGTGCTGATTCCCAGGTGGGTGGGTTTGTGTATGTTCTAGGACCCTGTAATGCATTTACGGTAAAATCTCAACATGATTCTTTTGGTAGAACTTGAAAAACTGATTAAAAAATTTCAATAATAATTTAATGGCCATGAATAACTAAGAATATTTAGAAAAAGTAGAACATAGAACCAAACCTACCAGGTACCATGACATATTATGAAGCTATAATTATTAAAGCAGTATAATATTGATTTAGCAGTAAATGATCAGTAGAACATATTGGAAGTTGCATTTCTGTCTACATAAAAGTTTAAGTTTGGATCATCACATTTAAGTTTTTAATCCACATGGAAAAATTGTTTTATGTATAGTAGACAGTAGATATCCCATATGCAAAGCCATAAACCAAATACTGTTTTACTGAATAAGCCATTATTTCCCCATTGATTTGTGCTATCATATCTATTAAAGATAAAACTATTTCTAGTGCATGCAGGGGGAATATCTCTGAATTTGAGAGGCAGAAGGCTTAAGAGTACAAAAACACAAGCTGTAATTTTAGGGAAAAGTAATGAATTTAGGTTGCATTAAAAATTGAAAATTTTCCATAGCAAATGATCACAAACAAGGCTAAAGACAAGTGAAGACTGAACAGCTGTACACCCTGTTGTTCTGCAACAGATTATATCAGAACAGATTTGTGTATAGGTGATTTCCCCCAGCACCTTGATTTTTTGGCTATTAGCAAGTGGCAACTGAAGCAAAATACACTTAACACTGAGCTGAATAACAAGCCACAGAATAATATATACAAAATGCCAGCCTACATCCTTTGTTCATTTTGACAATGAGTTCTCTTGGAGAAGCTGTTGAAAATTTACTAGGTTCGTCCCTGGCTGGTGTGGCTCAGTGGATTGAGCTTTGGTCTATGAACTGAAAGGTCATCGGTTTGATTTTGGGTCAGGACACATGCTTGAGTTGTGGGCCGGGTGTGGGAGAGGCAACTGATGAATGTTTCTCTCCCTCTTTTCCTCCCTCCCTTTCACTCTCTCTAAAAATACATGAAATTTTTTTAAAAAGAGAAAAATTTACCAGCTTCAGCCATTCCTTATAACCCTTTGACACCTTTCTAAAATGTGATGGTCATGTGTTTATTAGGAACTTAAATGTCTTAATATTTTAAAAGGATTGTTTGGGTTATTGTTAGTGCTCTGGTGATAGGGTTGCACAGGTAGTCTACCCTAACCAATTTTTTTCCCACAAGCCCTGTAAATTTTAGTGTGCAGTTTTGCAGAATGGAAAGATTTTCAGTATTATATTACATTGTATGAGAAATGCCTAAAATATATGAAGCAAATGATTTAGTATCAAGAAGATGAAATTCTAGGTTGTAAATCATTTTCCCTCAGAACTTCAACACATCATTCTAATTGTTTTGTCATCTGTTTGTTATTGCTGGTGATTTTGATGCTAATCTCATTTTTCTTAGTTAGTCATCAGGGTTTTTTTTTATTCCCCCCCTGGAAGACATTAGAAGTTGAAAAAAATCATTAGAACCTCTGGCCAAGATGGAGGCATAGGTAGATATGCTCAGCTTCCTCACACAACCAAAAGAAGGACAACCGCCAATTTAAAAACAAAAAACAACCAGAACTGCCAGAAAATTGAACTGTATGGAAGTCCAACAAACAAGGAGTTAAAGAAAAAACATTCATCCAGACTAGTAGGAGGGGTAGAGATGGGCAACTGGGGTGGAGAGAACGAAGCAAGGCAGTAGCTGGCGGACTAGGTGGTCCCATATTCGCATGTGGATAAACTGGGAGGAACAACTGGGGAGAAAGGAAGACCAGGCAACCCAGGGTTCCGGCATGGGGAAATAAAGCCTCAAAACCTCTGGCTGTAAAAATCTGTGGGGTTGTGGTGGTGGGAGAAACTCTGAGTCTTATAGGATAGTCTGTTGGAGGGACTCATGTGTCCTGGAACGTACACAAACCCACCCACCCAGGAATCAGCACCAGAAAGACCCAGTTCAAAGCAGGGCGAGAGCCAAGCAAGTGGCATTGTTCCTTCTCTGACACCTCTCCCACATACAGCGCCATGACGCAGTGATGTGTGTTGCCTAGTCCTGGTGAATACCTAAGGCTCCACCCCTTAAAACGTAACAGGTGCACCGAGACAAAGAAATATAGCCCAAATGAAAGCACACATCAAAACTCCAGAAAAAGAACTAAGTGACAAGGAGAAAGCCAGCCTATCAGAAGCAGAGTTCAAAACACTGGTAATCAGGATGCTCACAGAAATGATTGAGTAATGTCGTAAAATGGAGGAAAAAGGGAAGGCTATGCAAAGTGAAATGAAGAAAAATATACAGGGAACCAACAGTGAAAGGAAGAAATCTTGTAAAGATCATTATACTGGTCATTCAGTTTTCTCTACCTGCAGAGATATTTTTGCTCTGGATTATAGGAATTTTTTATTTTAAGCCTGGTTAGATGATAATTTTTTCTAAATTTTATTTTTCATTACAGTTTATAGTCAATATTTTTTATATTAGTTACAGGATAATCTTAATTTAACTACTATTGATAACAGTTTTAACATAACTACCTTTGTGTTTTACTATTAATTAAATATTTTCATTTAAGTATAATATACATAATAGAAAAGTGCCCCATCATAAACGTCCAGCTTAATGAATTTTTCCTAAACCAAGCACATCTATGTATTCAGCACTCCAGAAACTCCTGTCATTCCCTTCTCCAAGGAGCGTATCCCACCTCTCTCAGGATTTATGTACATGCGAATAGACTAACTCATTTAGCATGAATACATATCCATAAGCGCTTGTTTGTTTTTAATCATAGCATTAAAAGACTACTTTTTTCTGTAGTTAACATGTCACAAATGTTTGGTTTAGTTTCTGTAGAAAATGTTTCCTGACTGCAATGAGAGAAAGTGGAATACATTGTCCCCTCTGTCGTGGAACTGTGACTAGAAGAGAAAGAGCATGTCCTGAACGGGCCTTAGACCTTGAAAATGTCATGAGGAAGTTGTCTGGTAGCTGCAGATGCTGTGCAAAACAGGTACAGTAAATGTGACATAGTTCTTGAAAGTCAAGTCTCTACTTTGAAATTCCTGTTTGAATATTCTTCTGGGTGCTGTTTTGAAGAGAAGTTATTTAGATTGGTAATTGGGGTGAAAATGCCAAAAAAAAAAGTTATGGCTATAGATTATAAACTTTTCTAAAAACAGAGACTGAAATATATAGTCTCTGAATTTACTATAATTTTTGCCATGCTTTTTTTCTCAAAGTAATTATTCATTTATTATCTACTAACTGTAGATAATATAAACTAAATGAAAATGAGCAAACTGGCATTCCACTCATTTAAACCCCACTCTGACACAAATTCAACCATTGTATAGTTTTTCCAGTGGTAGTATCATCATTGCAATTTTGCACATAGAAATAACCAAATGGATTTTTGTAGTCAAGGAATCCATTAGCTGTGTATTTTGCTTGTGTATTTATGTGTTTCATCTAAGAAATCACAAAATATCAGCAGAAGACTTTGCTTAAGTTTTAAGGAGCAAGTGGGAAAATTAGGTATTGACAAATAACTGGCATTTATTCTCCAATCTGGATTTTATTGTTCTCTCATTTGGAGAAGGAGTGAAATGGTGAAGTGTGGTTAGGCTTTGAGTATATCCATATGTTTGTGGATTTATTGCAGCCACTTTTTCAAATAGCTAATACAGTCAGTGAGTAAAACCAGTTGCTATTTCATGCATTCATACAAGTCAGATCCATGTTCCCATCTCTTTGAGAGAGCTCTTAACTGACAGGGCTATGAAGTGAAGCTGGAAAATACACTTGAGAGATTTTTGGCTCTGTTCTTCAGTGAGAAACTGAAAAATGTTCCAAGTGTTAACCAAGGAATGTAGTTTTTTAAAAGTGCTTTCTAATTCTGCCAAGTTGCAATAGTTAAAGAATAAAGAAATGCCCAATAGCATGAGGCATCCTTGTAATACTTTTATTTCTTGTATCTTATTAATATTGTTTCAAGTGTAAAATTATTGGTTAATATTTTTTGCAGTGAGTTTACAGATACGTGGACTCTTTTTCCATTGTCTGTGCATCTAATGGACAGAAACGTATTAAGAATTAAATCACTTAAAAAGAATCTCTTATTTAAATGGAATATTTAGTTACCAATTTTTATTTTTTTTTCTCTTTTTGACAGTATCTCAAATCTTATGAATTTTATATTAAATTAAAAGTTACATTACAGTAGCTCTCTTTAGGCAGCATGCCCACACCTTTCTGCACCCCACCCTCCCCAGGCACCTTTTCCTTGCCTCTGTCTCCTAAGCTCCAAGGGCCCTTCTTTTGCCTCTGTAACTTGTTCCCAAGCCCATTTCTTCTACAGCTCACTTCTTCTACCTCTGTGACTTTCTAAATAAACTTTCTTTTATAGCTTCGGTCGTGGCTCCGAATTCTTTCTTAGCCAGAACTCAAGTACTGAGGTTGCTGAAAAAAGGTCTGGTCTGACTGCATTGACCCTAATACCTGGTACTGTTCTTGCCGTCAACAATTGGACTGTTCAGTGCTTTCTCTGCCTATTGTGTGTCTGTTTCTGGCTACTGGGGAGGTGACCTTGCCAGCACTTCAACCCTGAAGATGTGGATAGACTTTTCTGTGCTCAGTGATTTAAAGCAGCACCATCCAACGTTCTCTCTGTGCCTTTTTTGTTCTCCTAGCTATATAAATAAAACTGTTTTTTTTTAAAGTCACATTACATTTTAATCAATAATTTACAGATTAAATTCTATCGTATGAGACATCATTACAAGTCTTGTAAGAAGTATCAAGATGAATATGGTGTTTCTGCTATCATTCCAAACTTTCAGATCTCTCAAGATTCAGTAGGGAACAGGTAAGCATTATTTATTCTTAAAAAGAGAATTTTTATTGTTAAATGGAAATTGTTTTGGGAACTATATGATAAGGTGTGTTTTGTTTTGTTTGTGTGCCTGTTTTTAAAGTAAAATGATGTAAGAAATTTATCATTTGTTTATTCAGAAGTTTGATACATGTAAGATTACATGTGGGAGGTCAACTTTAAGCATATGTTATTCAAAAGTCATGTTAGGAAAATCTATACTTTTTTGAGTAAACAAATAGACTTTAGAGTTGAAGGCTATTTTCATTTTATTTTTTTAAAAAGATTTTATTTATTTATTTTTAGAAATGGGAAGGGAAGGAGAAAGAGAGGGCAAGAAACATCACTGTGTGGTTGCCTCTCACGTGCCCCCTACTGGGGACCTGGTGGGCAATCCAGGCATGTGCTCTGACTGGGAATTGAACTGGCGACACTTTGGTTCACAGGCTGGAGCTCAGTCCACTGAGCCACACCAGCCAGGACCGAAGGCTGTTCCCTTTTGCAACTAAAATTATTTAAAAACTAGAAAAAAGTCCCTTTTAGTAATGTATTTACAAACTGGAATCTTCTTTTTGCTACCTAAGAAATAGAGTTGTTTGAGATTTTTACTCTGATAGTAAGATGTCATGTAAAAGTGAGACATGGTACTATTAAATCCTTAGTTCTAGGTTAATCTCAGTTTTTTGAAAACTAGGTTTTGGCTTGATTTATATCTTAGTGTCTCAGATTTCTGTATATTAGACATTTTATGAAATGTATTTCATGTAGAAGAAAGGCCAAAATGCATATGTAGTTTAAAAAAATAGTGATAAATACCTAATTACCCACTAACCCAGGTCAAGAAATAGAACACTCTATAGGACCTTAGGCTCTCCAAAGCCCATGGTCATCTGAACCCCATATGCCCAGAGGTAGCCACTGTCCTCTTTTGGGGGTTATTCCCTTTTCTTTATAGTATTACCATCCCTGCATGTATCCTAACAATGAAGTGTTTAACTTTTAAAAACTGAATAGCAAGCACACACACAATTGTATTAAAAAAAAAAAAAAGGCAGTATAGGAAGTATTATAGAAAGGCCCATGAAGACAGTATGTTAAGCAGATACTCTTATGATTTTATTTTAGTGGCAATTCATTTCCCATGTTGCCAATTTTTGGTAATGTAATCACTCATACTTCAGTCAGGCTTTTTACCTACTCCTCAGTTAAAACTTTTGGCGAAAGTATTTAGTAATTTTCTGATTGCCTATTCTGCAGAATCCTTTCATGTTCTCATTTTACTTGATGTCATTGGATGAAATTGATCACTTCTATCTTGTGATTTTTAAAAAAATTCCCTTTGGTTCCTTCATCTCTTATCACTTTATTATTGTACTTCTCTATTGAAATTACTCAACAATTTGTTATTAACTCAATAGATTATTCTTAAGGGCAGGAATGGTATTTGTCTTGTTGAACATTATATCTCCAGCTCTTAGCAAAGTTCCAAATACATATTATTTATGCAGTCACTGAGTGTGAAATGACCAAATTTTCTTCTTAGGAGATGTGCCTTCTTCCTTCTTACTCCTCAGATCTAATCAGTCATAGGTACTATTGATTTCTTTTTTTATTTTTAAATTTTTTTAAATTTTATTTTATTTCTATCGTTGTTCAACTACAGTTATCCCCATTTTGCCCCCACCGCTCTCCCCCAACCCACCCACCCCCACCTCCCACACTCAATACTAACCTTCCCCCCACCCCACCCCGATGGCTTTGTTCATGGGTCCTTTATACATGTTCCTTGAGAACCCTTCCCCTTCTTTCCTGGTTATCCCCCTCTCCCTTCCCCTCTGGTCACTGTCAGTTTGTTCTTTATTTCATTGTCTCTGGTTATATTTTGCTTGCTTGTTCGTTTTGTTGATTAGGTTCCACTTATAGGTGAGATCATATGGTATCTGTCTTTCACTGCCTGGCTTATTTCACTTAGCATAATGCTCTCCAGTTCCATCCATGCTGTTCCGAAGGGTAGGAGCTCCTTCTTTCTTTCTGCTGCGTAGTATTCCATTGTGTAAATGTATCAGTTTTTGATCCACTCATTTACTCATGGGCATTTAGGCTGTTTCCAGCACTTGGCTGTTGTAATTGTGCTGCTTATGAACATTGAAGTGCAGAGGTTCCCTTGCATTGGTGTTTTGGGATTCTTAGGATATAATCCCGGCAGTGGAATTGCTGAGTCTAAAGGCAGTTCTATTTTTAGTTTTTTGAGGAAATTCCAGACTGTTTTCCACAGTGGCTGCACCAGTCAGCATTCCCACCAACAGTGCATTAGGGTTCCCTTTTCTCCACATCCTGTCCAGCACTTGTTGATTGTTTATGATGGCAATCCTGACCTGTGTGAAGTGGTATCTCATTGTGGTTTTAATTTGTCCCTCTCTGATGGCTAGTGATGCTGAGCATCTTTTCATATGTCTCTGGGCCCTCTGTAAGTCCTCCTTGGAGAAGTGTCTGTTCAGGTCCTTTGGCTATTTTTTAATTGGATTGTTTGTCTTCCTGGAGTGGAATTGTGTGAGTTCTTGATACATTTTGGAGATCAAACCCTTGCCCGAGGTATCATTGGCAAATATATTTTCCCGTACAGTTCGTTCCCTTTTCATTTTGCTGTTTTCTTTAGCTGTAGTGTCTAACAGTAGCATCCCTCATCTGCGCTTTGCCTTTCTATCTCTGTTGTTTCCTCCCTAGCTCAAGCCCTCACCATCTCTCACTTGAACTGCTTATTGCAATAGGACTTTAGGTAGTGGTCCTCCTCTAATCTGTTCTGTATACTCTTGCTAAAGTGGTATTTTAGAAGTGCAGTTCTGATCTCTTTCTCCCTGTCCTTGTACCTTTCTCCCTATACCTTGTCAGTGACTTCTCATGGCCCCATAATAGTGTTTCTCATCCAAGGTTCCATGGGTCACTAAAGGCTCTAAACTACCTAAACTGCTAAATTTTTGTTTATGTACATTATTTTCTGGTGAGATCAAGAATCTAAATGGGTTCCTTGATCTAAAATCCAACAGTGGGTCTACAAGACAAAATTTCTTATTCTAAAGCCCTTTTTGATCTGACACTTGCCTTTCTTTTTAACCTTTATCTTTCTTGACTTCCAATCATTGCATCATATGCCTTAGTCATTTTGCATTATTTGCATAATACCCATGTCATCCTTGAGAAGCAGTATAACTTAGTGATTAAAAATGAAGGCTTGGAACCAGACTGCCTAGGTCCCAGGATCTGTCACTTACTAATTGTATGATTTTGATAAGAAATTGTATCTCAGTTTTCTCATCTGTTTAAAAAAAGTGGATGGTGGTGAAGATACTGTTAGCACCTCATTAGGTTAGGAGTCAATAAATAGGTTAATACAGGTAAAGCATATTAAATAGTCCTTTGTTTGGTAAGTGTTAGTTTTTAATCATCCTCATTATCATTGTAATCACACTCTTACCTCCATACTTTTTCCAGTAGTGCTCCCTTTCTTCACAACCTCAACCCACACTTTGCCAGCTGGTGGACTTTTTCTTTTCTTTGAAGACTTAGAAGTAGACCCTCTAATACTTTATATTTACTTATATTTATTTATATATTCATGTATATCTTTTTACCCAGAATAGGGTTATTCATATTTATATTCTATGCAAAATTCTAATTACAGTGGAAAAATTGAGTTTGTATTTGAATTTTTTGTAAGGAAATTGGTGAAGATGAGAAAGGAAATAAAAAATAATAATTGTTAGGAAACATAAGGTATAAAGATAGAATATAATGAAGATCTTGGGAGGAACCAGGTAGTAATATGTTCAAATTAGGTAGTTTGAGGAAAATTTAGTGAAGGGGCTATTTTCAAGGAGTAGGGTAGCAGGTACAGTATTATGTGAGAAGGTTATAGAAAATCACAAAGAATAGTGATATATTATGGGTCTAATGAAAACAGGGGAGGGGTGAAAGTAGATACCAGAACTTGGAGAAATAAAACTGTGTATGGAGAGGGCAGTTGGAGTGGGATGTGGTCAGTCAAGGCAATTTTATTGGAAAGGAGTCTGGGAAATAAGTTAACTCTTAACTTTCCTCTTGTAATAGGGCTGTATTTTAAAGACCTTCAGTGTAGCCTATCACATGCCTTATTGTAATTTATTAAAGCTTTTCTTTCGGGGGCTTTTCTGTGATATTCTGCCGTAATCTAGGTGTGGTGATAGAATGGACAACATGATACATTCAGGTAGTTCTCCATGAAGATTATTTCTAGCAGCTACACTTTTTTTTTTAAATCTTTACCCAAGGATATGTTTTTATTGATTTTAGAGAGAGAGAAAGGGAAAGAGAAAAGCATCAGTGTGAGAGAGAATCATTGATCGGTTGCCTCCTGTATGCACCCTGACCAGGGATTGAACCCGCTACCTAGGTATGTGCCTGACCGAACCCACAACTTTTTGGTGTACGGGATGATACTCCAACCAACAGAGCCACCTGGCCAGGGCTAGCAGCCATGCTTTTTATAAACTTTATTTTGGAGAATTTAAAGTTTCTATTCTTTGTCAAGTAACTGAAGAGCAGACATATTTTATATTACTAAGAACAGGTTCACATTCTGTAGTTAATAGTTAGTTGAGCAGGGTTTGGTGGCATCTTCTGAAGATTTGTTACTTTAATAAGGACCTCTCTGGCCCTGGACAGGTGGCTCAGTTGGTTGGAGCATTATCCAGGACACTAAAAAAGGTTGCGGGTTTGATCCCTAGTCAGGGTTTATACCTGGGTTGTCGGTTCCATCCCCAGTCAGGGTGCATACAAGAGGCATCTGATTGATGTTTCTCTCACATCGATGTTTGTCTCTCCTTTCCTCTCTCTCTAAAATCAATAAACATATTTAAAAAACCAAAAGCCTCTGTGTTGCAAATTCAAGAGACCACCTCAGAGTAGAACCATTGTTTTCTTAGAGTACAGTTTGCAGTATTCTCTCATAAATACAAATGAGTGAGTAAGACCCTGGCCTCTGGTTATGGAAATTTTTAAAGTGGTATTTACATGCACCTTTCTTGGTAGTCAAAAAATTTTCAAAATAAACCCATAGAGCATTTCATTATTATCTTTTTAAAAAATTTTGTTTATTGATCTTAGAGAGAGGGAGAAAGAGAGGGACAATCATCAGTTTGTTCCATATTTTTATGCATTCATGGTGGCTTCTTATATGTACCCTGACCAGGGATCAAACCTGCAACTTGGCATATTGGGACGATGCTCTAACTAACTGAGCTATCTGGCCTGCTCACATTTCATTATTCAACATATATTTATTGTACCTTCTGAACTACTGGGCATACTCTACATCTTATTGAATATATAAGGAAGGATTACATAGACATAATACCCTTTTCCATAAAGATATATTAAATAGTATAACTTCAGTTGAGTGATTCAAAATCAACTAGCACTGATTTCAGTCCGATCATTCAGGGTAGAACTATAAACTAATAAGTCTTGGAGGACATTTAACATGTTATTGCATTGGCATGGGTAGTTTCTCATAATTGTATAACAGTGCTATTTGTTTTACTAAGGCCATTTCTGATTCATAACAATAAAATTCTGTTTTATCATACAAGACTGTATCATTCTGTTTTCTTTAGCTCCTAGAAGTGAGGAGGAGGAGGAGAAAAGGAGGATGCATATAATCATTAAGATAAACCTAAACACATTCTATTTTATCTTCTTTGGAAATTATTTTGGTCTGTTTGCAGGCTTTTCCTACTAATCTTGACTCTTTGTAAACATTAATAACTGGATATCAGTAGCTTATACAATTTAATCCAAATACAGCTCTTCCATTATTCTTAATAAATTTCTCTCCAAGGTGTTGAACTTTTTAAAAAAATTTGTGTCTTTTTTTTTGTTAAAAGATTTTTTTATTTACTTTCAGAGAGAGGGGAATGGAGGGAGAAAGAGAGGGAGAGAAAAATCAATGTGTGAGAGATACATCAATCAGTTGCTTCACAGGCAACCCAGGCATGTGCCCTGTCTGGGAGTGGACCTGGTGACCTTTCGGTTCCCAGGCTTGTGCTCAATCCACTGAGCCACACCAGCCAGGGCCGAAGGTATTGAACATTGAAAGTGGCTAAATAACTATTAAGGAATCTGTTACAAGCATTAGATAAAATGTCCATTTCTTATTTATAGGCATTTTTAATATATTCTAGATAATAATTTATTACATGTATTGCAAATATATTTTTGTACTCAGAATTAAAATTTTTTGCTGTTTTGTAAAATGTAAATATAGAACTTGAAGTTTTTCTTTATATTCTAAAAAGACTAGAAATAAGATACTTCAGTATTTTGAAAACGCTTTAGGGAATATCACAATTTAATTTAGCATAAAATGACATACATAGTTTTATTTATTTTTTATCATAGTAAGAATACTTAACATGAGATATCTATCATTTTAACAGATTAAAAAAATTTAACAGATTTTAAGTTAACAATATAGTATTATATCTATAGGCACCATGTTGTATAGCAGATCTCTAGACCCTATTTTGCATAACTGAAATTTTATACATGTTGATTACCAGCTCATTCCCCCTTTCTCCTTCCGCTAGCCCTTGGCAACCATCATTCTATTCTTCACTTCTAAGAGTTTTGACTATTTTAGATACCTTATATAAGTAGAATCATGCAGTATTTGTCTTGTGACTGGCTTTAACTTAGTATAACGTCCCCAAGGTTCATTCACGCTGTCACATTTGCAGGGTTTCTTTTCTTTTTTTTAAGGATGAATAATATTTCATTGTATTTGTATACCACATTTTATTTATTCACAAGATTCTTTCCAAATCTTGGCTGTTGTGCATAGAGCTTCAGTTCTTCAGGGTCTTGATTTCAGTCCTTTTGGATAAATACCCAGAAGGGGGATTGCTAGATCATATTATAGTTTTATTTTCTGTAGTAGCTGCACTATTTTGCATTCCTACCAACAGTATACAGGGCTTCCAATTTCTTCACATCCTCACAAACACTTGTCTTTTTTTTTTTTTAATAATAACTATCATAACAGATATGAGATTATATCTTGTGGTTTTGATTTACATTCTTCTGATGATTAGTGACATTGAGCATCTTTTCACATACCTTTTGGCAATTTCATCTTTGGAGAAATTTCTATTCAAGTTTTAACCTTTTTGTAATTAGTTTCTTTGCTATTGAGTTGTAGGAGCTCCTTATGTATTTTGAATATTAATTCTATATTAGATACATGGTTTGCAAATAGTTTCTCCTAGTCCACATTTTGCCTTTTTGTTTTTTTGATTATTTCCTTTGCTATGTAGTAGGCTTTTTAGTTTGAGGCAGTCTCACATTGTCTATTTTTAATTGAAAATATGGTGTCAGTAATAGATTCTTTTGTTGTTGTTGAACCCATTCATGCATTTCTGAAGTAAATAAGTAGGCCACCAGTAGTAGCAAGGCATGATATAGGATGATCAGGAAAGACTAGATTGACATAACGATAGTAATAATGGAAAATAGAGAATTATAATAGGAGATGGAAGAAAATATTTAAGAAGGACATTAATTTTGATATTAAAATTCTTTAAATCAGAATTTTATGATTGCATACCTCATCAATGACAAAAATTTGAGCAAGTATACCTAGAATATGTGTTTATATAAAAACTATGCATGTATTTTATGTTACTAATACTTTATATACATTTTATAATGTAAAATTTAAGTGAAGTAAAGATGAAAATGTTATTTTAAAATTAAATTTTGCTTTATTTAATGGTATAAAATACTTTTTATTCTTAAAGTTTTGTTAACACTTTTACTGAATACAATATTGTTGACCATGCTTTCTTAAATTTTTAAAAATCTTAGCGTAACACTGTGTTACAGTAATTAGAGATTTGGATCTAAGTTCACTTTGATAGTGGTTTTGATGACTGTCATGGCTGAAAAAGATATCTACCACACAATAAAATATTGATCCAAATGGAAGAATTATGTCATAGGTTGAGAAAACTAAAATTTTCAATCTTGTTTTTCCTGATGATGTTACAGGTGTTTCTACAAACCAATCAGAAGTTGTTAAATTTTTAAAGGACATGTTAAAACTCAATGATTATATTTATATAGATAATTTAAAAACTGAGTAGAAAAATCTGTTACCAAGTTTAAATATATAGATGTGAGATTTTAAAAAATAGGTGACATATACTGTTTTAGGTAACAAAATTATAACATCTTTTTAATAGTTGGAGTTCATTTTAAAAAGCAGTTTTTAGTCTCCACATTGTTAAAATGCCATCTTTACCTATATCTAGCAGACATTAATCTGCAGGAAAGGTGCAAAATTGTGTTTTAATAGTCTCTTTAGTTGAGTATTAAATGGGAGTTTACCGCTTTGCCTTGCATAGAATATATGTGGAAAGATGACATTGTTATCTTCACAGAAGGGAACTGTTATTGGAAGGGTGTCTTTGCACTAAATACACCTTGTTGTGTATAGCTTATTATGAAAAACAAACCAAAAAAAGAAAATTTGAAAATGGAAAGAACATCTGTTAGGGAGATTGGTTCCAGGACCCTCCTCAGATACCACAATCTCTGGATGCTCAGATCCCTTATATAAAATAGCATGGTATTTGCCTATAACCAATATTTGCAAATAGGCTACAACAGGCTTTGCCTATGCATCACGTCATTCACGTGGATTTAGCATATTGCTCAGTGTGTGGCAACTTTGAGTTTTGCTTTCTGGAACTTCCTGAGATTTTTTTTTTTTTCTGAATATTTTCAATCCATGGTTGGTTGAATCTGTGGATGCAAAAGCCTTGGATGTGGAGGACCAGCTGTGCTGCTTGTCTTTTTGTAAAAGAAAAATGAATAACCAGTCTTTAAGTTTAACAACTCTTTTAAACCTATGTGGTATATATATCTTGTGTATTTTTTGTTCATTAGCTGTCTCATTTCTATTTTAACATTTCTGCTATTGAAAGGCCTTGTTTTTATATAATTGACCACATTGATGAAATTCTGTAATGTCCCTGTATGGAATACTCACTCTTCCCTCAGGATTCCTCTAATAGTGCATATGACACACGACTCTGGCATGGGGGCCTGAATGAGGATGTCAGGTTGTTCTGTATGTTAAATGTTGGAGAGCCTAGTTTCTTTTAGGAAAATGAATGTTCAAATATTTTCCTAAATCTGTTCTGCTTTGAAGATCACATCCTTAAACCATATCCTAGTTACAAACCAAGAATTCTTGAGCCTACCCCAGTATTCAAACACTTACCTAGCTTGGGTAGAGGTAGCGGTATTCTTATTTTTAAAGTCTAAAGGACCTGGGGAAATGTTATCATGCTGCAGATTTAAGATAATTCTGAGAAATTACACATTCTTATACTTCTGTAACAGCATAAATTAATTTTGAAGGACATGAATAAGGACACCATAACCAGCCTTAATCAGAATTTATTTGAAAAGTAATTAATGCCATATATTTTGTTGTTAGGACAATTTGAAGTTCAGGCTTTTAAAACAAATTTGGACTAGTCTTCTTTATTAGCAGTTTAAGTTGATGAATCTATAATGTGCTTTATTACTTGGTATTAACTTTACCTCCTTATGCTTCTTAAGTAATAGGAGTGAAACATCCACATCTGATAACACAGAAACTTATCAAGAGAATACAAGGTAAGCTTTTGAAAATCCTGCTACTTTAGGAAATAATATCTATTATTTTATAATAATACATTTTTAAGTTAAAAACTTTTTTTCAGTTAAATCACCAGACACAGTACTAGAACTTAGTAGTTTAGAAATAAATGATGCAATTGCTGCTTTTCTGGATCACATTAAATTAGAAGAGTTTTTAGCTATCCTCTTTCACTGTGGTTAGGTTTCTTTCATGCATAATTTAGGTAGAGTTGTCAATATCAAACTGTCCCTTGCTGAAATTCAGAGGTATCAAAACCCAGGGATGCATGATCCTCAAAATGTTTTGAAATACTGATCAGTTTGATTATCAGTGCTTTTTTGTTTTTCACTTTTTCCTAGGAATTTTATATGTTAGAGTCCCAGAGACTGGGAGATAATGAGAGATATTGATGGAAGTCTTTTCAAAATTAAGTTCCTAGGTATAGTGGGTTTCCAAATGGGGACACCACAGGATATTTAAAAACTTCAAGGTACATGCAGTTACATCTGTTGGCCTCACACGAATGACCAAATTAAGTTGTTTGCACCTAACTACTTAATACATGGAACAGCAAAGTTTGCTTTTGTTTTGATCTAGAGGCACTGTGAAAAAGTTTACTGAGAATTACAATGAGATTGGGAACATTTTATGTAGATTATTTATTGAAAATATAGGGGTTTTTTCCTCCAAAATTAGAGAATCTTTGAATAGTCTAATAATTGTAACTTTAAAAAAAAAAACCTAGTAGTAATTGGTTAAAAAATAGGAGAGCATTATTTCTATGTTGTGATTTGTGATGTCAAATTAAGTATACTTCATTTTAAATTGTTTTATAGTTCTTCTGGGCATCCCACATTTAAGTGTCCCTTGTGTCAAGAATCAAATTTTACCAGACAGCGTTTACTGGATCACTGTAACAGTAATCACCTCTTTCAGATAGTTCCTGTGGTAAGTTACATGTTTCTGATAGTCTTCAGCTTAACTATGCCATTCCATTTATTTCACTTCATGTGTACAACAGGGAAAGTAGCTGATTTAAATTTGGAAGGGGCATTATCAATAAGATAGGTTTTTGTCAGCAAATGATGAAAGATTTGAAAGAAAATGAGATTTCAGTAATTTACTTATGAAAGAGAGATACTTACTGTGAGGGTAATGTAGAAGAATAATCTAGAGAAGAGTGAAGTAATGAAAGGTGAACTGGGGGTTCATTACCTAACTCTGGGGTTTCTCAGTTTCTTGGTCTATAGGATGCAGTCAGCTCATTCTGGTCAGGTGGATCTGTTGTAGGTGAAAACTATAAGTAAAAATAAAGTCATTAGGTATTTTTAATTTGTATCCTTGCAGAATCTAGTATATGAATTCATACAGCAAGGAAGGAAAGAATCATACTTACTTTTTGATGCATATATATCTTTTTGATACCATTTTGAGAGTATGTAAGAAAGTGGTGAGACCTTTTTGATGAATGAAGGAGATAGTGCAGAGTGCAGGATTCCAACATTGTGTTAATGATCCTACAACTCCTCATTTGGAACATGAGTTTCACAGGTAAGTGATTTCAATTGTGGGTGAAACAGGAGAAACTGAGCTAGAAGAGATACTGCCTTTTTAGCTGTACATTTTGATACATAAATATTTTCTTCAGAAATAAGAATAGAAGGAAATATTATAAATAAAATAAAGATTGTAGATATTTCTAAGCAGTTTTAGTGGATGTACTGGAAAAAAATTGTGGAAGAATATGCCCCAGTAACTACTGAGGATGCCCTTAAACTTGTCTCCTAGCACTAAGGGAGACATACCACCGACTTTGCTCATTAGGACAGAGTCAGTTACTATTAAATAAACAAATGTAGTGCCAAAGATGTCTCTAGGAAAAAACTTCATATTTAAAAGATTTTATTTGTTTTATATTGCATTTTTAGCAGATTTTTATTTGTTTCTATGTTATGTTCAATATAGCATAGACTGGCTAGAGTCCAGTTACTAAAGTTCTTTTTTATTTCATTTCAGAATGTCATCCATTATTCATTTTTAAAGATGTACTTCATTTAAAACATTAAGGATATGGTTTAAAGTTTACTACACTTTCATTTTACTTATAAATGAAATAAAACTTAAAATAATTATATCATAGTTATCGTGTGGCCCAAATGAGATTACATACTGGTTAATGATAACTACCATTACAAATAGTATTGTTAAAGGCTGGATGTGGTATTTCTGTTGAAACAGTTGTGTAATTGGAGATTTAAGTAATAGAATGTGTAAGATTTCCTTTTTATTGTATTGTGTTAGAATAGTGTAATTTATCTAAGGTAGTTTGGTTGACAAATGATCTAGTCATGGGATTTGGTTCTAGAATGCTTTTCATGTAGGTGTTTTCAGTTTTATAAGTCTGTTTTAATACTTTCAATAATTGTAATATTTTATTTTCATTGTTTTTAAATTTGAAACATTGTTTCTCATAGGCGTGTCCTATTTGTGTGTCTCTTCCTTGGGGAGATCCTAGCCAGATTACTAGAAATTTCGTTAGTCATCTAAATCAAAGACATCAGTTTGATTATGGAGAATTTGTGGTAAGTGAATTCTTCAAGATTAAGAAAATATGATTCAAGTATTCAAGTTAAATGAACTTTTTCAATCTAGACTTGAGTTTTAAGGCAAGCTATTGTATCATATTGGATGGTTACAAAGCAAATTCTATTGTTTCTATAATAATATAGGTGAATTTTGGTTTGTGGAAGTGGTGAGAAGTTCAATATAATGTCTACCTCCTGTACCAGAGAGATACATAATAAGAGGAAGGGCAAACCCTCAGATTAACAAAATGATTTGTATGAAAACTGTAGAAGGGAAAATTGTAATTGCTAGAGAAGTAAAATTGGCACAACAAGGAGGCTGTATTTTTCATGTAATGTAAGTTGATTGCTAAACCCATTATAATAGATATATGTAGCATGTGAGATATATTTTTAAAAATGGGGGAGCTTAATTATCAAGTAAAACCAGGTTGAATGGTAGATTTTGGCCTTAGTTGACTGCTTTAACAGGGTGAGTGAGGAAAGTTACATAATGTAAAAATGGGTTCCCAAAGCAAAACATGCTGTTAATTTCTACCTTCCAAATATATCATGATAATTAAAAAAAAAATTAGATGTGGCTTTTGTTTTACTTATTGTGATACTGCATTTTATTCACTTTAGTGGATTAAAACTTTACCTAATTTAAAATTAATTTTGACAAAATAGTTGATACTTGTTTTCAAGTTTAGGTAGTAAGTACAGGCATGTGCAACTCTGACAATGGCATGGATAGAATTTACATTTTTCTCTGCTTTCCAGTGTTGAAATTACATCATTCTTGATAAATATTTATTTTGTGGAATTTGCATTTTTAATCATATTATTTCAAAATAACAATTCAATATATGTAAAATTCAGGTGTACTCTTATAATGTTGGTATTATTATGAAATAATTATAGATTATTTTAAAATTCTCATTGTAAGAAAGGTTACTGTGTCTGGAGGACTGTGTATCTGGATAAACAAAAACATATTTGGTGAGCCACTTTTGGTATATTTGGCAGATTGTTTTACCTTGCCACAGAAAAATATGTAATTTTAATTATTTGAGATTATCAAGTGGAAACCTATTCCAAAGCAAACCCATGGGATGTAATTGATAGCAAATAGAATTTTTTAAGTTAAGAGTGGTAGTATAACTAAGACAGCTATAGTTTTTAGCTTCATGTGATGGTTAGAAGTTGTTATTCAACTCTTGGTTCAATAAAAGCTTATTTTCTTTAAAATGGATTTACCTTCAGACATTGTCATTCTTTTCTAGAGATCACACACAGAATTTATGATTGTGAGTTACCCTTAACTATACTTTGAATTAATGACTTACTATAAGGCATTTTTAACTTTCTATTTTCATTCTCTGCTGCTCCTCTCTGTTGTTTATCAATTATTCCTGTTATTACAATTTTAATTTTTTATTAAAGTTTATGTATATAAATCCTATATTTTAAAGGATATATGTTGGGCCTGGATTGTGTGGCTCGGTTAGTTGGAGCGTTGTCTCCTAGACTAAAGGGTTTTGGGTTTAATTCCCTGTTGGGGCATATGCCAGGCTGCAGGTTTGATCCCCTCTTGGGGAGCATATGAGAAGGCAACCAATCAGTGTTTCTCTCTCTCTCTGTCTGAAAGCAGTGAAAAATGGTCCTTGGGTGAGGCTATAAATAAATACAGAAATAATATGTTGTAGCATATAACTGTTTCAGGTATGTAGTGGATGTCAAGATGTATAACATATTGGGCAAAGTATTGAATAGTGTACTATGTTTTTCCTACTGACGTATTAATGTTACTGTTTTTAGAATCTTCAGCTAGACGAGGAAACCCAGTATCAAACTGCTGTTGAAGAATCTTTTCAAGTAAACATCTGAAGTCTGTAGACATCTGTGCATCTTTGTACCTGCAAGTGCCATCTTTCAGGAGAAAACTACATGAAGTCACCATTTCAGTAACTTGATGTGTATATTAATAAAAGTAATTAAGTCTATTGTTTTAGTTTTTTAATTGAAAAATAAAGATGGGCCATCTAAAAATTTCTTTCGATGTTAAAAAATGAACATTAGGACATTACCTTTAAAAGCATTAAAATGGTTATATTTCATTAATGTAATGGTGAAAAGGGAATCCCTGTTGTACTTTATCTTTTTTATATTACATATTGAATTTTTCCTTACATTGCTTTTGAAATTCGGCGCAGTTTCTCCCATTGATGTTATTGTGTACAGGTAAAACGCAGTAGCAAATGCTGAAAGATGTGATTGATGTGAACCCAGCAAATCTGAGCCAGTTATCAGAGTTGCAGAATATGGAGACTTGAAGTGCTAAGTGAAACAATCCAAAGGAAAAAAATTTTTAATACAGATTCTAGCTGAAGAATTCAACTATAAGAACATGGTATTTATATAACATTTAGTATTTTTGAAAACTAGTGAGATTTCTTTAATAATTTTAACTGTTCAAAAGTGAAAGCTCAATGTAAAGGTATTTCTTTTTCTTTTCTATTAGAAGGAAATATCAAGAGAAAATTTCTTTGATAAGCAGTTGGTAATTTCAAATCTTATTTGTTTGGCTGACTAATTTAAAAGCCTAAAGTATATTAATTGAATTGCAACTCTTTGACTTCAGAATTTTCAATAGCCAGTGTTTCTAGGTGAGCTAAGCAGAAACTTTAATTGGAAACTTTGAGTTGGTGATTCAGTTGTATGTTCTACATATATATTTAAGTGAAAAGTTTGACTTCATCTCATTTGAGAAATTCAAGCAAATCTAAAGATGTATATGTATAATATACACACACATATGCATGCAGTTTATCAGGCCATATACAGAATTTATTAAGATTTAAAAAATAGATAAGCAATATGGGATTGAAGTGTTTATCTGATTTGATTAACATTTTGTATATCAACAGATTTTTTAAAAGTAACAGTCAAATGCTAAATGGTCCAGTTGGCTGCTGTTATACCTTGAAATTGAGTTTACACACACACACTCAATTACCTGTTTTTATGGTGCTCATTTGTTCTCAAAAGATAATGCGTGACTATGAAGTAGTGATACACATTTTACCAGCCACTCTGTTTCACTGCTGTTTAGTCAGACTGGGTTGTTCTTAGTATTCATGAATGAGAATCATAACTTGTACTAGAAGGCCCAAATCACAGAATAAAAGATGAAGAGTGGATTAGCGTACATTCCATACTAATATAAATTGTTTATGCTTTCTTTAAAATAACTAAAAGAACATAAAATCTCAGAAGTAGTTTGCTGCTAATATATACATATATTGTATAAAAAGGTATATTTTGGTTTTGTTAAAACCCTTGTTGACTTTTCTACAGTGAACCTTTTTTTAACTTGGTTTAATAAAATGTTAATTTTGGAAGTGGAGTTTTGTAAAAACCTTTTTCAGTCAAACAGTAATGACTTTATGGGTAGTAATGACAGTCACCAAAAAGCCATACATCTTAATGAACTAATGCCTTTGTTCTGTCATTCGAAAGAGTGATGTTTACTATGTGCTTGAACGTTTTCTCTGCAGTTACATGAGTGTAATTGTAAGAATAGCTGTCTAACTTTTTAAAGAGACTTTGACCATAGGGTTTTCCAATTTAAAGCAATAACTTTAGTACTTTCTTTCAAAGTTTAATACTTTCCAGTATGTCAAGTTAAACCATTTTGGGATGTGAGAACTTCTTCAAAGGAAAATTGTAGTAGAGATCATCTTGATGAAATTGTGTTTTGAAATTTTGTGGATTAGTTCAATATCATGAATAGTCATGTGTCTTTCATATAAACTTTTTCATGAAGAAAATATTGACTTTATTTGCTGTTATCTGGGAACCCCTCAGCATGGAAATGTTTGTTTAAAGTCTCCTCTCCTCTCTTGCCAGTGGATTAGGAATAGGGATTTACAGATTTACAGTTTAAATTCATGAAAAAATCCTTACAGCTGAGTCAGGATAAATGAGGGAAACTATTGATACTCTGATACCTAAATTTCACAATACCACTTAAGGAAAACAATTTTCCTCAACAGATTACAATTTATGTTATTAAATAGAGTTTTATTTGAGATGTATTGCTTTATTTTTCAATTAAAAGTGGTTTTCTCCTACTTGTGTGTCTAATTAAAATTTTGTCTAGAGGCAAACATTTAATTTGCATAACTCACTCTGGAAGACATGTAGGAGATAACCTATTATTTTGCACTTAAAAATTAGATATGAGAAAGCTACCATATGCTGATGCTATGTGTTAGATTGAACTTTATAAACCTATTTTATCTTTATTTCAAATATTAATTTATGAAGTTATTGTATCAAGTATTCATGCAGCAAGATTTTCAAGCCCTGTTAGCTACCAGACAGAAAGATAAGTTAACTGGTTAATAAATACTTCTATATGGAGAATTTACCCTTAAGTAAGATATCAGGGCTGTAAGAATATATTGCCAAATACAATGTCATATACCTGTTGGGCTGCTCAATAGGTATGATCTTAGTGAATCATAACTTTTCTAGAAACCCCGTAGGGCTGGTACTCAAAGAATAAACTCTTTGTGGAGGTTGGTGATGTTTTAGCCTTTGTAGAACAGTTGTGACCCAGAAAACATGTAAATACATGTAGTATAAAACTCAGAGTGTGAAATGCTCACTCCATGATACAATTTAGTGTGCAATGTAGTTTTCTTACTGTGCAATACAATTAGAAAAAAAAGATGAGGAATGGGAATGAATTTCATTAAAAGGTTAAAAGAGAATACAGGAACTTCAAGAAAGTGGATGTTACAGCATGCATTCCCCCTCTCCCCAACAGCGACTGTCCAATCCTGGGGCTCAGAAAGATGACAGTTGCTGCACTCCTTTCCTGAATGAGGAACATAAATGTGGATTCCATGATGTACTTGATTGAAAAACTTGCATTAAACTATGTACAATAACAGGAATTTAAAAGAGTATAATAGTGAAAGATACTATTGCAGAATCTAAGATGAGCAGGGCAGGGGAGCAATTATGAAGGAGGCTGATAAGAATTAGAACTTTTCTATGGAGGTTACGGAGAAGAAAATACTCGAGATGTGAGGGAGGAAATTTCACGTTTGGATGGACAAAATGTATGTGGTACTGAAAGTGCTCCAAGTGAACAATAGCAATAGCCTTTTTAACCTGAGCGCAGAGCACGGGAAACCGTGACTAGAATCCCGTAAGTCCCCTTGTGCCTACTTCAGTCATAACACCACCGTTACTAACCTCTGATAACTGCAGATTGTTTGCCTGCTTTTATACTTTATACAAATGGAAGCACCCAATAAAAATTACATCTGACTACTTTTGCTCAATGTTGTTTTGAGGTTTTTGTCCATTAGTCAACAGTTTACCTACAGAAACTTGTCCAGAACAGAAAAGCTAGAAAATAGCTTCTAAAGTTACTTTTTAATATTTTTGAAAGTTATATTAGATGCAGTGCAAGTGATTCTTTCATGTATGTTGGCACCTGGAGGGGGGTGGGGATGCCAAATCTCAGTAAAAATTGAAAGCTAGCTGGTATTCTGCTCATCAGAAGTAATGGAAGACAGGTGAGAGTATAACCTAATGGCCTTGTGCTTCTCTCACCTGAACTCAAGCTATTGCTAGGATGTTATCTTTTCAGCGTGTTTTGTAGACACAGGATTTTAATAAATATGTAAGGGCTACATTTTCTGGGAATAGAGTAACGCTACTGATAGAGATCAGAGGGCTGGCTGCAGTAGATACAGAAGAGGGTAAATAGGTCTTTGCTGGGCTACTGAAAGCATTTGAAATGGCCTAATTTCTTTGGCCAAATTACCTGTTTTTGATGATTCTGTAGGTTGATATTGAGTTGTTTTGGACAAAATTATGTAGCCTCTCCTCTGGATTATGAGGATTGAATGAGTTAATACAGGAAATGTCTTATCTTTACCATTACTGTGTATACAGTACATATCTACCAATTATTTTTGTATCTGGCACATCTCCAGTCTCTTCATAAATCCTGCCAGGAAGTCTGGAATAATTTGGATTTTTTTTCCCTTTTGGAATATAAACCTAAAGGATTATTAGTCTTGCTAGCCTCAACTTTTGTAGGAAGATCTGAAATGTCTTTTTTTCCAAGAGGAATGAATACTCCAGACAATGAGAAATTCTAAATAAGTGTCTTTTAGAAAAATCTTTATGTAAAGAGCAATCAGCTGCTGATCATACTTCTCAATCAAATGTATGCCAGGATTTATAATAAATTTATTTAACTGACCCACTTTTATTTTTTTATTGAGATACAATGGACATACAGGACTGTATGTTTCAAATGTATAGCATACTGATTTGACTTACATATATTGTGAAATGATTGCAACAGTAGTAAGAATAGTTAGCATCCATCATCTCATATTGATACAAAAAAAAAAAAGGAAAAACTTTCCCCCCCGATAAAAACTATTAGGATCTACTTATTCTCTTAATGACTGAAGTATACCATATGGCAGTGTTAATAATAATCAACATGTATGTTATGATCTACTTTTATTTTTAAATACTTGTTTCTTAGCTAATAATTAACATGAAGAAAACACTGTTTAAGAGAAAACTTGCCATATTTGCAATATTAGCAAATTATCTGAATAGCTTATATATGATTATTCAGTCATCTCTTTAAGGACTTTTAGATTTAAAATAGTTCTGCCCTTTTTGAGCAGTCCATGAGTGTTGAGAATATTACTTTACACCGACTTTATTTTTCTATTTCTAGATAGAATAGTAAAATCATTACATTGACAATATTTTAAATGGGAAATAACTTCAAAAATGTTTTAGGGAGAATAGTGGCATTGTTCGGCATTTTTATAGATTGCTAATATCTGGCTTAATGGAAGACCGCTGAATTCTTGTATCTACATCTTCATGAATCAGTTGCGTAGGTTCTGGCTGACAGATATGAAGGCAGTCTAGTATCAGACAGATAATGTAGTTGGAACAGGAATATTTTAATAACCTTTCTTTTTAGATAGCTGTGGATGTTCTCTGATACTATACCAAAACTCAAGAAATGATAATTTCTTAAAAGTTACCTGCGATCTGAAACCATGGCAAACTCTACACTGGTAACAGTAAAATCCAATGGCATGTCTTCCGCTTGTATGCATCTTGTACCCATGCATGATTTTGTAACATTGTGTAATGGTCTATTGGAAGATGGTAGTATGAGTTATGTAGATATTCCAATGTTGACACTTAAAAATATTTGCATCAAATCATGTTTCCTAATATCACCATTGATTTCATTACTGTTTAAAAAATAGGATGCTGAGAAGATCACAGCTTTATCAAAATTCTAATTTTTAGCCCTGGCTGGGTAGCTCAGTTGGTTAGAGCGTTGTCCCGACACACTATGTTTGAGTGTTACATTTCTGGTCAGGGCACATAACAAGAGGCACCCAATGAATGCATACATAAGTGGAGCAGCAAATTGATGTCTCTCCCCCTTTCCCCTTGCTCAATCTAAAATCAATAAAAAATGTTTTAGAAAACATAAAAAATCCAATTTTTGCTTAAAACCTTAAATTTTATCATTGCAACAAGTGGTTTGTTTCCTTGAAGTGATAGGCTCACTTCCTCCAAATACCAAAGTCTGAATAAACATGTTTATTAGCTGCTCTTACTTCATTACATAGGATATTAAAAAGACTTGTGCTTAAGGGTTAAATTGTTTTAAAGATTTTACTGTTTGAATGAAGGTATTCACTTGTTCACGTGGGCATCTTAATGAATCTGGCCCCAACCAATCTTGTGGTATGATATGCACCATTAAAGTTTTGAATTTCGCATTTTCAATCAATTCTATTTTCTTACTTGGTTCCTCATTTTTTTAAATTTTATTTTCAGTATTTATTTGTCAATTTTATCTTTAATATTAGCTTCAATTTTCACTTTTTTCTTATTTCCAATAAATTCATTTGTGCCTATTTTTAAAGGACCTATGTAACTTATAGATCTACAGTCCATTTAGATTAACTCGACTAATTATTTACTCATTCATTTACCTTTTTTAGTATTCACTCCAAAGGACAAGATATTTACCTCCTTGCTCTGCCCGAATATTAAAGAAATTAATAACAACTTAGTTGAAAGGAAAACTTAAGATTAACTTCATTTATCTCTGTTAGTTTTGTTTCCTCTTTAATGAATGACCTTGCCTTGGCTTATAACCCAATGAACTCCACAGGGATCTACCATTTTCCTTTAAAGGATTTACCTTTAGACTCTGAAATGTACTTTATAAAATCTTTCTCATGATCCCTTTAGTGCTTTCAAAAGGGGGACACTAGCCCAATAGTGAATGAAATGACCCAGAAGCCTAAAATCTTGATAAAGATTTAATTATATATTTCTAATATCCCCTTGAGAGCACCTGTGTGCCCAGAAAAAAATTTTGTCGAGAAGACATTTAAAGGTGGTGTTACAGTCATTGACCAATGTAATTAAGTTGGTTTTTTTGTTTTTTGGTTTTTTGTTTAGAGAGGCTCAAACAATTTGGGTGAATTGCTGTTGGTCACAACAGCCAGTGAGTAGCATAAGCAGAAAGTGAACACAGCATTTTACTCCTGATCCTGTCACAATTCTATTTTGCTCAGTTCTAGAAATATGAGTTTCTTTTCAAAATCTACCAATTCTCTATTATCTTTTGTTAATTCCCTCTTCATATGCCATCTGAACTTGAGCTATACAAAATTCCAGGCATAAACAGAATTCTGGTATTCATAACATTGTTTTTAAAAGGTTTAAAAAGAAGGGGGGGCTGTTCTCAGATATAGAAGTTTTACCTGCCCAATTGAGAAATCTGAAAGACAGTGAAAAGCATCTAAAACAGAAGGCACCTACAAACCAGCCATCTAAGGTAATTATCAAAATTTTGGTGTATGGCAGAATGTTTTATGTATATAACTACATAATTTTTATTAAGATGGGTATTCTTTATAGCCTGAGTTTTTAATTATCTGATCTTCCATTATCAAAGGTTCTATATTTTTTAATAATTTCATACATTCTAATGTATAGATGTACAATTAGCCTCCTATTCTGCACATTCAGATTGCTTCTATTTTCTGTCCAGAAAGTACCCAGCCATGTAATATGAAAAATAGAGACAGTTATTGAAGAAGATACACAAGATACAAGCAATAGTGTACATAGGACAATAATACCTCAGTCCCCTTCAAAATTATGACCTTCTTGAGGGAATCTCTTTATTGGTAGTGTTTGAATCACGTCATTAGCAACTGCAGCACGATATTTCTTCTGCTGTGGTACCAGAAACCATTGGAACAAATTTTACCATGAAGCATTTCATGCCAAGATCCTGCGTCAAAATTTCGGACACAGTAGTTTTTGGAATCTCCAGATCAGCTTCTAGTTCTCGCACTGTAAGTCGCTGATCTTTGTTAATTGCAACCTGTATATGTTCATCATTCTCAGGTGTTCTGCTTGTTACAGGCCTTCCAGAATGTGGATCACTTACAACAGATTCTTGACCATCTTTGAAGCATTTGTGCCACACTTTTGTTTGCACTGCACTCATTGCATCATCTCCCAAAAGCCTTCTGAATCATCCGAATAGCTTCTGTGGAGGAATGTTCAGGCTTAACGCAAAATTTGATGCAGATTTGTTGCTCTACTCACTAAGTCATTTTGAATGCTGCAGCCACACTGTACACATGCTCGCTCAATGGCATCTCCTGCCCCCACCGACTGGCACAGTGAAGTCATCATTGTTCATGCAAGCATCTTCCAGTCCACTCTCCTTGGCTGCCAGGTTACATCGATATGCAACCTGTTCTCATTATATTAACAATGGCTGGACTTTTTTTGGACAGACCTTTGTATGTCTGTGATGATACTATATTTAATCTTTTCTTTTTCTACCTGGCAACCAATCTATAAAACAAACAGCCAAACTTGTTAGGATTGTGTAAATAATAAGCAAGCTCTGATTGAAGGGATGTGGATTTCTCAAAAAATAGTATAAATTTAAGCTCATGGAATTTTTAAATGGCAGAGTGATGGATCTTGAGTTCTAAGTCATTCAACCTTGGTTTTGAGAATTCTTTATATATTCTAGATCCAAATCCCCTGTCAAATATATGATTTGTAGATATTTTCTCCCAGTCTGTAGCTTTTCTTTCCTTTTTAAAGGGGTTTTTCATAGAACTAAAGTTTTTAATTTTGAGGAAGTTCAATTCCTTGATATATTTTCTTTTATGGATTATACTTTTGGTGTCTTCTGTAGGAACTACCCTTATGTCCTGCAGATTTTTCCTATATTTTTTTCCTGAAAGTTTTATATTTGATACTTAGATCCATACTCCATTAATATTTGTGTAAGGTGTGAAAGTGTGAGGTTTAGGCTGAGGTGTGTGTGGGGTTTTTTGTTTGTTTGATTGTTTTTGCCAGTGGGTGTCCAATTGTTCCAGTAGCATTTATTGAAAAGACTCTCCATCTTGCATTGAGTTTGCTTTTGCATTTTTGTAAAAGTCATTTGAGTGTACTTGTGTGGGTCTCTTTTGGGATTCTCTGTTCTGCTCCACTAATCTATGTGTTTATCCCTCCACCAGTATGTGTAGTGGATGTGTAAAAGTGTCCTTGTTCATAGGAGAAACATCAAAAATACTAGGTCATGATATCTGCAATTTGCTCTCAAATGGTTAAGCTAAAAGAAAAGACACATAAAATATTAATACCTAGAGACAATAGGTAAAGTATGAAAACTCATTATAATAGTCTTGCAAATTATAAGTTTGAATTTTTTCAAAATAAAAAAAATGTGGTCATTTTCTAAAACAGCATTTTAATTAGGAAAAAAACTGCCTTTGAAAATTTAAACTATGTTTCCAGTTGACAAACTGCAGAGCACCAGCAGTTTATGCAGGAGATTACAGTGAAGATGACGGTTTAACAAAAAGAAAATAGTAATTGTGATCCTGCTGCTTGTTGTATGATGTGCTCTAAGATGATGATAAGGAGGCAAGTTGATCTAAGTTTTGCGAAAGTTATAGGAAAGGGCCTACTTATTTATAACAATTTTGAATGGGGTTTGAGACATCATATCATTTAATCCAGTGATGGAAATGGCACAGGAAAGCAATGTAGCCTGTGTCTTTGTTATTCTAGAACTGAGACTTTCTGGTTTATTTGTCTCTCCTCTTGCCTTTATCATTGCACAAGGAGTAGCTGCAGTAGTTCTTTGATACACGCTGTGAAAATGACTATTGTCATAATTATCACAGATTGATATTCAACCTACCTTGAGAATACAACAGGGCGGGATCTCCCTGGCTGTCTGATTTGAGGTATCTGTGAGCCCAGGTCCAAAAACAAAACCTTGAGGTGAAGCCAGAGGTCAGTTAATGTGTGACCAAAAGCTCTGAGGCACAAGGGAAGAGATAAACTACAGTGAACTGGCTGGGGGCTGGAGACGCTGGTCAACACAAGTGGACACAGGGCGGGAAGAGAAGGAATGGAGCATGAGTGTGCTGTGGCAGGAGGTGGGCTCAGGCACCTTAGCTGCAGTAGGTCCTTGGAACTCTGTCCCTTTCATTCTTTACAGGCTTCCTGGAGACCGAACGTGAAGCTTGAATGTGGGAGGCTCTCGGCAAACAGTTGTCATTGTCATCATTATCATGGAAGTGTCACTACCCTGATCATACTGAGCTGCTGTATATCTGAACCTAGAGATATGAATTCATTTGAAGCAATTATTTACTTTTATTTATGTATCTCAAGCTTCAATTCTATATTAATTATGTTTATGTCACTCCTAGTTATTATTTTCCTGAGTAGAAAACAATGGAAGTTATATCCTGAGAACCTTAATGCTGAAAAGTTCTTTATTTCCTAGAAGGAGTTTTCACAACTATTTAGTACTTGTTTTATTTCATTGTGTTGAAATATTGTTTTCTTTGGGCATATCTGGTACTCTATTTCTCTGACTCTCCATAGATTCCTCGCCTGCTCTTTCTTTGCTGGTTCACTTTCTTCAAATAGGCAGTTAAATATTAGAGTTCTTCAGGGCTCAGGCCTACCCTTTCCCCTTTCTCACTGTATACTTTATCCCTGTCAAGGGTTCTCATCCTTCGTTGTACATTAATGATCACATTCATTCAGGTTTCATACCATCATTATGTTAACCATTCTCAAATTTTCATCTGCACCTCTCCTCTGAGCACCAGGCCTATATATCCAACTATTTGCTCAGCATCTTATTGTCTTGCAGGCATCTCAGAATCATGAGTTTAGACAAAACTTATCTTCTCCTCATTCCTAGTTTTCCATGTTCCAAAACTCTGAATCATAGTACCTTTCAACAGTTGCTTAAGCCAAAAAACTCTGGGAGTCATCCTTGGTACTTCTTTTTCTTACTCCACATATCCAATCCATTATCAAATCCTGTTTATTTTTATCTCTTAAGTATCTCTTAAATCTTTTTGCCTTTCTTCCTATTCACTGATTCTACTACCTAAAGATACCATCCCTGCTTGCGGACTGTTATTAGTCTTCCTGAATCTGCTTTTGCTCTCCTTAATTATATCCCCAAGTTTCTCATCATTTTCTGGTCAAAATCATTCAATCACTTTTTTTGTTCTCATGAGAAAAAGAGACAAAGGTTCTTAAGTGGGCCTCTAAACCTACACGGTTTGCTCCTTTCTTAACCTTTCCAGCCTCATCTGTCACCCCTGTCCTTACTAGATACCTGGCATTATAGCCATAGATTCTATTCTTTCAAAACTGCCATACACATTCCCACAGAGAGTCTCACACATGCTGTGTCCTCAACACAGGACACCTCCACTCTCATGCTCTTCCCCATCTCGCTATGTATGATCTACTCATCTGAAAGCTCACTTCTCTCCTGGTTTGCTCAAGGCAGCCCCGATGACCTTGTACTGTTAAGGTCTTGCTATGTGTTCCCAGAGCACGCATGCCTGCCTCCCCTACAGGTGTTTTCTATATCCCCTATATAAACTACTTACACCTGAATCCTTGTCTCAGGGTCTACTTTCTGTGGAACCCAAGCCAAGACATAGAACAAATCTCAGAGCCTGGTGCTCAGACTAGCAAAATCAGCATTACTTGGAAATCTCTTAGAAAAGCAAATTCTGAAGCCCTGCTCCAGACCTCCGATACAGAAACCTATGGGGGTGGGATCAGAAATTTGTGTTTTAACAAGACCTCAGGTGATTCTTGTGCACCCCAAAGTTTAAGAACCACTGGAGTAAATCATCCCTTCTTCCCCAAACAGAAAACCTACCTCTGTCTTTTTCCTCTTGTTCAAATATATCTCTCAAAAGTTAAAAAACAGCCCTGGCTGGTGTGGCTCAGTGGATTGAGTGCTGGCCTATGACCTGAAGGGTCACCAGGTCGATTCCCAGTCAGCGTACGTGCCTGAGTTGCCGGCCACGTCCCCAGTTGGGGGCACGTGAGAGGCAACCGATTGATGTTTCTCTTGCACTTTGATGTTTCCCTCCCTCTCTTTCTCCCTCCCTTGCCCTTCTTTAAAAGTAAATAAACAAACAAACAAATAAATAAATAAATAAAAATTAAAAGTTAAAAAGTAAAATCTTTAGAATTTTTCAAGAGTCTTATATATCCTGGGCACTACACTTCTTGAAATGATTTTTAAGAGCTTTAGGCCATCAGTGCTATTTGCCCTTGTGTATATGTCCCATTTACAAGAGTGATCGATCCTATTTTTAAAAATCTGACATCATTTGAACATGCAGTTACTTTTATTTCATTAAGTATTTCCCCCTTTCCTTTTTCATTGGGATCAGTTTATGATAACATGGTTAGAATATCCTTTAGTAACATTTTTTAAAAGTCTCTGACCCAGAGCCTCCATCTGAACTTGCTGAAATATGCTTTTTTCCCCACTAATTCACAGGTCTTCTTCCAAAGAGAAATTTTTTTATAAAGAATTCTTTTCCAATCTATGAAGACATTCAATTCAGAATTATTGTCAGCTGTACCTTAATATTTTGATAACCTGCTTTATTTTAGGAGATACTTATTCCCAACAATGTTAGATATTATCACCACCTTCCAATATTGAATCTCTAACTGAATCTCTGTATCTTGTGTGGCTGTAACGAAAGCAGGCTCTGGTCAGCTTAACTTCTTTGGTCAAATTATTAGTAGTGTTTTGACCTGAAGAGTAATATCATCAAATTTCTTCCACTGTAGAAATGGAGGCAAATAGTCCTTTTGTTTATTGGAATGCAGATCCATAAAAATATTTGACAACCTTAGAACTTAAATGTTGTTTTCGAAAACTACAAATTATGTAATATATTGTTCTTTGATAATTACCAATTTTTGAACACTGTTGAACAAATCCCTTAGCATGGAAATCAGTGCAGTTTTCCATAGTCGTCATCATACAATCTACAATCTAGTTTTTTGTGTTTTTTTAAAATTTTATTTTGTATTGGTTTTAGCTCAGTGGTCAGACAATCATATACTTTACATAGCATTCCCCTTGACATTTCCAGTGCCCCAACTGTTACCAAATACAGTTATTACAGTATTATTGATTATCTTTCCTGTGCTGTACTTTACATCCCTGTGGCTATTTTGTAACTACCAATATGTGCGTCTTAATCCCTTCCCCTCTTCTGCCCAGTCCCCTGACACCCCGCCCCCCGGCAACCACAAGTTCACTCACTGTGTCTATGAGCCTGTTTTAATTTTGTTTATTTATTTTGTTTTTAGATTCCACATATAAGTGAAATCATATGGTATTTGTCTTTCGCTGACTGGCTTATTTCACCCTCTAGGTCCATCCATTTTGTCATAAATGGTAAGATTTCATTTTTTTAATGCCCGAGTAATATTCCATTGTATAAATGTCCCACAGTGTTTTCACCCACTCATCTGTTGAGCACTTGGGCTGCTTCCGTATCTTGGCTATTGTAAATAATGCTGCAATGAACATAGGGGCGCACTTATTCTTTTGAATTACTATTTTGAGTTTCTTCAGATATATTCCCAGAAGTGGAATCGCTGGGTCATAAGGCAGTTCCAGTTTTATTTTTGAGGTAACTCCATGCTGTTTTCCACAGTGGCTGCACCAGCCTGCATTCTCACCAACAGTGCATGCGGGTTTCCTTTTCTCCACATCCTCACCAGCACTGTCATTTGAGGATTTATTGATGATAGTCATTCTGACAGGTGTGAGGCGATATCTCATTGTGGTTTTAATTTGCATTTCTCTGACAGTTAGTGACGTTGAGCATCTTTTCATGAAAGAAAAGTAGTTAAAAAATACCACCCTTTTATCTATTACATACTGTATAATTTTAATATACTTTGGGCCCATTGCTTTGATTGATTCTCACAATGATGATGCAGAAAGGACAAATATCATTCCCATTTTACAGGGGAGGAGTCTGAGTCAAAGTAAATAAGGTTTGGTGACTGGTCTAAGGTTATAGACCAGCTTGATAGCAGCTAGAACCGGAATTAGAATTTAGTCCCTACTTCTTAATCCAATACTCTTCCCAACACACTGGCTGCCCATAAAAGGTAAAACTGCCTGTGGGTTTGGCTGTCATGCAGAGACATGTATGAACTCTGTATTCCCCTTTTCTACATGTCTGGTATCCCCTTCTAGAAGACAACCTTCTCGATCCAGGTCTCTGGACTTATCTATTAGCCACCAAGGCCCTTGATGGTGCCTTTGACATGCTCTCCCTGTATTTTGTCCCCAGGACTGAGACTCCGAGAATTTAGCTTATTAAACTTACTGAATGAATGATTTGTATTTAATGAGTGGTTAGTTGTGCCAGGGACTGTATCGCACTCTGGGCAGACGCTATCGAGCAGAGACACATAGTCCCTGCCCATGTGATGTTTGACAGTAGTGGGCTAGAGACAAGCATCAAACGTTCATACATGCAGGGCCATGTATGCTATCTGATGCTATGAGGGCACGAAGTAGCAGGATTTGATTGTGGCAGAGAGGCCACAGAGAAGATCCCAGGTGAAACTGGATCTGAAGGAAGAGTACCCATTAACTAGACAAAAACAGGGGTAGAGAAGTAAACCAGTTCTTCCAGTCTTTCCCAACATTGCAAACTCCTTTGAAGTTCAGAAAGTTTCTCAGACCTCCCTGCGGGAAGAGACACTGATTATTATGGTTCAGGAAATATACAGTGCTATTAGTCCATTAACAACTCTAACTGGATTTACAATTTATTATTCGCTCAACAAGGATATACAATTGAACCATATATGTTATTTTCATGGGATATTATTTATTGACGATACAGACAACTCCTTATACTCTCTCAACCGCCTTAGGGTTTGGTGCCCCTGAGTTGTCCAGCTCTGAGCTAATTTGTGAGCATCTACTGTTGGGAGAAGAGAAAGCAGGACTTTTCCTCTCCTCTCTTTTTCTCTCCCCTACTAGGCACCAAAAGTGTATTTTTCAGTCATTTCTTGTAGAATTCAGTCGCAGCCAGTTTCCAGTCCAGCTTCAAGGGATGGATGGATGGACTGTGAAAAGATTTGGTGTTGTTTTAGAGTAAGTAACCTTGAAATGGGAAAATTGTATTAAGGGAAGAGAGAACAAACATTGGGTAACGCAGTGTTTGGTTAAACTATGACTCTGGCATACCCTATGGTTCAGTGTAAGATTTTGTTTGGGAAAAAAAACAACCACGGTTCTTTTAAGAAAGTTTAAATAAGTCTGTTCAAAGCAAGATCCTCTGGGAATAAAGTCCCAGACTAGTGGCATGTGTCTTCCCTACGAAAACAGCTTGGCTCCTCCTGTTCCTGGGATGTCTAACATCCTAATCGCAGTCCCTTGACCTTTTTGGCTTAAATCTTAGCCTAGACCCTTCCGTGAAGACACCACTGACCGGTTCAGAGACTGGAGTCCTCTTTGCCCGGCCCCCTGCGTATGTGGGAAGATCCCCAACCTAAGAAGATTGCGTTGCAGCAATCATCCCGCCGTCTACGTGTCTCCGCAGAAGGCTGGCAACTCCTAAGCAGCGGCTAAAAGGTGCTCAATAAATGCTCTGAAAGGAATTTGTTATTGCTCGTGAAACAGTGAGGTTTTAAGATAAAAATTACACGGCGATTTGGAAGAAAACTAACTATGTCAACCCTGCCACAATTTTAAGCTCTGGGGACACTTGTACTGTAGTCCATTTTCGTGAGTCTATGACAGGAAAACCGGCAGCTGTGGGGGAAGGAAGCACATACTTATATTGTTTATCTGTCACATAAGTAACACGTTGTTCCTAAATGCCAGGCCAAGTCAGTGGTAGTGATGAAAATGCAGAAGGAATGAGTAATGGCATCAAGTTACAAATGTAGCTAGGCAGCCGACACATTAGAAAAGCTGATTAAAACACATACATGATATAGCCACAAGGTGGCAGCATAAAACTATGACATTAGGGCTAGATCATTCAAAGAACTAAGGGCTTGGCCAGAGTGGAGAACAAGTAATATAGGGGCAATTCAAAAAGGGAAGGGAGAAAGACCGTGGTTTGTAATAATTGCTGCCCACATCTTTATAATTTTGTTTCCCGTAGTAAAAAAAGACAGACGCACACATAGACACACTCATACACAGCAAAGCCTCATGAAATGCACACTTAACTCGTGTCACTCTCAGGAAGCCCCACCGTGAGAATGAGATGTTTCAAGGATGAGTTGGCAGGTACCTCAGGTGGGCCTCATTTTCTTTGCAGCTCTCACAGTATGACTTTAGAGACTATTTAAGCACTTCCTGAGGGTAATTTCACTTTTATTTGGTTTTCACTTGATGTATTTACTTTCGAACCTAACCCTTTTAGAATTGATGTGACTCGACTCTGCTTATAAAAATATACATATATAAATTTTTATGTGTTACTTATAACATGTGTAGAGGCATATAACACAGACCGATAAGTCGGGGAACCAGTGCTTTCCATCATTCCTCGAATATAGTAGCTGCTTCATGTACGTTTGGAAACAGATAAAGGAAAGGAAGGGACAGACTTATCAGCAGACCAAAAAGTCAGCATAGTATAGAGGGTCACACCCTATTCACCACAGTGTAGGGAGCAAAGCGCAACCACAGAGACAGAGAATGTCCACTTCTCCTCCTCTTGCTTCCACAGCAAAACTGCTGTGTCCAAAGGTCCGTGAAGCTCAGGGTCCCCTCTCCAATTATGACCCAAGCTGTCACCACCTCCACATGTCCTTCTCCAGGTCTTCACTCATGATTGTGAAACATTGGGGAAAATAAGGGTATTATGAAGGTGATTAGAAGGCAAAGTTTATTGAGGACAAACACGCTGATTGAACTCTCATGGTTCCAGTACCATGCACAGAGTAGGCACTTCATAAAGATTGATTACAAATCCAGCCTGCCAAAAAAGAAGTCTGAAAGGTAATCACAGAACCATGTGAAAATGGAGAATTACTGAAGAAATCAAAAGGGAATGTTATTTTTGGTAAATCATTTATATACTACATAAAACAGAGCTTTTGTTAAGTATCTAACAAATCAAAATTACATTTTAGCAAGATTACCTTTCCTCAGAGCCACATTAGGCTAAAAAGAGCTCTGGGTATAGGGCAACAGGTACTGTCTCATCCCGCCTTCAAGAGGTTTATAACTTAGTGGGAACAAAAAAAATCACATGTCCATAAAAATATATTCAACAATGTAGAGCAAATATGAACTCTGGAGAATCTCAGAGGAGGGAGAGGTCCCTGGTGGTTTCAAGGAGACTTTCGTAGAGGAGACTGACTGACTGTGGCTAGAACTTTGGAAGGTGAGTCACCCCTAGATAACAAGAGGAGTGGAAGCATTCTTGGAAGTGATGGCCAAGAAATAGACTCAGGAAAGCGTGAAGGGAGCAGTGTGGACGGAACAGATGTCCACGGAGGTTGTGGCAGGAGATAAGACTGACACTCAGATGTAGCAGAGCATGAGGACCCCTGGGAGCTAAGTTCAAAGGTCTGTTCTTTACTTCAGCAACACTGAAGATCATTGAAGAGGGTAATGACCTGGTGAGGGCTGAACTTTTGAAAGATTACGCAGTGTATACTGATTTGGGTATGATGAGAGATTTAGATAGTATTTTGTTTTTAAAATAAAAAACATCATAAAATACAATCTGCAGTTATGATACATAAATAAATGTTCAAACATATTACGGCCAATAGATTTACTACATGTCCATTAACTGACAAATGTGCATAAATAAAATGTGGCACATTCATACAATAAAATATTATTTGGCGATAAAAAGAAATGAAGTCCTGATACATGTTGCAAAATGGATAGACCGTGAAAATATTATGGTAGTTGAAAGAAGCCAGACACAAAAGATCACATATTGTATGATTCCATTTATATGAAAAGTCCAGACTATGCAAATCCCTAGAGACTGAAGGAAAATATGGTTGCAAAGGTTGGGGAGATTGTGAGGAAATGGAGAGTGACAACTAAAAGGTACAGGTTTTTGGCGGGGGGGGGGGGGTTGGGTAATAAAAGAACCTAAAGTTGATTGTGGTATGGTTACACAACTCTGTGAATGTACTAAGTCATTGAATTCCACACTTCAAAAGGGTGTATTATGTGGTCTGTGAATTATACTTCAATAAGATTACTACCAAAAGAAAAATACCTACTGCAATAACATCGTACTGGAAAAGACTTCAGGATGTTATCTAATGCAATTTAGTCAATTAGATGTGGCTCATCTAATATAATAACTAATTCGTTGAGCACCTACCGCATGTCCGGTATTTGGCTAAGATGTTGACAGAGCCCTGAGGAGGGGTACTTGGCTCAAGCTGGATCAGAGAGAGCTCCCTGGAGGGGAAGGTGCCTAAGTCAAATGGAATGGTAACCAGGTATTCAGCAGTGTGAGTGACTTAGTTTGGGGGCAGGTTGTGCAGGGAAGCCATCATGCTTGGTATAATTGGTGTAAAAAGCACCAGACTGGGAAGGAGTAAGAGATCTGGCTAAAGACATAAACATAACACAGAAGGCCTTGGGTACCATGCTGCATAGACTGGACTCTATGTGTAGCTTCTAGTGTGCCACTGAATGGTTTACCCTAGAAAGTGACACACTGCTTGTGTCTTGGGCAGATCTCTCTGGACATGGGAAAGAGAAATTCAAAGGGGACCATGTGGACAGAAGGTGCCAGTTAGGAGACCAAAATCCAGAAGAAGGAGATGCTTGAGACTCTGAAAGGTTAAAGTGGTAGGATTACGGGTGGGGAAGAGACAAGGAGCTCCCAAAAGTTTGAGGAGGAAGGGTAAGCCAAACTTGATATGGCTCAGGTGTGAGTTTAAGGGAGTTGAGGCGATCCAGAAAACCGGTATTCTAGTTTTATGCCCAGGAGGAGCAGCCATGCGCTGTGATACGCTTGCAGGAGACAGAACTGCCCTGACAGGAACAAATTGCGTTGTTCTAGATCCGTTGATTTTGAGAGGTGTTCAGCAGGAGTTGGATTCTGAATCTGAAGCTGAAGGATAGGATGTCACTGAAACCATGAGAAGAGAGTAGATACAAATATAATAATATATAATATATATCATATCATGATATTTAGTAGTTGTTAACTTTCACTGCATACCCCCTTCGTGTTTACATGTATTAACTTACTTAATCCTCCCCCAGAATCTATTCAGTTGACACTTTTACCCCCTTTATGTAGAAATGACAGATTGGAAATAAGAGAAACTCCACAATTTCCTAAACTACATCTACCTACCTGCCTCATATACTTGGTCTGTTGTGAATACAAGTTACGTTTTGGGGAAGCGCAGTCTCACCACCTGTGTACTGGATCTCAGCCTCGATCACCTGCTGAAGGACACTGTTTCAGGCATTGTCCCCTCTCACTGTCCATCATAAAAATTTCCCTCCCTACTGGATCATTCTTATCAGCCTTTAGTCTCATCTTCTGTCCCAGTTCCAAAAAAATCCAAACCAAAACTCTCTTGACCCCACTTTGCCTTCTAGCTCATGTCCCAAAGAGTTGTCTGTACTCATTGTCTCTAACTCCTCTCTTTCATTCTTGTTCGACTCACTCCAGTATGGATTTTACTGCTTCTAATCTGCCAACATTTTTCTTAACAAAGTGGTCCAAGACCTCCATTTTCCTCAACGCAATTGTCAGTAATCGCTTCTCATCTTGTTTGACCTGTCCAGCTTCTGACTCAGTTGACCACCCGCTCCGTCTTTCCCGTTTACTCCGGATCTAACACACTTTCTTGGTTCTCTTCTTGCCTCTCTGGTCACTCCTTCATCTCTTTGCTTATTTCTTTTTGTGTCCCTGAGGTTAGTTCAGTGTTTTTGAACACACACATGCACACATAAGCTGTTCTTCAAATTCTCCTTGAAACGGTTTTTACATCTACTGGTTCTTTATTAATTGATGAAATAAAATCTTTAACATGTATACATTTGTATTTTCATGAGAGTCATCATTTTACTTGTGCCTTAACGGTCTATGAGTGAAACATGATTAAAGCAGAATTCATTTGCCTACAATCTTTAATGGACTTAATCTATACAAGTAATATGCTTATAAAGTAACTCAACTGTACAGAAGCCAACTACAGATTTTAAATCCTGGAAAGATCATGATATCCAATCCTTTCCTTTATATAAAAACAATATTAATATTAAAGAAGGTTTCGTGACAACCTCCCATGCAAAGGAAGAGAGTTTAGGAGGCCAATTCAAAGATTTATATTTTATAGAGAAAGAACATTTTTATAATCACTGTAAGATCAAATATATAAATAAAATAAGTTTAGTGAAAAGACAGCTGATATTCAAGGAGGCTGATGTAAAACTAGATTCCTCAAACAAATCTCAGTCCCATTAAACTTCATTAGCAAATGGCTTATGCATTTTATCAGGAATGCAAATTTCTTCCCAGAAGGATGTTCTTTGCAAGTCCAGGTTCAGGACAACTTTTGTTTACACTAATCTCACAGTGTAAAGTACAAGAAAGTATACAAAATTTGTGAATTTCCCTTCAACTTCTTTGGTGCTTTCAAATAAATATATCACATTTCAGATACTTTTCAAACATTTTTTTCTTCTCTTTAAGGTCCCCGAGCAAAGACTTAGTCCAGCTAAAGAAAAGTTCCACAATTAAACAAACCAAAAAAAGCTTTCTTCCTTCTGTGCTTTGGTTCCTTCCTCAGATTTGGCTCTTATCGTCAGTTTCTTGTGTGTTTCTTGTTTGTGCTGGTACCCGCAAGCAGAGCTGTCTGAAACATTTATTTTTCTTCTTTTCAATTCTATAGGTTACCCGCTCCTGCCCTAGCCAGGTGAAAGCTCACTGAGATCTAGATGGAAGAAGAACAGGCTGGACAATTTCACCACTCAGGGCGACTTGTCACTACTCAAGGTGACAACGGTGGGCTTACCTGATGCTCTCTCAGGAAACTGGACACGGACACGCAGCATTTCTGGTGGAGGGAGGAGGAGCCTGGGAGGACCCCGACTCGGCGCAGGACCAAGGGCCCTCCATTAGAGGCTCAGAGATCTGGGGGGGAGGAAATCCCTGCCAACCTCCCGGAAGCCCGAAATGGCCCGTGCAAAACCCTGAAGAACACTGAGACGGGGACTCTTACCTTTCTCAGAAGGCGAAATGCTCGGCCAGGGAGTGAGGGCTGAAGGTGGGTGGCGGGAGGATGGAGAAGCCGTGGGGGTGGAAGGAAGGGGGGCTGTAGTTGAGAAATCTTCTCAGGAACTGAACTCTGAGGCTGTGTCCCTTGTGGGAGCTGAGGGAGCAAGCTCTAATTTCGGGTTAGCGTGGTTTTGGGACTTTTGAAGGCCTGGGCTCGCCTTCTCATTTGGAACCCCGACCCCACATCCTTCCAAATACACTAAATATTCAATATATTTTTATAATTCTGCTTTTGAAAATACTTCGCTGTAATTTTTAATTTTTTTTGCCTTTCTTCATAATCATGTTTACGTGAGATTTCTTGCAAAGTGAGAAAATCTGATCTGTAAATATTTTTCAAATACACACATATTGATGAATATTCAGTGTAATGCTAGATGAATTTGACAAGTATGATTTGGTACAAGATTTAATTAGACATTTATTACTTGTACATCTGTAGCTTTATTTTTAGTTTAGAGTAGACCCCACCCCCACCCCGCGCCCGCCGGCCCGCCCCCTCCCTTTCCTGCTGCTGGGTCTGTCTCAAGCATTTGTGCAGACAGCATTGTTCGAGCTCACTGGCCCTAGGCCCCGTTTCTATGGTGTCTAATGGGTAAAACAGCTCACAGTCTCTGGTTTGGAGGTTGGAGCTGCTTCCTGGAACTGTCATAAAAAAAAAACCAAAAAAAAAAACCCTGCCTATTCCTTCAGAATTCTGTGGGAGGTCTATCCAGGGAAGATGAAGTACCAAGGGAAGAGGCAGGTCTCACCCCTATCATTTTGGGGCCATGGGCCCCTTTGTTAGTCTGGTGAAGCTCATGGATCCCTTCTTGGATTGAAGTTTTAAATGCACAGGATATAAAATAAAATTCCCAGGATTACAAAGGAAGCCAATTATGTTGAAATAAGGCTAGCAAAAAGAATACATTTGTGAATAGCAATACATGTTTATTAATGTATTAAATGACAAGATCTAGCTGTGAGTCAAATAACTACCATAATTCAGCAGCAATGAGTAGAAACTATATTTTGAGATATCAGCAGTTACTGTGATCTGATATGAAAGCATTTGTTATTCTACTGGTGACAGTCACAGGTACTGACACTGCTATTAGGGCTTTTGCCTATTTTTGCAGTGGAGAGAAATGCTACATTTTTATTATAGATTAGTGAAATTAAGATGTAGTTATTTTTGCCATTGAATTCACAGAACCCCTGAATTCTATCCATGCTTGTGGACCTCAGGTTAAGATCAATGGAAGGCGATGGGTGCCCTACCATCATGGATTATGCGGGAGGATTACGGGCACCAAATGGCTCTCAGCCTGAGAGATTCTGAGGCTGAGTCTCTGGCTCTTTCAGCCCCAGACCACTGCCCCTACTCCACTGATGTAGTATCAGTCAGACAGAAATTAAGTGCCCTTGAGTATTTGAGATTTTCAAAGTGATTCCCAATCTCTAATTCAATGCCAGAGCTATGACTTTAAACTGTACTCTCAATTCTCTGAGCAAATGACCCCTAGACCGGTCTCTTGAGGTACCCTACTTTAAAAGCTTTTCATGTTTTTTTCTGAAATTTATTTTACCTTTAGCTCTACAGTTCACATTTCACACAGACCACCACTAACTCACCTTCTCATCCATCCAACCATCTGTCCATCTGTCTATCCACCCGCCCACCCAAACACTTAACCACACATTTAATAATGATACTATGCTGTAAATGTAGGAATGTGTAATTTATCTCTCTTGTTCATAACCTTGTACTGGAAAATATCTACATTAGTGCAAAGGATCATCTATGACAGAACCATCCTCAGAAGTTTCTAGCATAATTAAAGCAAATCATGTCATTTCACTATGCAGGACTGACAGAGGGCCAATTTGTGAAACGGACAGGTTATTCTTGGGTCCTCCTTAGACCTGAAATGTCTAACACCTGGTAGTAAAATTCCCCAGTGCACATGTAAGATGACGCTCATTTCCATGATTACTCATTATCTCTTTTTTTTTCCTCTCTCCTCTCTCAGATGACACTTGAGTTATGCCACTAGGAGCAAATGTCGTTCTTTGCCTTTTTGCCCAAACCTGCAATGAGTCCCATCTTACCTATTCCGTGCACACCTTGCTCTTCTGGTCACACAGAGCAAAGCCAATAACTGGAGGGCCCAGAACCCGCAGCAGCACCTGTCAAAGCCGAAGTCCAGAGGTTTCCTCGATGTGTGTATGTGTGAGGAATCACCTGCTGCTGCTTCTCAGCGCCGTGCTGGGGCTCTGAAAATCTGATGCTCATGACATTATTGCCGTGACTCTCTTCGCCATCCAAGGGCATAGGTCGTAGTTCTGAATGATAGGGTTCCTTCCCTCCCTCTTAGCTCCTCGAGCACTTTGGTGACCAGTGAATCTTGTCAAAACCAGCCTCTCTATCATCTTCTCCACTTGGACTGACCCGAGAGTCCATCTTCTCTTTTTAATTGGCTTCCTAAATCCAGATATAGTCTATAAGCAAGCATATCGCTGCTTGAACCTGGCACTCGGCACATGCCTGATGTTTTATAACACTGATCAGATTGAGTTCTTATAACTGATTTAAATGCCAAGTTGATTTAAATGCCCCTGTAAACTACTTAAAGGCAGAGATCATGCCGTTTGTTTCTGTATCTGCATCATGGTGGTGGCTCCCTATATACATTTTGGAATAAGTGCATAAATATATTAATTAAAGAATATTCCAGCTTCCTTCAATTACTTCTTTTGTTCATGAACTCCCTTATGTAAACATCTCTGATCCATGCTCTAGTTGGGTCTATGTTACAGGCACGAAGTATATATATGAATATATATAATTTTTAATATGCTAATCATTCCCATTTATTTTATTTCTATTTTATATGTAAGCAAGTTGAAACTCAGATTGTTTAACTTTCCCATGCCCAGGTAGCTAATAAATGGCTGAAGTTCTAAGCGCTCAAACCCCAGTCTTTTTGAGGCTGGTTCTATCTTCCCCCTCACCGTAAGGCGACAGTGCCCGAAGTGTGGACCACAGATCCCTGAGTGTCTTGGAGACACTTTCAGAGGTCCGCAGGTCAAAACTATTTTCACAATGATGCTGACATTTGCCTTTGTAAAAAATTGTGTTGACAATGCACCTTGATGTGAAAGCAGCGGCCATAGTAGTCATTGCCGGCTGCATGGCCAGGTACCTGGAGTGAAAACAACAGCACGACAGTCTCACTTTAAAATGTTTTGATGAAGCTATAAAAATTATTTTGGTTAACTTTGGACCCTTGAGTGCCCATCATCATTTTAATATTCTGTGTGACAAAGTGGGAAGTACATATTAAGCACTTCTGCCACATACCAAAATAACTTCATCTTGAGGAAAGCACTTGTGTGATAGCTGGAGATGTGAGCTCCTTTTCTCTTGGAAGACTATGTTGGGGGAAGCCCCCCAAAAAACCAGAATTATCTTCTGGAGGGTGGACCCTTGTAGTACAGTCTTCCCTTGCTAGGTGAGTGTTCTAGGAACCCATCTGTATCAGTGTGCCAGCTGGCATTGTGAGAGGCTGCGTTTGTCTTAAGTGAATGTTTTTTGAAGGCTCTTTCAACACGTTTGCCCATTTCACGATGGGTGTTTTACGAGTGCACCTGCCCACACTGTGCTGTGTTCAGCAGTTTTTAACCAAAAAATGGCAGGACCCTGTACCCCACCCTCCCTATTCACCAGATCTCTCCCCAAGTGACTTCTTTTTTGTTTCCCCGGATGAAAAAAGTCCTCAAAGGGAAACATTTCCAACGTAGAAGAGATAAAACAAAAAAATGGCAGAAGCACTAAAAGGCATCAAAATCCATGAGTTCAGAAGCTGTTCAGAGCAGTGGAAAATGCGTGTCAATAGGTGTATTGCATCAGGTGGAGAGCACTTTGAAGGTGCCTGAAGTTTAAACACATAAGAATAAATACACACTTTTTTATAAATAAATTCTATTTGTTGGGTCCCTTTCGTATTCTTTTAAAGAACAGCTGTTAAAGAAGCACACTTAAAGAAAACTGTGGTTATTCAGTATTTGGCAAAAATCTTGAAAATGAATGAAGTGAGCCTAAAATGTCAAAAAACAAACAAACAAAAAACCAAAATCTGCTGACAGTATTTATTGCCAATGATAAAAATCGAGCTTTCAAGAGAAAGGTAGAATTTTGGAAAACTTTTATCTGTCACAGTGAATTTAACAGATTCCCAAATACTTATAAACTTTTCTGATATGATTATAGGTGATACTAACGAAAGGGTTTCTCTAAGAAGGTAATTAGAGACGTTAACATTTGGAAGGTCTAGATTTCCTAAAAGAGGAATGATGTTAAAATCATGCATGGGTAAATGATTTACTCAAAATGGATTAGATAGCCCAATGGATTTTAATATAACAGAATAAGGCAGTTCACTGATGTGGTTGAAGAAAATAGAGCTTGTTGTGTTTGGGTATGATATTTAAGAACAGCCACAATGATCTAAAATGGCTATTAAATACTCATTTTTTTAAATTACATTTTTGTTTGAGGCTGAATTTTCTTCATACATTTTAATTGTGACAGTGTATTGTGTTGGGTTGAATGCAGAAGCAGATCTGAGAATCCAGCTGTCTCCTATTAAAACAGACACCAAGAGATTTGCCAAGAAGTGTAACGATGCCACCCTTGCCACTGTATTTGTTTCGGAATACATACTTAGTTTTATTAATGTATTATTTATGTTACATATAATTGACTTCAAATTGGTATTTAAAAAATCCTTACTTGAAGATGTATTTATTGATTTTTAGAGAGAGAGGGAGAGAAAGAGGGAGAAGGAGGGAGGAAGGTGGGGGGGTGGAGAGAGAGAGAGAAACATCAATGTGAGAGGGAAATATCTATCATTTGCCTCCTGTGGATGTGCTGACCAGGGATCAAACTTGGAACCTAGGTATGTGCCCTGACTGGGAATTGAACCCACAACCTTTTTGTGGTACAGGATGATGCTCCAACCGAGTCAGGGGCCAGGGCTCAAATGAGTATTTTGTAAGGAGTTAATAAATAAAAATTTTTCTCAGTTCCAACTTCTAGTCAGGCGAACATTGATAGAAAACTCAAAAGAACACAATTTCTTGCGTATCTTCAATTATTTTTCAGAATGAAGTGGGGTCTCTAGACAAAAATGTTTGGTGCTGCTGCGGAGACATGCGCATGTGACGGGAAGGAGCAGATGCCGACCACGTACAGCAGAGTGCTGAGGGGATTATTGCAGTTCGCAACAGACTATGGTGAAATGAATCATACAGTGTATCATTTCTCGCTCAATCATTTTTGGGGTTAAAGTGACCCAGGCTGAATGTTATTGTAAATTAAAAGCTGGAGCCCAGAAAACAGAAAGAAGAAAGGAGATTCTTTCCCTCAAATTTCTTTTGCTTCTGTCTAGCAAAATTTGTCTCGCTAGACACAGCAAACGCTTCAATAGTGGCGTTGATCTTCATGCACTTTAGGAACACAGTGTAACAGAGCAGGCTTCCTCCCCAGGCACCAGCCCAATCTTGTGCTGTGTGTGTGACCCTGTTTACCTTTTGCTCTCTTGCTGTTGTTGCACTGCAGGTAGTGTCATTTACATATCCTTTGGGAAGTATCTGTCATTTTAGCATATGTCTGGGTGACTTTCCTCAGAAGCCACAGTGTCAAAAGCCAAAAAAGCCAATGCAATGGAAGATAAGCTAGATGACACATAGTATTGGACACATAGAAGGTGCTACTTGCTAGTTGTTAAATCAGATGAACTGAACTTTGGCGATTTCTCCCTTCCCCCCGTTATCCATGGGAGATATGTTCCAAGACTCATAGTGGATGCCTTAATTTGTGTATAGTACTACACCCTGTGTATACTATGTTTTTTTCCCTATACATACATACATTTTCACCTAAAGGGAGCACTTAACCCCTTATTTTTGGCATATCTGAATTGCCAACATTACTACTCTTGAATTTGGGGGCCATTATTAAGTAAAATAAGAGTTACTTGAACCTAAGCACTGCAATACCGCTACAGCTGATACCAACACGGCTAATATGTGACTAACAGGTAGGTCGTTTATACAGGTGGGTATACTGGACAAAGAGATGATTCACGTCCACGTGGGATGGAGTGGGATGATGTGAGGTTTCATCATGTCACTTAGAATGGCACACAATTTGACATTATGAATTGCTTATTTCTGGAACTTTCCATTTAATATTTTTGGACCATGGTTGACTGCAAGTAACTGAAACCTCGGAAAGTAAGTAGGGACTACTGTATCAAGGGGCCTACAACAGCGTCACCTTAGCTGACTCGAATGTCCACTGGTACTTGGAAAAGCACTTTGGGATTGCTTACGATGTGAGCTGAGCTAGCTGTGTGTATGTGTGTGTGTGTTTCATGGAACACCATGTCTATTTAAAGGACAACTGACAGACAAACCATGATTATTAGGTATTTGGCAGAGATTTTCTTGAAAATGAATGGAGCAAGACTACACTGAATACACTTATATTGATAAAGACTTTTAAGCCACATTTGTGTTGGGCACACGTAATCCCATACCCTAGAAATACTTTGCATATAACTCTGTTTTGCCCAACCAATCATGAAGCGGCGATGTGTACACACTAATGTATCACCACAAAGCCTTACAATACTTCCCAGTGGGAAATATCAGTCTTTGCAGAAAAAAAAAATGTAGGACAGGACCATAGTCAACAATATTGTATGAACTATGCATGGTGCTAGGTGGACACTTGAAATATTAGAGAGATCACTTTGTAAAAGATGTGATTGTCTAAATGCTATGCCGTACAAATGAAACCAATATGAAATAACATTGAATGTAAGCTGTAATTGAAAAATAAATAAAAAATACATTTGTAATCTCAAAAAAAAATGTAGGACAAAAACGTGATTTCATTGGGCTCTGTGGCAATAAAAACTTTTTATGTGCCTAGCGAAGATGAAATAGGCCATGAAAGCAATTCACAGGTAGACGTTGATTTTCAAAAGTTCATCCCGATTTCTTTCAATAAACATTTATCAAATACCTAGTGAGTGTCAGGTACTACAGTTACATGTTTCAGAGACTGGTTTCAAGTTAGTTACTTGGGAGAGGCAGATTTATAAAATCCCGACACACCTCATTTTGTTGTTCTTCGCTTTAGTGTGTTTCACAGGTGTGTATTTTTACAAATTTAAGGCAAGACCCTCCACCAGCCAAAGGATAATGACTTGCTTTATTGCGATGGCCTGGACCCAAACCTGCGACATCTCCAAGGTATGCCTGTAACTAAAGTCCCAGGTAATGAGAGGTGTACATGAGTGCAACCAAAGCACAGACAGCATGATTAATCCCTTCTTCCAGGTGTTTGCAGGCCTGAACTACAGGGGCAGTAAACTGGACTTGCCTTTGAGGGAGTTAAAACTCGTGGACAGTCCCATGAAGTAAACAGGTATCAATTTAAGAGCAACCTCAGATGTCACTATTTCCACCCGAGTCAGTGGATGTCAGCTCTAGACCTGTTCTAGCCTGGAGTGAATTCTTAATGGCACCAAGCCAGCTGAGCTAGATTAGGGGTGCCAAACAAGCCACCTGGTGATCCTCTTGTCGTGGTGGGAGGAAGCATTTTGTTTTATCATGCTGCAGCAACTTTTTCCCACTGTTCCTTTGTGGACTGGCTCTCAGTATAAGAACTCCTTGTATAAAGTCAGTCCAGGAATTTGAAGTAGGATTATTCTGTGGAGGAATAGGATTGTCCCTCATTGCCTCAGCCAACTGGCTTCTTGAAATTTGAAGGTATATTTATATACCTTTTATATTTTTCTAGTATGAAAGATATGACGGCATTGTCATTCATGTTCATCGTGACCTATATAACATATAGCATCTTTGCCTTCAGCCAGGGATGTGGCTTACAGTCAAGCCAATTGAATTAAGTGACACCAGTAGCCACCTCCAGTGTGCCCAGTCGTTATCCCATAAATTGATGAACTTGAAGAGTCCTTTAAAAAATGGAAGCGAAAAGGTAACTGTGGTGGATCATTTTAGGTGTCAAGTACTCCAGAGCATGGTACCTAGATATTTGGTTAAACACAAGTCTAAATTTCACCATAAAGGTTTTTTTTAGATGACATTAATATTTAAATCTGTAGATTCTGAGTAAAGAAGATTATCCTCCTTAATGTGGGTGGGCCTCATCTAATCAGTTGAAGGCCTTATGAGACGAAAGACAGAGATCCCTAGAAGAGGACCACCTTTGGACTCAAGCTGCAACATCAGCTTCTCTCTGAGTCTTCAGCCTGTCTGCACATCTTGCAGACTTTGGACTTGCCAGCCTCCACAATTGCATACGTCAATTCCTGAAGATAAATTCGTCTGTGTGTATACCCATCTTATTGGTTCTGCTTTTCTAGAGAACACTGACTAATAAAGTAAGGTACCAAAATTTTGAAAAATGGGGTAAGAGATGGTAATTCCAAGGAGGGTTTACAGAATCTGTGTGAAAAATGGGATTTTGATCCCATTCCAGGGGATGCTGATGCCTTGCAAGCTTTTCTGTTCTTTAATTGTCTGGGCCCCTATTGACTTTGGATTCTTTTAGCTACCCAGGGATTTCATTAGTCCTCACACCCCATTTTTTTCCCTTTTTCTAGATCCATTTAATTTAATTTAAATTCAAATATATGTACCTCCTCAATATATTATAAGCGTTTGTAAAATTTCCTAACAAGCTAGTATTGGGAAACTCACGAACTAACAAACAAAGATTTTGTGTGTGTGTGTGGTGGGGAGGAGAATCTGATGAAGGAATCTTTGGAACCTTTGTTGCAATCTTTGTCCTATTTACCATTGGAAAGCTTTTTACACTCACGATCTGCTACCCTCAGGTCTAGAATGTACTCATATCCCATGGGGATTTGGAGAACCACGGTCCCTAAACAAATATGCTTTCCTGATGGTTTCAGGGGCTCTCAGTGCAATCCACACATTCTAGAATCTCAAACACTGGGTATACTGTTCCTGGTATTAACCGGGACAGATGGAGACCAGAGGGGGACCAGCAACTGGAGGCAGACACAGTTTCCTGGGGTCAGACTTCGTATGTCCTGATGAGACTTGGAAAGGTTTCCTGGGGCAGAATACAAGTGAGGGGAACTGCGGATACATTTGACCAGGCAAGTGCAACTTCTACATTAAAGAGCTTCATTGACAACCCCAGAAAGAAGGAAATGTAAAAGATATCCGCTAATTGCAGTTAAAACACAGTTTTGGGGCTGCGTTTCAGCCATGCCCCAGTGACTGTTGGTGAGATTCCTAGAGAGGTTTGGTCCATAGGCCACAATCAGGGTTCAGAACAGACTCCAACAGTCCTAGGAACCGTTGCTTCCAATTTCCTAACTTTGAATGTGAGCTGCCTGTCCCAAAACATAGAATGTAGCCAGGTGTCTCCGTTACACATCTCAGCTCACTAAAACAGATGTGTACAATAAATATCTTTATTTTTCTGTAACCATAATTATGGTTTTTGGTCCCCAACCACATTGTTGGGAGAAATTTAATTGAAATTTAATCCTGAATTAAGCCAATTCAGGATTCTCATCTTTTACCCTTAGACTCCTGCCTGAACTTAATAGCCCGCGGCGCTGGGGGGCCTCATCTGATTTCTGTATCATTTATCCTCGTGAGAACCCCCTGAAACTTCTGCATCCCTGTCCGGTCCTTGGTGGTCATTCTGGGCAGCCTGCTATGGAGGTTTTCTCCTCCCCGCATGGCCCTTTAGGTGGTGGCTTTCTCTGATAACTTCTTTTCCACTCTTGGCCTTGCAGGAGTTACTGTCCTCCTCCCAAGACCTGCTTCCTTCTGTATTGTTGTTTCCTTGTAACTCTAGTCAGGAAATAGGCCTACTGGGTTTTGAATCACATACAGTATCTTGTGGATCCTAGGCAACAAATGAGGAATTTATCTACATTTATCATTTTTATTTTTTATTAGTATTATTTTTTAATTCTCATCCGAGGATATGTTTATTGATTTTAGAGAGAGAGGAAGGGAGACAGGGAGAAAGAAAGAAAGAAACATTGATCAGTTGCCTTGTACACGCCCTGACTGGGGATTGAACCCACAACTTAGGTATGTGCCCTGACCGAGAATCAAACCCTCAAGTGATGTATGGCCTTGGACATGTGGCTCAGTTGGTTGGAGTGCCAAGCCACATGGCCAGGGCCACACATTGCTTTTAAAGCTTCCTTTTAACTCTCAGAGGATAAGAATGTCTTGTTTGTATTTACAAAGCATCCTTCCATGTCCTTTGTCTATTCTACATGTCTTTTTATAGGCTTTCTATGAGCAGAGAATGGGACAAAGACCAGTTTTGAGTATGAAAGGAAATACTGTGTGGCAGAAATAGCATTTTTAAAAAATTTACATTCATCATAAGTTGAGAATGAAATTATAAGAACTGAGAGAGTTTGTTGTCCTTAAAGGGGAGTTATCCCAAGAAAAGAAGAAATACGTGAGACAGAATTGAGAGATGAATTGGGAACGTTAGTTTGTTAGAAAACCAGTGACAACCCCAAGGTCTTTTACCCTAAGTCCCACCTGAGTTTGCTTTGATGGTAATTTTTAGGAGTGAAATATGTTACTATTTTGCTGCTGTGTATCTAGATAGCAATAAGCCAGATTTCTAACACATTAATGGATTTTGTAACTCAATACACTTTCATTAAATGAATGAATGATAAAAGCCGCGAATAGTGGCACAGGGCTACATGAACGGGAGGAGCTTCACAAATGTTTACTATTTGAAAGACAGATGAAAAATTAATTTAACATTTTCTTTTGCTCAGGAGGCATTTAGTATTCCTAGGGAGCAGTATGTATACATTAGAGAACTTATTTCATTAGCAGCTTTCAGCCAGGTCTTCGGCTGTTGAATGTTGACACAGAATAAAAAACCAACCAGCCAATCAACCAGCCAACCAACCAGCCACTCTGCAGAACTGCGTTGGGGACCCTGGACTTTTAACCCCTTGATTGGTGCCATTACCAGCTGACCTGCAAGATGGATCACTGTGGTCAAAGGCTATAAGTTATGATGTTTGCCTTTTAAAAAGTAAATGCTATTCTGAAGTTCACAGTTTGCAACTTTCAACTGATACTTGAAGTGACAGCATGGATTCATGGATTCCGTCTTGGGTTCTGTTCTTTGCCTCTTTCCTCCTGGTTTCTGGCTTGGTAAGAAAACAATGTATGGAAAATAATTAGAAATGTTTGGGGCACGTGATACCAATTGTTAAAGAAAAAATTGTTCACTTTTTGTTTTTTATGGATTTTGAAGTGTTAATGAAATGAGCATTTCTTTTTGGCAAGCAGGGCAGGCAGGACATGGGGAGTGAGAAGACCTACCAGAGGAAGTTAGAGACATTGATGTGAAGTTATGTTCTTTGTCATGTTTCATTATTGTGTAACAAGTTTTCTTTGATAAGATAGAAAATATGCAATTTGAAAATCATTCCATTTTAATTGCTGAATGACTGCACAGCTGTTACAGTAACAGGAGACAGGGATGGAGGGGATGAGGATTCTCACAGGCTCCGTAAATACTTATAAAGTTCGGTAGCATGGGGTTTCTCTTCTGCTTCTTCAGGCAATGAGCGCAGTCCTCTGAACTGACAGGAAGTTTGTGCCACGAACCAATCCAGGGTTAAAAATGAAGTTCCAAATGCTTAGGGGGAAACCTTTAGTTGCGATTTAAAAATAACAGTTCTTATATTATGCTGATATTCTGTGAACAGAAACTATAGCATTGAGAACAAGGGACACCATTTGATAACATTCAAACTGTAATTATGAAAAAATAACTTGATAACTTGTTTCAGTAGGAGTGCTTCGGCATCACTGTGGGTACAGCACTTGTTGCTGTCAAAGAGATTGGCAATCATCCACCTGGCTGATGCCCACTGCTTGCCAAATATCCCAAGTGATCCTAGATTTTAGATATGTAAACCATCTTCACATGAAATTGTACCTTACATTTGTGTGACATTTTCTTAAAGTTTAAAAAGTGCTTCCACATGACATCATATAACCTTCCTAATACCCATGCAAAGCAGATGTTGACTATATTTTACTCATAGTTTGAGTATCAGGAAAGTGAACTGACGTGCTATTAGTTGGTGGAATCAGGACTATAACCCAGATCTACTGTCTATCAGTCTCATGAGCTTTTTGTTTTAAATCCTCACTGGAGGACATTTTTCCCCCCATAGCTTTTAGAGAGGGAGGATGGGATAGAGAGAAACATCGATGGGAAAGAAAAGCATCGACTGGTTGCCTGGCTGGACAGGGGACTGTCACCCAGAAGGGGATCCTATGCATCCTGATGGGGGTGGGGAAGGGGGTGCACCTGGCAGCGCCTGGCTGGGGACCGAAACTGCAGCCTTTCAGTTCCGGACTGACTCCCCAGCCAACTGATCCACGCTGGCCACGGCAGTCCCACGAGTGTTTTTTTTATTAGGCTACCTTAAGAAATTTCTCAGGTTTTCTTAGTTTTTCCGTTGATGTAGTCAGAGTTTCCTTTGGCTACTTCTATCTTCAGAAGGCTTTTTCTTTTTAAATCACAATACTATCTATACCCATTGACATTTTGTTTTGATATTGTCTTTGAAGCAGTCCTAAGTGAAATATGAAAGTAAACCATGATTAATGAGGTCTTCAATAAAATTTCTTTTTAAAGGATTGTTATACATTACAATAATATTTCAATTTTGGGAATAAATTTTCAGGCTATGCAAACTTGGCTCCATGAATCTTTTAGAAAATTGTTATAAAAGTGGACACATTTCGGGGCTGGAATCCTGTGTTTGGCCTTCTGTCTGTGAAGTTGGTTTCTTGTTTTACCTTCAAATTCACAACATGATTTTTTTTCAATATGAAATGAGAAGACCCTTTGACTCTAATTTAGCTGCCTTAGATATATGTTGGAAAGTAACTTATAGTATTAATAGAAAAAATCCTGACAAATGGCTAGATATAAATCAGAACCAAAAAGACCATTTATATCGTGGGCATCATAATAATATCTTCTTTTATGTATTTGTTTTCCAGCCAACTCCAAAAAATTTTGGTGAGTGTATTTTTAAATTTGCTCTAAGTTGTATTAAAAGGAAGTTATGTGTATAATAGAACAATAGAACAGAAGAAGTGAGGGCAGGTTTAATGCTAAGTACATGCATAATTGCATTGAACTTTGATCAGATGCTGGTGTCTCTTGATTTATTGAAGAATGTTTTACTGTCCCTGTGTCAGGGTTCCACATGCCAGCAGAAAAACTGATGATGGCACAGGAGAGGCCAAACACAATGACTGACACGCAGACATCCATAAATGCTTGCTATTATTATTTTTGCTATTTTGTGTCAAATCAGATGAATATCCTATTCAGTTGTACACAGAGGTTTGGCCATATTATTCACCCCTTTGCAATTTAAAAGAGAAATTTACATTTAAATTAGGAATTTTGCTTGACAGTTCCAAGGTATGCTATTGCAAAGGATATACATAATGGGTAAACTGGACAGGTGTGACCAAATTTAAACATTTGCTTTCTATTTAATCTAGTCATCTAACTTAGTCTTCCAAATTAACCTTAATATTATATGGAGTAATCAATTTCTTATTCCTCAAGTTATTTGGAATTCAAGGGACATGAATAGAACAAGAGCGAAAGCCCCATATCCTCAAGCCTGGCCCATAAAAAGTTCTTACTCAATCAATGTGTATGTATTGATTTGGAACCTCGTAGTCACTTATCTCAGGCAAAAGAAACTTGTTCACTGCTAATTTGATAATTGATAAAGATTTTCTTCTTTCTAAACATAATGTTCAATGTGTTTTTCTTTGTTATTTTAAAGATGTAGATGGTGGAATTGACCAGGATATATTTGACATCAATGAAGGTTTGTAAATTTTATTTACATCCTTTACTTTTTAAAAATATATTTTATTGGCCCTGACTGGTGTGGCTCTGTGGATTGAGTGCCGGCCTGTGAATCTAAAAGTCACTGGTTCGATTCCCAGTCAGAGCACATGCCTGGGTTGTGGACCAGGCCTCTGTTGGGGACCTGTGAGAGGCAACCAACTGGCTGATGTTTCTCTTGCACATTGATGTCTCACTCCTTCTCTTTCTCTCTCCCTCCCCCTTGCTCTAAAAATAAATAAATAAATAAAAAATATATATATTTTATTGATTATGCTATTAAAGTTATCCCAATTTTTCCTCCTTTGCCCTCCTCTGCCCGGTACCTTCATTCCCTCCAGCAATCCCCTCCCTTAGTTCATGTCCATGGGTCATGTGTGTAAGTTCTCTGGCTTCTCCCTTTCCTATACTGTTCTTAACAGTCCCCTGACTGTTGTGTACCTGCCAAATTATGCTTCTTAATCCCTGCACCTTTTCCCCCTTTCTCCCCTTTCTCCTTTGATGACCCTGTTCCTGTTCTGGTTGTTTGCTTGGTTTGTTTTTTCAGATTAAGTTGTTGATAGTTGTGAATTTGTTGCCCTTTTAATGTTCATGGTTTTGATCTTCTTTTTTTCTTAAATAAGTCCCTTTAACATTTTATGTAATTACGGCTTGGTGATGATGAACTCCTTTGGCTTTACCATGTGTGGCAAGCACTGTGTCTGCCCTTCCAATCTAAATGATTGCTTTGCTGGATAGAACAATATACATTGTGGTCCTTGCCTTGCATCACTTTGACTACTTCTTGCTAGTCCCTTCTAGCCTGCAAAGGTTTTTTTTGAGAAATTAGCTGACAGTCTTATGGGAACTTTTTCATAGGTAGCTCTCTGCTTTTTTCTTGCTGCTTTTAAGATTTTCTCTTTATCTTTAATTTTTGGTATTTCAATAATGATGCCTTGGTGTGGTCTTCTTTGGGTCTAACTTGTTTGGGGCTCTGTATTTCCTGGACTTGCATGTTTATTTCCTTCACCAAATTAAGAAAGTTTTCTTTTATGTATTTTTTCAAACAAGTTTTCAATGTCTTCTCTTCTCTTCTCCTCATGGAACCCCTATGATATGAAATGTTGGTGCTTTCGGAGACGTCCCAGAGGCTTCTTATTCTAGCCTCGTTTTTTTCAAATTATTTTTCCTTCTTGCTGCTCTTGTTGAATGCTTTTTTTCTTCCTTATGTTCCACACTGTTGATTTGATTTTTAGTTACATCCCTTCCACTGTTGGTTCCCTGTAGTTTTTTCTTTATTTCATTTAATGTAGCCTTCATTTCCGCCTGGGCCTTTTTAATGGTATTGCCACGCTCATTGATAACCAGGGCACACTGATAACCAGTATTTTGAAGTCTGCATTTGATAGGTTGGTTATCTCCATTTTGTTTAATTCTTTTTCTGGAGTTTTGTTCTGTTCTTTTAATTGGGCCACATTTCTTTGTCTCCTCTATTTGGCAGCATCCCCCCGCCCCACGTGTATTTCTGTGTATTAGGTAGAGCTGCTTTGACTCCCTATCTTGGTAATGTGGCCTACTGTAGAAGAGTGGACCTGTAAATTGTGTGGGGTGAAGGCTTAGGTGATGGCCGGGGTGGGGCAACCTATTTTACCACTTTGTGGCTACGTGTAGGGGGAACGCTTGGAGAGTGGACAATGCCTCTGCCTGGCTTCTGGAGGCTTGCCTGGGAGGCTGTCTCGTGGCACTTGCCCTGTTATCAGTCACTTCACTTTTTCCCTGTATATCACTTGTGCCCTTCCAGCTGTTTCCCTGGTGCTGAATCCCAGAAGGGGTGGGTCTGTGTAAGTCCTAAGTCTGTGTGGGCCCTTTAATTGGTGTTTCCTGATAATCCAGCAGTTTCTTCCACTGACCCAACCCCTACTAGTTTTTACAGCCAGAAGTTATGGGGATTTATCTTCCTAGTGCTGGAATCCTGGGCTGGGTGGCCTGGCCTGGGGCTGAGATCCCTCGTTCCTGAGGTATCCTTCTCAATTTTTATCCACCACATGTGAATTTGGGACCGCCCATTTTGCTGCGTCTCCTGCCACTCCTGGGGCTCTGCACTTCTCTGTACCTCTCTGCCTCTCTCTGAGTCTCTGCCCCTCCTACATGTGTGGGTGAATGTGGCTTCTTTAAGTCCTTCATTGTTGAATTTCCATACAGCTCAATTTTCTGACCATTCTGGGTGATATTTGCTTTGTAATCTAGTTGTAATTTTTTTCTATAGTTGGGTGAGGAGGTGAAGTGTGTTTAGCTAGGCCTCCGTATTGACCAGAAGTCCTTAATATCCTTTATTAAGTGGGAAGTTTAAACAAATTTGCTAACATGAATTTTTATCTTTCCTCTTAGATTTGGGACTGGATCTTTTTGAGGGAGACATCAAACTTGATGGGGTGAGTTGAACCAATGCAAGAAAGAATCTTCTATTAATCACTGTGAGCTAAAATACAGAATATCTGAGAATGATTGGACATATCATGGGCTTAGTTAAGCCCAGCTATCACTAAATGCACAAAATCATGGTGACACATTTGTTCAGTGAGTACATTGTGCTGTAAGGGACTCATATAATAGCGTTTTCATGATCTATTACTCAGACTTCTGTGTGGTTACAGCCACAATCACTCACCATGGATGCCTTGATGTTTTTGATCTTTTTAAATTTTTATTACTGAAACAGTAAGATGTTTTCATTTTTAAATAGAACCTCACTGGTTCAATCTAGTTGAAGCAAAGTTAAACCGAATTGATAGACATCTTCAATAAATCAAGCTTTTCACCCTAAGAGATAAACTTTGTGACTTCCATCCTGAAAGCCAAAAATAGTGTTGCAAGTACAGCTCCTCCCATACCTTTCATAGAGTCTCCCCTCTTAGTGAAGTCATCACCACACCCTTACCTCATGCCACCGAAGAAGTAAAAAACGCAGGCATCACCTTTGCTTCTTCCCTTTCCCTCATCCCACTGTCCAGTCCATCAGTAAGTTCTGTCATTTCTATTTCTAATGTATGCCTCAAATAATCGACTTTTCTCCTAATCTGTCTTTTTATTTCAAATACTGTCCCTTTTTAAGGGGAAACCTTGTCCTTGTTAACAATAAAGTGATCTTTTAAATAGACAATGACACCATTTTACTTCCTGGCTTGAAACTCTTCAATAGCTTCCTGTTGCATTTAGAATATTATCCAAATTTACCCTTAAAGCTGTGCATAATTTAACTCCTGCTTATTTCTCCTTCCATTTCTTCTCTTCTCCTCTCCTTCCTCCCATCCTCTCCCTTCCCCTCACCTCTCAACTCACTTCTTTTCTCTCCTAACTCATTAGGCTACTGGCCTCAAATCGTCTCAGAACATACCAAGCATATTTACATGTTCAAACCAGAGCAACTACTGTTTCCTCTGCCTGCAATGATCTTCCCAGGTCACTTTCAATCCTGGCTCTTTCTTATTGTTCTTATTTCACCTTAAATGCCATTCTTTCAAAGAGTCCTGTCCTGGTCACTTTGCCTAGTGTGCTACCCCATCCCTTTACTCTTATCCACATACAACTTGTCTCTTTCACTAGGGCATTAGCTCCATGAAGGGAAAGACCTCGGTAGTTTTGTTTTTAGCAAATCCCCATTCTCTAGAACAGTGCTCATTTTGTCGATTGGATGAATCCATTAAAATGAAATCTTAATTTTTTACTATAAAAACTTCAAATTGTTTAAAAAGTTTTTTAAAAGAAATAAAAAGTTAAAAAAAACTTTGGCTTAGCTCATGTGACTTTTTCAGACTCTGTCAGGTCAAGATTATTGAGGTCTTGCTATCACTTCCTTCTTATATATTTTTAGTCTCTTGTGTAGAAAACTAGTCTGTAAGTCTACCCATACTTATAGTTCAGTTTTAGAACAATCATTCTTTACATGGCTTCACATGATTTCTTTTTCAACTCTATTAACAAAATTAATGATAGAAGCTTCCTCCTAAAAACTTTGTTCTAATATGATAAAAGGAGAGGTACACACATGCATGTGGGTGCACGCACAGGCAATTTGTTTAGGCTGAGGGCTGGGAGAGCTTAACGGTTGGTTGTTTCATAAGTTTTTGCCTGATTCATTTACTTACCCCTTTCATATTTATTTTTGACAGGTACAAGATAGAAATTCCATCATTGGAGAAAACTATAGATGGCCTCACACCATTCCATATGTTCTAGAAGATAGCTTAGGTTAGTATACACTTTGGAATATCCATAATTAGTATATGTTCCAGAAAGAGTATGATTACAGTATTTCCAAGGGTAAGCAATTATGGTCTTTAAGGGTTTTTTGTCTGTTGTTTTGTGTAGGTATGTACCGTTACTTAAAAAGTAAGCAAAGTGAACAATGAAAAGAACCTAAGTGACTTTGTTTGCAATATTCTGAGTCTACCAATAAAGGAACTAATTCAACCAACATTTATGAAGTGCCTACTCTGTGCTGAATTATTTCATCCTAGGGACACAAAGATTAGAGTGCTAGTCTTCATTTTAAAGTAGTGGTTTCCCATATGTTTAGATTTGAGTAAAAAACAGAACAAGCAAACAAATAAAGCTCTAGGAATTGGTGTTGCTTTTCCAATATTTTATTTTGCCAAGTCAGGAGCTTAACCAATAAGAACCCACTATCTTTTATTGTCCTCTTTTCATAAAATAAATAGTGTTTTAATAGAAAAAAGTCAGAAGAATCTAATCCAAAACTAAGGAAAAATTTACTTGTAACAGGCAACTCTGAACGTGATCCTCTATTTATGGACTAGTGAAAACGGTAGCATCAGATTAGGAACTGCTGTTTGGGAAAGTTTCCCTAAAGATCATACATTTCAGCAGAGATTTAGATAAACCAAAAGCTAATCATAATAGAATGAAATAAACATAATGGTTAATCATGCGTTCAAAGAACTATGGCCGTAACCTAGGTATAAAGGCATAATTATTAGGCTACAGGTGGCACTACGCAGCAGGGCTGCACGAAAGTTATGCAAGTTGTACACCACACAGAAGTGCTGGGGAGGGGGCACAAGTGGGACTGAAATCAAGTTTGCATTCTGCTCACCAAGAGACACTCATTTCTTTGCATGAAGTGTTATTCATCCACTAAGAAAGTGCTTACAGCATTTTCCTAAACGAGGTGCCTCTAACATGTAGAAAGGTGCCACCTGGTTTCATATGCCTTCTGATAGCAAGGGAAATGCTCTCTAGACAGATGTGCAAAGGCTCGGGGAAGGGATAAAAAAGCCTTAACTGGAATTTAGGTTGAAAGTAGAGAGATAATGAGGTTGAACAGGTAGGTAGGATCCAGATTGGGAAAGTCTTTTCCAGATTAAAAAACTTGGTGTTTATACTGATGGTAATGTGGAGTCACCAAGAGTTTTAATATGGAAGAAGATTGTTATTATTTTGGCTGCAGTATAGAAGATGTATTATTAATAGGCCAATAAGAAAGTAGGGAGATCAGCTAGGAGACTATTGAAGACATTCAGGGAAGGACCAAAGGGTTTCTGAGCCAAGACTCTCTTAGTAAGGACAGACCGGATTGGATAATCTAAGAGAGATTTAGGAGGTAATTGTTCTGTTTGGTGAATGACGGCAAGAGGTCAAGAATGTAGGCCCAGGTAAAAAGATGCTAATGCCAAGGATTTATGCAGCTTGATGTATCATACAATATGTACGACACACAATATTGTATTAGTTTCAAGTGAGCCACATAGTGATTACACACTTCTATAACATGAAATTTATATGACCTTCAAATGACTCCAACTAGGAAAATCTCTAAGCAAGGCCACTCTTACATGCATAGCAAAAGTAAATACTTTTGAAGGGTTTTCTGCAGGTGATTTCAGAAAGCCAGAAATCACTGTTAATCAAATTCTGGTGGCCCAGCGTACTAAGTTCTGCCAGTACGACTTTGGTGTTTTAGCTTAAACTTTAGGTATTGTTTGGCTGGTAGGTGCAATTCCCTGAAAGGGAAGCAGCCATTTATAGCTCCCAGTGAAAATCTTTGATTCCTTGCTTGAGTGCCAGAGCTGAGGTAGTAGGTGGGGGGAGGTAGGAAATAGGGGATGAAGGTAAAGAGTCAAGGATGGAAATGAAACGTCAAGTTGCTAGTAACCTAAAGGGGCTGACAAGGGGAAAATAATCTTCAACAGCTGATTGCTTAACTCCTGGGCTTATCCAGGCCCTGCCTTATCCTTCCCCGCCTGGAGAGTTGATAACATGATCCCAGGTGGAGCTTCTCTGTATCTATGGTGCACAGCGGATTAAGGTCTTTGGTAAATAAAGGCACATGGTGGATAAAGACTTTATTTTTGCAGTGAGCTATACCTTAAAAAAAAAATTCTTTTTATTATTTATTTACTTTTTTTTTTTTTTAGAGAGGGGAAGGGAGGGGGAAAGAGAGGGAGAGAAACATCAATGCGTGGTCGCCTCTCGAGCACCCCGTACTGAGGACCTGGCTCACAACTCAGGCATGTGCCCCGATTGGAACTGGAGCTGGAAACCCTTTGGTTCGTAGTCCGGCTCTCAATCCACTGAGCCACACCAGCCAGGGCAGAGAGCTATACCTTTTATAAAACTTTCCTATCTGTTTCCTTGATTCTTAAACAATTCAATGCAGGGTAGAAACTGTCCTCATTAAGCTTTGATAAGAGGCCTAGATCAGCATGCTCCTTTTCCATTTTGTTCTAAAATAATCATGTGGTGGTCGGTCTCATCACCCCATATCTTAAGGCAATGTTAGATTTGAAGCAGTAATCCAAATGCGATATTTATGGTACAGAAAAGTTGGAAATAATTTAAATATTTGACAACAGGAAGTTACTTACCTATGTTAAAGCCATATAACGTAGCCATTAAAATGGTAAAAGTAATAATGATGCAGATTTTAATGATTTATTTAGTGAAAAAAGTTTATAAAAATTATGTAGACCATGAATTTATTTTTAATAAAAATATGTGTATGTTATATATGTATGTATTCATAAGCAAAAAGCATGATGAGGGTGGTTGATTATTTCTGGGTGATAAGATTTTTAAATTTCCTTTTTTTTGTTTATATGCATTTTTAAGCTTGTTTATAATGAACATGTATTTTTTATGTGGTAGTGTAAAAGGTTGAATTCTGCGTGCTTCTTATAGATTCATGAATTTTAGGGCCTTATCTATGTAATTCCTATCTTGACCTTCACTTGGACGAGGTGTTCTGACTACAGTCATGAGTCACTTAACCACAGGGATACATTCTGAGAAATGCAGTATGAGGCAATTTAGTGGTTGTGCAAACATCATGAAGTGCACTTGCACAGAGCTAGGTGCTGTACGTAGGCTATACAGGGTAGCCTTTTGCTCCTAGGCTATAACCCTGTATGGCATGTTACTGTATGAAACAACATAGAGGCACAGGCACCAGAGCTGGAGACCACAGAGCCCCTCATTGTTTTGTACCCCCCATATCAGCCCTATGTGCTGTAAATGTTAATTGTTAACTATTCTGCACCCACCAATGTAAAAGTGTATGTCTCTCCACTTTGCTTAATATTCAGTCTCTGCTTTGCTTTCTCCTGCTGCCTGACTCTATCTTCCTGACATCACCTCCTTTTATTCTAGTGTATAAAATAAGCTGCAAAAGTGTCATTCTCCAGAGGATTTTTCTCAATTCATTGAGATTTTACTTCCTGGCAATTGTCATCAGTTTGGCTCAAATAAACTCAAGAAATTCTCTAATGGTTTGGATGTTTCTTATATGGATATAACCACTAAAAAATGATAATTATTTAACACTTTGGAGGTACTAATTATCTCTACAATGGCAATCATATTGCAATATATAAATATTGGATCTGCACAGTTGTAGTCTATGAAAAGAGAACAAATCAACAGCAAAACCTTGGGATAGTCAAAGTAGTACTTCAGTCGTCATTGATGGTGTGACTCCCTGACCGTTGATGTTGCAGATGGATGCTTTGGGGACTTACCTGGATAATTAGATGAAAATGTGATATGCAGAAGAAAACACACCACTTACATACACTTGCTGCTTCTGTAGGAGGCTGTTCCTCATATAAAAAACGGCACACTGTTTTTTTATAAATAGAACCTATGCACTCTAAAATAACAACAGAAAGTGTTGTATAGTAACACATAAACCAGTAACAGTTGTTTATTATCATTATCAAGTATTATATACTGTACACGCTTGTATGTGCTATACTTTTATGTGACTGGCGTTACAGTAGGTTTGCACCAGCATCGAAACAAACATGTGAGCAGTGTGTTGTGCTATCGCAGTAGGATGGGATGGCTTTAAGCGATAACGATTTTTCAGTTGCATTATAATCTTATGGTACCACTATCCTATATGTGGTCTGTTGTTGACCAAAATATTGTCATGGAGTGCATTACTGTAATCATTTTAAAATGTCTGGTTTAGAGTTATATAAAGGGGCCCTGACCGGTGTGGCTCAGTTGTTTGGGCATCGTCCAGGAAAGTGAAAGTTCTCCAGATCAGTTCCCAGTCAGGGCACATACCTGGGTTGGGGGTTTGGTGCTTCGTCAGAGCATGAACAAGAGGCAACCGATCGATGTTTCTCTCTGATGTTGATGTTTGATGTTTCTCTCCCTTTCTTTCTCCCTCTTTTCCCCTCTTCCTAAAAATAAGTAAATAAAATCTTAAAAAGAAGTAAAGTTATATAAAGAGGAGAACAAAAATGAATATTCGATACCTGTTCATTATATTAAGTACTTGGAACTTCACTTCTACTTTTTATTCTTATCTTCACAATATCCCTGCAAACTGATTTTAATTCGACACTTAAGTAATGATAGCATCACAGCACCAAAGGTAAATTAAATTGGCAAAGGTTACACATCAAAAATAAGTGATGAGGAAAATGGGGTTAACTTAGGTGTGTCTAGCTTCAAGGCGCAAGCAAGCACTTTCTACTGTAAGGCTGTTTCCCACCTCCCCGCAGCCGCCCTCCTCCACTTCAGCAGTACCTGACCCCATCGGTGCCAGTCTCCCCACCTGCATCTCATACAGCCTCTCCCCTCAAAGCTTCTTTTTCTGCACAACTCTGTTGCTTTCATACCTCTGCCTTCTTTGAGTTCCATGTTTATCCAACCTGTTAGCGTAATTCTTAACTCCAAAGCTATGGTTCTTAACTCTGTTTGGTGCCCTGCCCTCACTTGTGAAGCCTATGAACACTTCCCCTCCAAAATGCACTTTGCAGATACAGATATATAGATATGTACTTTCGATACTATTTCAGCATATTCATGGGCCCTCCCATCTCAAGATCCTCAGGTTAAAAATCTTTACTGTGAGACTTTAAACACATGTTGCAGCTTCTCAGATAAAGCAGATGACTGTGATTGTTCATTTGGTTGCCTGTGATCTAATGTATTTGTTTCTTTGAGATAATGTACTTCTAATGGCTCCAGAGAAAGAAATATGGGGTGAAAGGGATTTGAAGAATAAAAAAATATTCGCGTATGACAGGCACGTCCCCGAATAATGTATAGTTTCATTCAATGTTGTTTCTTTATATTGTTGATGAGATAAATATTTTTGTTTGTTTTTTTCCTTTAGAAATGAATGCTAAGGGAGTTATCCTCAATGCATTTGAACGCTATCGCCTAAAAACATGCATCGACTTCAAGCCTTGGACTGGAGAAGCTAACTACATATCAGTGTTCAAGGGAAGTGGGTAAGTTGAAGAGTTTGTCTTCTAAGGGTGCCAAGGGGAACTGTTGTGGCCAGGGCATTATGTCACAGCATTGCCCTAGGCCCTGGCCTTGAGATAGACTGGGAGCTTCCTTCCCTAATTGTTGGAGAGTAAAAGACAGCTGGATCTAGTTTCTCTAGACATAGAATGATATTTTCGTACATGCAAGTAGACTACCAATCTTTTTAAGATAACGAGGGTAGGGTTCCCTGATATCCGTCCCACAACTTTGTAGACTTCAGCTACTCCTTATGTCCCCCTTCAAGTAAAACATGAGTGTGTGTGCATGTGTGTATTTATATTTATCGTAACCTAATGAATCTTACTACTTGAGTTAAGAAGGTGACAGTGTTTTTGCTTGGAGCTTAACAACACCTATTGGTTGCTATACCTATAAAACATTTTTGAATGGCCATCAGTATGGCAAGAACTATTTGAAAGACTTGGAAATTTCCAGGAAAAGTCAGGATGAGGCTGGCTTTGGCATGACTTGCTCTTATGGTATATTTGGTGTCAGGGAAAGTTCTCCAAAGGTCATCTGGTTTGGAAGATTTCTCATACCTCACCAGGGTTATGAGAGAAGTGAATTGTGTTTTGTGAAGGATCCAGGTGGGTAACTAAGTGGGTTAGGCACTGGGGAACTTGCCCTGAGACCTCAACCTGCATCATTACAACATCCTTGCCCCTTTCTCCTGTAAGCTGCTGGTCTTCAGTAGGGAACAGGCACGTTAAGAAGCAAGAACTCTCCATTGGGGGAAACTGTGACAGAATCGCCACGATTCAACACGAGTTCCTCCACGCACTGGGATTCTGGCATGAGCAGTCGCGCTCTGATCGGGATGACTACGTCAGCATAATTTGGGACCGAATTCAGTCAGGTATATTTCTCTTGTTTTCTTACATTTTCAGTTAGTGAAAGACTGAATGTTTAAGCATGGTGCCCTCTCCTGCCATCTGTACCAACCGTTAATAACAGGAAAACTCTGATGTTTTGATGTCTTACTTCATTGAGCTCTAATGCAGTACGAGGTGAGGTGGGTGAGGCTGTTGGGCCACAATATCCCCAAACCAGAGTACGTTTGAGCTGAATGTGATCTTAGAAGCTAGCATTCCTGGAAGCAAGTTTTATGGAGTGCTATCCCCCGACACGCTCATGGGTGTGGTGTGAAAAGGAATCTGTGGGCACATTAGTTTGTGAAACACGAGGTTAAAAGAAATTGCACGAACACTACTGTGCGGTTCAGAGTCTGTTAGATTAACATGAACGGTAGACCTCCGAAAGAGGAGCACTCCCCAAAGTGGCTTAATTATGGTCTTTCTCTGTTTTCGTCTTGTGGAGCGTTTGGATTTATTGTTCCATGGAACCCCGACTGGGAAACCCTGCAGTAGTTGGACAGCCTCAACTTTTAGTGGCTTTCTGTTCCAACAGAGAAAGGTCTTCGTAACCACGTCCGACCAGAACTCGCGTTTTCCACACTAACAGTTAGTTTCCCATCTGTGCTGCTTCTCTAAGGTATGGTGGAGGGAACAGCGCTGCTGTCATGTGGGCGTCATGCGGACTGCTCTGTACCGAGGCCCCTGACATCACAATCTTAACATCACAGCTGTTGCCCCTTTACTACCCCCTCCCCTCAGTGTCTTGCCCTCAGCTGGGGTAAGGCAGAGCAGCAGACTAAAAGATTTTCTGGTGCAAGAGAAATGTGTAGCTTTCTTCCACAGCCTCACTCTTTAGGATTTCCAAAGTCTTATTATTGGTAGAAAGTTCTGCCTAGATTTGACCACACATTTGTGTGCTTTGGAGATCAGATCTATCTCATTGTGCCCATAAAACTATTTGATTTCAAGTTGCAATCGGTTGCCCGTTGGTATGATGTTAAGCAGCCTGGTATCTTCTCCAAATGTGTTCATTTAAAATACGACTACACATATTCCAGTAACCATGAAACCCCTGACTGTGTCAATCTTTCTAATGACTTGACATTATAATTCCCAGGTCCCACCCCTCCATACCTCCCAAAGTGCTCTTACTTTCATCTCCTCTGCTGTAGGTGCCCACTCCCTCCTCTCATTGCCTATCAATGATCCTGTTTCTTTATTTTAAATTTTTATTTATTTTCCTTTTTAATTGCATTTATTGGGGTTACATTGGCTAATAAAATTATATAGGTGTCAGGCATACAATTCTGTGATACATCATCTGTAGACCCTGTTTCAATAACACCTTTTAGAATCCTCCTTTCCACGTGCAGTTTTCAGAACCTTGGACCCAAAGCTCCTGTCTGACTTTGGGCTGTCATGAAAACGTAGATATGTTCAGCACGACTACTGGTATCACAATTCCTAAGCTTGAATATTATATTCTAAGGCAGGAATGTATGGAACACTCTTGAAATACTGGAGATCAGTTGTAGCAAGGGTTTCACTATATATATTACAGTCTCCATTTCTAAATTAACAGCATTCAAAGTAAAATAAGTTGACTTTTGTGAACATCAAATAATTAAATTGTTTTTTGTTTATTATCTAGGCAAAGAGCACAATTTTAACACCTATGATGACCAAGTCTCGGACGCGCTGAATGTTCCCTATGATTACACTTCAGTCATGCACTACAGTAAAACTGCATTCAGAAATGGCACAGAACCCACAATTGTAACAAGAATCCCAGACTTCATGGATGTGATCGGCCAACGAATGGATTTCAGTGACTATGATCTCTTAAAGCTGAATCGACTGTATAACTGCTGTATGTGATAGGTTCTTTGAAATGCCTTCTGTTTCCCTCTGCTACGTAGGAAAAAAATTATGCTCTGTGCCATTTTGCTGAGCATTGCTGAGTTTTCTTAAATTATAAAAGCTTGATTTTTTTTTTTAAAGCAAATCCCAAATCCCAATCTACAATTTGGAAGCGACGTTTTTCTTCTCACACAGTCTGGCTTTCAGATGTAAAAGTAAATCGGGTCTTGAAGGAACGTGCCCATGCTTGTTTGTGAAACTGTCACTAATTCAAAGGTGGACCAACTTGATACTTAAAACACTTTTCAGCCCAAATGAGGTGGCCAGTCATAATATAAATAGGATCAAATAACCTGGGTGGTGTTTTACTAATCTGAATAGCTAGAGGGATATAGACTCAGGTTTTTATAATCAGACAATTTGAATAAACTGCCTGCCCCACATCTTTTTATTAAGTAAATACATCTTAATAAAAAGTTGTGGGGCAGGCAGTTTGTTCAAATCTACAGAGTCGATCAATGTCTTGGTTCTGCAGATACCAAGAGGTCTTCAAGCCACCATCACCCAGAATCAGTGAGATGTTCCTCTTAAATGCCATGCTGACATTCCTAGTATTTCTGTGATAAGCTCAATTTTTACTACTTAGATCGTCACGTTGTATGAGTGCCAAAAATTGTTTTTTGTTTTGCAGCCTCTTCCTTGAGCTTCATGGACTCATGTGATTTTGAACTGGAAAATGTGTGTGGTATGATCCAAAGTTCAGGCGATAATGCTGACTGGCAGCGGGTGCCACAGGTCCCCAGTGGGCCTGAGAGTGATCACTCCAGCATGGGCCAGTGCAAAGGTAAAAGGAGTGAGATGCTTCTAGATTTTATTTACACTCAGTGGGGTTCTAGCTTTTTTCTTTGCTCTGAAAGACTGGGATTTTATCTCTAACTTCTATCAGAATTATTCATGATAACCCATTAGGTTGCTACCAAGGAATAGGTTCTGTGCTTTATAAGGACATGGTTAATTTCTTTGCTTTTATTCTGTGTTTGCTTTTCTTTCTGAGGCAGAACTGGGCTCTGTGAAGCCTCTACCTCATCATCCGTGCACCCACACCAGGAGAAGACTGTCTCTCCTGAAGGACTCTGATCTCTGGGGTGGTGGGGCTGTTTTCTCGAAGCTTGCAAAATACCAGACACTTTCTAGTAAACAGCACTAGGTTGGGGGTTAATCGGCTTCAGAATTTCGGCTGTTTTTGTGAGAACCTGCTCCTACTACAAAAATACTTAAAATGAAGGCAGAAAGTACAATTTATTTAATTTCATTCAGAAAAGCATATTTTCCATTATAATGTTATTTTAAATCATATAGAGATTTTTTTTTGCTACAAGCACCAAATTTTCATTTATTTGCTCATTTCTGGTGGCAAATATGAAAATCTAGACTTTAGAACCCAGAGACATTGCTGGACAGCTCAGATGGTCTAGGCAGGGCAGGAGGCCTCCAGTAGTGAAGAGGTTTTTCCTTTTTGGGGTGGGGGAGCAGGGACAGATGTTTTCTATGGATACAAACTCAGTAGGAGCATTAAATAAGCCCTAGAGATCTAATGCACAGCACAGTAAAGATGAATAACAATATTGTATTATAATAATCAAATTTGCTTATAAAAGACTAGAACTTAGTTATTCCAACCACTAAAAAGGAACAAGTTTTATGTGACATGATGGAGATGCTGGCTATCACTACAATGGCAATCATACCACAATATGCAAATGTATCAAATTAATATCTTGTGCACTTTAAATTTACACAATGGTATATGTCAAATATATTTTGATAAAAATATTTTTTCTTTTTAAATGTACATTTGTATAGTGGATAGTGGTCTTACATAAGCCAGAGGAGTGGGGAAGAAAGGGAGGGAGGAGAGAGACAGAGAGAGAGAGAGACAGAGACAGAGAGAGAGACAGAGACGGAGACAGATTAGATCCAGTAGGTGACACTTTTTTCCATTTTTGAAAACTAATGACTATAGTAAGGAAAAGGTGGCCTGATGTTGTCTCTTTCATAAACTGCCTGCTCCTAGAACTGTATTTAAATGTCCCACACAGTGCCCTGCATACCATGGGACAGAAGTGGAACAACGGTGCCCACAAGACATACATTCCTATATCCAGTATCTGTTTTCTCACAATTCTGCTTTTATCCTTGTAACAGGTTCTGGTTTCTTCATGCATTTTAACAGTAGCTCCGTAAACGTGGGGGCCACAGCAGTGCTGGAAAGTAGAAAGCTGTACCCTAAAAGAGGATTTCAGTGCTTGCAATTTTATTTATATAACAGTGGAAGTGAAAACGACCGACTGAACATTTACATCAGGGAGTATTCTGCAGGCAATGAGAATGGCACTTTAACCCTGGTGGAAGAAATAAAAGGTACAGTATCAACATCCTTATTGTTTAGGTTCAGAGTGAGGCAATCTTAACTCCATGTAACGCAACAACTTACAATAGGGTAGGGACTCTGGGCTCATTACTTTTCAACCTGGAACTTAATTCCCTTTGTTTTATGCTGTGGGGAAGAACTATGATGAGGCTTCTCTATGTGCCCTAATACAAGGATTTTCAACCGCTGTGCCTCAGAATTTTAGTACTTAGTTTATGTGTGCCGTGAGATGAAAAAGATTGAAAATCACAGCTCTAAGATGGGGCACTCACTTAGGAAACTGTAATCAGTCTCTGACATTGAGGAGGTCAGTTCTTGGCAAGTAATAAAAATACAATGAAAGCAAGTTTAGGCAAAATGGGAAGAATTACTGGATCAATGTAATTAAATTGTGGAGAAGGCCTTAGGAAGCACTGGACGTGTCCCCAAACAGGGTTGGTGACCTCTCCCTCTATCTCAGATGGGCTTTAGCTGTTTCACTTCCCAGCTGACATCTTACCAAATGTGCCATCAGACCGGAAAGGGGACTCTTATTCTAATTTCTAGCTTAAAAATAAGTCCCGGTGAAGGATTCTGATTTTTATGACTCAAGTTAAATGGAACTTCTGGAGCAATTCCTGAGTGAAGAGAGAACAACACAACTGGGCGCCCATCCTTCATTCCAGTCATGGTCAGAGAGGTGGGTCACGTCCATCACCTATTAAAGCAGGTGGTTGAGAAGGTTGTCTGAGGAGCAGGTGCCGTGGGCTGACAACTATAATACTGTCTGCTCCACTCATTGATCTCTTGGTTTGAATGAACTGAGTAAAACCTATTCTAGAGCCTGTCCACGTTATGCTATATAGCATGCCGGTCCCCTCCCCCCACCGCTGTTTAACTATGAGAAACACTCTGAAAACAATGTTTTCCCTCGTGAACATCAACACTGAGGTTTTTAATCTCATGTTATATATACACATACATATATATGCACACACACACCACATACTATACATATATGCCTTGTGTGTAATTATACTATATATAGATGAGATATATTTTAAATAGATATTCCTTTCTATTAGCAATCTGCGGTGTTATCATTGATAGACAATAACACAAAAGTTATTTTAGAAACTTGCTTAGGAGTCCAGAATTTAAACTGACAGTAATAATAATAAAGTGGAGGCCCTCATGAAAGGTTTTTATTCAATCTAGAATCCATCCATGGACAATGGCATTTTCTGTAATTCAGATATTTCTAAGTTATTTTCAGGCAATTGTGTTTTACATTAAGTACCAATATATTTAAATTTTAAATCATTGTATTAATTATGAGTTTCACATGAATTGAGCTGTTCTCTACCTGGGGGCTTCTGAAAAAAATTAAATGTACTGCTTCTTATTTGGGTATGTGATATGGGAAAATAAGACAGGATGGCATAGTTATGCTGCTAGCTAGGGGTGGGGAAAGATAGCGGAGAAGGACGTGCAGGTTGGGGAGAAAGGAGGTGGTACTAAACATTAGATAAATATTTATAATGTTGAGTCAATTGGTAATGATCTAAGGAGTAAATTGCAGGATGTAGGTTTTCTTGGGTTTGGTGGATTCCTGTTTAACACTGCCAAAAAGTTGATTGAAAATTTGGCATGTGAAGGAAGTGTTCCAATCAGAGTGTAAATATATTAAAGAAGGCTTTGGTTGAGTATCACAGGAATCATGGGTACAGATGTAGTATATTGGGCTTGCTTGACCTTTTAATTAACACAGAACTAAAATGGAATGAAAGGTAACCACTAAGTAGGGCACGGAGTACTCATGAGTTAGATGCTCTCGTTGGCTCACCCATCTCCGGAAAAGGATGCCCTTACCTGAGAAGCAGCTAGGTAAACATCAAAATATTCCAGAGAGGAGTCTGAACCCACAGAAATACCTTAAAGTAAATGGAGCTAGGTTGGAGGAGTGAGAAAGCCATAAATCAGACCTGTAAGCATCAGTACCTCTGGGATAAACATTTGTCCATGAAGGTTGGAACTCTAATGTTGATTTGCATATAAATCATTGTCCTTTGTCTTCTTTGGGATAATAATGTCTGTTTTGCAGATATACCCACTGGGAGCTGGGAACTTTACTACGTAACACTGAAAGTAACCAACAAATTCAGAGTGGTGTTCGAAGGGGTCAAAGGCGCTGGTGCATCATTGGGTGGCCTATCTATTGATGACATCAATCTTTCAGAAACTCGGTGCCCTCATCATATCTGGCGTATAAGAAATTTCACACAGTTCATTGGCAGCCCAAATGGATCTCTATATAGTCCTCCGTTTTATTCTCCTAAAGGTTATGCCTTTCAGATTTACTTGAATCTAAGCCATTCGACTAATGCAGCCATATATTTGCACTTGATCTCTGGAGCCAATGATGATCAATTACAGTGGCCGTGTCCTTGGCAACAAGCCACGATGACACTCCTGGATCAAAATCCTGACATTCGACAACAAATGTCCAATCAGCGGAGTGTAACTACAGACCCATTTATGACCACCGGTTCGTGACTCATTTTCTTTATTGCTAGTATGTGGTCATTGCTCTTGGAGGGACGGATGATTTGGGAATGAGAGACTGCACAATCAGGTACCTAGGGAATTCGAGCCCAGATCTTAGGAACAGAAGCTATTTAGGGGAAGGGTTTCAGCAGTTGTGGACTGTCCGGAACATCAGCAGGGATGCCAACACATAAAGAGATATTGACTATAGTCCTAGGAATTGATGACCGTATCTGAATTCCCAGTGTTGTGACAGACACGTAGGTTTTATTTTTGTTTTTTGTACCTTTATTTTTTTTAAACCTGAAACATTTTTCCTTTAATCCCCCAGACTTACAATGAATTTTAAATCTTTATTATCAGTTTGATCTGAAGCTGGCAGGACTGTTGGTTTTAACCCATGCCTGGGTTAAAATCCAAGGTTTGCTTTTCATTAGCTAAGCAAATAGACCTTGAGCAAACAATCTCTTGGAGCCCCAGTGTCTCAGCAATAAAACTGGGGCTGTAATAATAACCACATAGATTTGTTATGAGAATCACAGATCAAGCATGGAAGTTTGTGGAAAGGCCCATTATGGAGAGGCCCTCAGCTGTTGACTTCTCCTAATCCGTGCTATGCTGATCTTGCCACTGGGATTGTTGAAATCGAGTCAACTCTTGTAATGGGGGATGGTTTTTGATCACAAGGAAGATGAGCAGATGCCCTGGAGTGTTGGGAAGAGTTGGGAGTAGGTTATAACTTTTTATTAAAGAGTTCTAGAGGATTTGTCAATGGTGACATCATTCCTCATCTTCCTTTCTCAAAAAAGGAGCAAAACATAGAAAGCAATGATCACATTTCTAATTTTAATAATCCTTTGCCATCTGGGAACCCAATAAAAGGACCAATGGAATTATGGGAAGGTGAATATTATTGCCAAATCTGAATTCTATGTATGAAAATAATGGGCCCAAGTGACATAGGGAAAAACCCTAACTTGATAGCTAAAAAATAATATTCACCAAAAGGATTGTAGGGACTGGGTGGTCAGAATTTCTTTACTTTAAAAAAAAAAAATTTCCCCCTGAATTACAATGGAGATGGCTCAGGGTTGGGGGAGGTCATCACCTTTTCCAGAAGCAGTGCTTCTCTGCTTTCTACTCCTGAAGGACATTGCTCTGATAGGTGAATACTTCAGTTATCAAGTTAAATTGTTCTGTGCTAATATTAAAAACTCTCTCAGTAACGCGTTGATTTAACTCAGTTAAAAGGCCTATCTGGAACTCAGAGGGTCACTAAGGAACAACTCTCATGGGCAGGGAAGTTTCTATACTGGTCAGTCAGTATAGATATAATACCTCACCTGGGCAACTTTTGGTACCCTCCACTCATATTCCAGAATGTGGTCCTCTCTGCCAGGCAATCTCATTTCCTTCAAGATGGTATAAATGAACATGCCCCAGTGACTTGCCAGGGAATACATCACAGGTCGATAGCGTCATTTAATTATTTTGAGCTACATCTAATTGTGTTTCATTTTGCCTGTTCTTTCCTACCACCAAAAGCTATGATGATGCTAAACACAATCCATTAATATAAATTGCCTTTTCAGATGATGGAAGCTATTTTTGGGACAGACCTTCCAAAGCGGGAGAACTGGCTTTTTTCCCTAATGGAACTCAGTTTAGAAGAGGAAGGGGCTATGGAACCAGCGCCTTTATAACCCACGAGAGGCTGAAAAGCAGAGAGTTTATAAAAGGAAATGATGTTTATATCCTACTGACTGTGGAAGGTATGTCAATAAAAATAGTTTTATATAAGCTATTTTTTGTTGTGGTGGTAGCCATTGATTATTTACTGTGCTTTTCCGGGTTCCATTTTTAGGTATTAAATAGAGATGTGGGAGGAAATGGGCCTGAGTGGAATTTTTTTTTGTATGAATCATTAACAGTATGAAAATAATTTAAATGGAAACAGTGAGGGTTCCAGGATAAAGAATTACCACTACATGGAGTAATAGTGAAAAACTTCAGGCCAGAAAACTTTTTAGAAATAAGTTAAAGTATAGCCATTACATCTTAGAATGATAGTCTAGGATTCTAGAAATAAAAATACCACAAGAGCACATGACGTTAACCTTAAACTGGATTATCTTTTTCAAATACACACACACACACACATATCTTGGCGGTAATAACAATCTACAGTCTCTTAAAGTTCCTTAGCTACGGCAGTCAAAAAATACATTTTTCAGGAATACTGGTGGTTTCTGTGATTTAAGTGGTAGGATTTTAACTCACTTACTGTTAAAGACCCACTTGCATCTCAGTAAATTAGAATCCTGCTTGTGATGAAAAGTGGTGCAGTTAAAACCCATGGAATTTTGATTTCAGTGTCAATTAGAAAAAATTACTCAGGAACACTTTCGTCAGGGGAGAAGAGGCTACACGAAAGGTTTTCTCCCCTGACAAAAGCCACCTATTCATCAGTTATGTGTGACCCTGTTTGGATAAGAAGCAACAGAAAACGCCAAAAAGAACAGAACTCTGGTTGTCAGGAGACCTGGTGTCTTTCACCAAATATCCACCACCTGCTCCCCAAAGCAACAGACCTGTGACTTTGGGCAAGCCCCTCAGCTGCCTTGTGATCTGCTCTTCGGTCTCCTTGTGTGACCCTTGGGAGTTGGTAGCGTAAAACCAGTAACAAATAGGGCCACTTTAAAACGGAGTTGGAGTTGCCATGCCGGAGAAACTGTCTTGTGTGCCTTATGTCTCAAACCTTTGGAATGTTAAAACAGGACAAAAGAACCCTTGGACTGAGCCTAAAGCAACCTTGTGTCCAAAGAACCCTTTGCAAAGATAACAAGAAAGAAGACATTATAACTACTAGAATGAAAATTCAAAACTTTCTTTAGAATAAACATCACTATGTTATGTTATCTGCACAATATGAAAGCCTTCCGTCTATTGATATAATCTCTCCCATACCTTTCCTCATAAATACCCCTTGCTTTTATCTCCTAATGAGAACCTTATTTGGGCTTCTGCCTGAATCGATGCTTCCCCAATTGCTATTCTTTTGATCCCAAACAAAGAGTTGCCGCCTCTAACTTTGAAAGGCCTGTTATTTTTAGGTTAGCAATGACAAAGTCTTGGGCCCCTCAGAGTTCAGCGGTAGCTCCACAGGCTGGGCCAGCTTTCCTTTGTATCTAGATTTCAACCTAGCCATTTATTATTTCACTGCCTATTAAGTATCTCTTTTGAAACTTAAAGATCAAATGCTTGTTAGAGCAAACACTGATTTCCCTCCATGCTCCCCCCTTGCCACCCTTAGACATATCCCACCTTAACTCTACGTCGACCCAGCCAGACCCACCCTCTAACAACACTGACGCTTGCAAAGACTTCAAGTGTGAGAACGATGGCATTTGCATTGTCCGAGGCGGCAAAGCGGAGTGCAGGTGAGGGGTCACATGGATGAGATCGCCCCATTCTCTTGTTTGAAAATTTATCATTCCCACAATGCAGGATTAAGTACTGATATTTCATATGAGTGAAATTAGTTAATGCTCATCTCAAAATCATTCATAGGATATTTATTTTTTGTTCTCCATTTGGGACTTCGGAGGGCCATACGAACAATAAAATTATTTATGAAAAAATAGCACATTATATTTCTAATTGCCTGGGAAAGTCCTCATGAGTTACATATCTGCAGTCCTCACAATAGTTGGATGTGGTTAAGTGTAACTGTCCCCATTTTGTAGATGGAGATACTTAAATTTTGAGAGGAGCTTGGCCAAGATGTACAGCTGGGAGGCAGAGAGACTGGGACATTGAGAACTAAATTTTCCCCATTACCTATAGGCCTCCTTTCTTTCCTACCTGGGAGCTGCTGTTCTGAGCTCCAGATTAGGAGTCATTGCATCTTTCCTTTCCACTGACTCTGCCTGGCTTCCTGGTGCTGGTCTGCCCACCCCTGCTGGTCCAGAGTGGGTGAAATGTTCCAGATGTGGATGACCTGAATGCTGTCCCACACCTCTAATGGTGAACGTGTGCAGGTTTAAATATCAGTGCATAACTGAGCCGTGTTCTGAATGTGTAGGTGTCCATCAGGGGAAGACTGGTGGTACTTGGGAGAGAGGTGTGAAAAGAGGGGCTCCACTCGAGACACCATTGTCATAGCCGTCTCTTCCACCGCCGCCGTGTTTGCGCTGATGTTGATCATCACCCTCGTCAGCGTCTATTGCATCCGGAAGAAATATCGTAGAAAGATAGGTTCAAACACAGACACTACTCTGCAAAATGTAAGTTGAGTGCGATAGTTGGTCATTCAAAACCTACTGATTAAATAGTATGAAGAATTAAGACTTTTTAAATATACTTAAAAAAAATTCTGGGGCCAACTGCTTTGAGACTGGGAGTTTTTGTTACTTCAGTAGAAATCAACGGTTCTTAAATTGGAAACCATGGAGGCTTTTGGTGGGAGGGGGTTATTTTCTTAGAACTGTATTCCTTCTGGGAGGCAAAACTGATTTTACCTATGAGTGCCAACCTTCCTGGTAAAGGGGCGAGGCGACCTGTATTTTTTAAAAAGTCTTTGAGTGATTTGTTGAACTCAGGCTTGTAGAAAGGGGGTGCCAGCATATTTGGGGCTATTCTATAAAAGAAGGTTCCAGCTACTTCTGGCTTCATGCGCAATAACTAAATACAAGGCAAGATTTCCAAGCAGAGGTTGCAGGTCTTGCCTCAGACGGTCTCTAAAATGGCAGTAGACTCTTAGAAACACCTTGTCTCAGATCGGGTTCCTGGGAAGCAGTCTCAGAGATGGATGTGGGCATGTAGGAGGTTTGTTGGGCAGTGCTGTTGGGAAGTACCAGAGAGAGGGAAGCCGGACTGAGCAGTAACAGCTGAGGAGGCAGCCCACCCTCAGTCTTTGGAGCTGGGATGGCCTCTTAGATGTGTCCGGAATGGAGGCAAGGGGGGTACTCACCCCATCACAGCTATTGGATTGGGGCCCCCCCACAGAAGAGCAGAAAATCGGACGATTGCGTATCAGGGGCAGGGCGTGTCCTGCAGGAAAGCCTTCATTTTAAAGGGCAGGACTAAGCAATGTGCCCCAGCAACCATTATGTACCCCAGTTACAGAGAGCACAGAACATGTAGATTCATATTCCTACTCACAAAATAGCCCAAGGAAAATGGTATAAAATCTGAAAAATCTGAACATCACTTAAAAATGAAGCTTTAAAAGTTTTCTGGTTATATTTCATTCAAAATAGAGTCTCTGAGAATCACTAGCAGAAGAAAAACATGCCCAATTAGAATACTGCTGAAAATAAAAATATTACCATTAACTAAAGCAAGAATGTATTTTCTTAAGAAAATGATTATTCGAGGTCTACAATATATTATGGTTAGGATTTTTTAGAGCGGTCAACCTGGTATTGAGATACTATATTTGTGAAGTCAGTCAAAAGATGTGCAATGAACAGAAAGCAAACAGTTTTATTTTTATACACCACTATCATATTTTATCAACATTAGGAAGACGTTTAAAGCTAATCAGGAGGCAATGCATCAATTACTTCACAAGCTTGTTAGAAAAGCACTTAAAATGTATACAGGATGCTTTGTATTTTAAACAGCTATCTTCAGCTTATTTTATGACTCAAAATAAAAGGAACAGATCCACCAAGACAGGGCCCAGTAGGCCAACCCGCAGGCATGGTCCCCAGGGCCAGAACTGGAGCCATGAATTGGGGGGTTGGAGTGGGGAAGACGGAAGAGTGGTTAGGGAGGGAGGGTCAGTTAGCTGGGTGATGGGACTGTTGAGACAGTCCTCCAGAAACTGGCGAATATCAGCGCTATTGTAACAGCTGACTTAAGTAAAAATTGGAAGGAATTAAAGAAAATGATAAACCAGAGAGAAGGAAGGACATTAAATCAGTAAAGGGGGAAACCGTCAGGGTGTCAGGCACATGCAGGGCTAGTAAGTGGAAACACACACACACACACACACACACACACACACACACAGACACCCAAAGGCCATAGTATTACAACAGACTTGCTTTGTCTTTGGGTCATTCAAACACATTCCCCAGAGCAAGGAATCAGCTTTGATTCTCCTTAGTGTAGACCTTTCCACAGTTAATTCACTTATAATGGAACCTACAGATCTAGTTCAGACCTTTAAATCTGAATGACCTTCTTTCCGGGGTTGAAGTGTGTAATCACCCTAATGTTTAGCATCTAACTTGAGCGGACAGGGCATCTTCTTGGGGACAAGGGCTGGGGCTGCTGGACTGCTGGGAGGGACACTGCTGATGGCATTTTATTAAAAAATTAGACCATTTCATTGTGATTTATTTAAATGGCACTTTTTAAATTTGGAGATTAAGCTATCAATTTTTCTTTCCCCTTTCAGCAAAGTGCACTGTGAAGAGGAACTCAACAATACAGCCAGCAAATGCAATTTGAAAGGACTCTTTGCCATGAATTGCACTGAAATATATTAGAATCACCTCATTCTTCTATAAATGGATCATCTCTGTGAATAGCTAGATATACTATAGTATGTCCTTATTTTGGTAAATGGCTAATTAGCAAAACATTGTTTATGTTTTTGTTTTTAAAGGGGGGAAGCAAAAAAAAAAAAAAAAAGATGGGGAATTTTCCTCCAGAATAATACTGTCTCTAGAAGGAGCACAACAGCTAGAGATGGCTTTCCAAGAGACTGATCCTTTATTTGGGAGCCAAGGGTAGTGGCCTCACAAGTGATTGCCTAGAAACCCAAAGAACTTTCACTTATGAGTATGTCATTTATCAATATTTACCTTATTAGGAATTCAAACCAGAAAAATTTTGAATTGTGCCCTTATTAATATTTAAAAATAATAAGCCCAACTATAGTAGTTTTCATAATAGTAGCATTCATCGTATGTTTAATAAAAATAATTATATTTTCTAAAATAAAGAAAATTTAGCAAAAAGTTATTGTTTTATTTTTTTTTATTTTTGGCAAGTTTCTAATGTCTGGCTTGATAAAAAATAGCTAAATTTCATACATGTGTCTGCATTCAATTCAGCCTGTTGTGATATATTATTTAGACGAAGGGTTTGAAGAAAATCTAATCTCATACAGATACGTAGCTGAAAAAAGGAAGCATTTTTGAATAGTTTTTCAGGTCATTCAGGACATTTTTTTTAACACTTTGATCAAAGTTGACAAATGGCAATTTCTTAAAAATTTGTTGCATTTGGAATCTGAAACCATATCAGTGAACTGTTCTACTCTTTCCAGTAATTCCACTGGTCTATCATAATTTGAACGGATCATGCATCTATGCATGGTTTTGTAATATTGTACCTTGATTGTTTAGAAAATACTGATTCACTGAATTATGCAGCTCTTAAAACTTTTGGCACATTTATTAACTTATTAACAATATCAGTTAATATCACGACTAATTTCATTAAAAAGTCTTTAGGTCTTGGGAAGTTGACAGTCATGGTGGCACAAATTTTTCAAAATTCTGATTTTTGCTTGGAAACATGAATCTTATCATTAGCAAAAGTACTATTTTCCTTGTAATGACAAGCTCACTTCATCACTTTTTTAAATTCAAATTTTATTTTGAGACCACTGTAGATTCACATGCAGGTGTAAGAAATGATACAGAAGATCCCATGTGTGCTTTATTTAGTTTCCCTCAGCTGTAACATCTTGCAAAACTATGGTACAGTGTCACAGCCAGGATATTGCATTGATACAGAACATTTCCATCACCATGAATAGCTATCAAGTTGCCTTCATACAGCCACATCTGTTTCCCTCTTGTTCCTACCACCTGCTTGTCTCCTGGCAACCATTAATCTGTTCTCTATTTCTACAATTCTGTCATTTTAAAACTGTTACATTAATGTAACCATACAGTATAGAACCCTTGGAAGTTGCTTTTTTTTTTTAACTTAGCATGATTCTATGTAGATTCATCCAGGTTGTTGCATGTACAAGAGTTTGTTCTTTTTTTATCACTGAGTAATATTTCATGGTACGGATACATCACAGTTTGTTTAATCGTTCACTTGTTTCAGGACATTTGGGTTGTTTCCAGTTTTGAGCTATTATAAATAAAGCTGCTATAAACATTCACGTATAGGTTTTGTATAGACATGTCTTCATTTCTCTGAAATGCATGCTCAGGATAGCATTGCTGGGTCATGGTAGCTGCATGTTTAGTTTTTCTTTTTTTTAAAGAAACTGACAACTGGTTTGCAGAGTGGCTGCATCATTTTATATTCCCACCAGCAGAGGTGATCTGGTTGCCCCGCATCCTCACCAGCTTTTGCTCTTGTCACTGTTTTTTAATAGACTGTTTTTCAGAGTAGTTTTAGATTCATGTTAAAATTAAGCAGAACTTAGATTTCCCATATAAGCATAACCTCTCCCACGATCAACATCCCTATCACAGTGGTTAAGTTTATTACAATTGATGAACCTTCACTGACATATTATTATTATCATCCAAAGTCCATAGTTTGTTTACATTAGGATTCACTCTTGGTATTGTACATTCTGTTGGTTTTGACCAATAATGACATGTATCCACCAAAACAGTGTCTTACAGAATAGTTTCACTGCCCTAAAAATCCCCTACTCCGTTCATTCATCCCTCTCTCTCCCCAACCCCCAGCAACCACTAATCTTTTTACTGTATTCATGGTTTTGCCTTTTCCAGAATGTCATTTAGTTGGACTTACACAGCATGTGACTTTTCAGTTTGGTTTCTTTTCACTATTCTTTTAAAAGATTTTATTTATTTATTTTTAGAGAAAGGGGAAGGGAGGGTGAAACAGAGCTGGAGAGAAACATTGATGTGAGAGAGAAACATCAATCGGTTGCCTCTCCTATGCACCCTGACCAGGACTGAACACACAACCAAACGTGTACCCTGACTGGGAATCGAACCTGCAACCTTTTGATTTGTGGGATGATGCCTAACCAACTGAACCACACCAGTCAGGGCCTTTTCCCTATTTTTTATTTTAGCCACGCTAATAAGTATATAATGTTATCTCATTGTGGTTTTATTTGCAGTTCTCAATTAAGGATACTGAAATCTTTTCATGCGCTTATTTGCCACGTCTTATGCTCTTCAGTGGACTATTGATTTGTCTCTGTTCATGCTCTAAAAGGGTTTTCTTTGCTCTTACACCTCTGTGTTTTGAGAGTTTAAAAAAATATATTCTAGATGTATCCTTTTGTTGAATATGTGGTTTGGAAACATATTTTTCCATTTTGTAGATTGTTTTTCATTCTCTTAAAAGGATATTTTGCAGAGCAAGTGGTTTCAATTTTAATAAAGCCCTATTTATCAATTTTTAAAAAGATTGGGTTTTTGGTGTCAACTGCTTATTGAAAAGGTGATCCTTACTTCATTGTATTACATTATGTATATAATTATATAAAATTATAAATAATATATAATGTTATGATTTATAAATTTATAATTATATAATATAATACCTATAGCAACCACTATAAGAGCCATACAAAGACATGCTAATATATATATATTAAACATATATAATATATATTATATTATACATGTATATAAAATCAGAGTCTTTATTAGAATTTGAAAAAAAGTCTGCCAAATAGCTAAGTCTGAATAACCATAATTGATCCTTTAATTGTGTTTTTAAAGTAAAAATTGTGTTCCGTGAAAAAAAACCCAGCGAATGCATCTCACAACTCGGACATCTTGGAGGCGTTTTTCTCTGACACACCCGCGGTCCCTCACCACGCCGCGGAAGCGCTTCGGTAGCGCCTCCCATTGTGCTACACAGAATTTTAGAAAGATGTGTGCTAAAGGGTTGAGAGTTCATAAAGTTAATAACGTTGACTGCTTCATTAAGGACTTTCGTCAGCAAGACTGGTTTTAAATTTATGTATGCACTTATTTACCGCACGTGTGTGAGAGTGAAGGTTACAATGGCTATTAGTATGGTTTGGTACCACTGCCTTGATTTGTGCTGAGACACCACAAATTTTACACATCATTACGGGCCCCACTCACTTTTAGACTGTGGTAAAAAATTTAAAACCATAAAATTCACCATTTTAACCATTTTCAAGTGGTAATTAGTACATTTATAATGTTATACAATCACCACCACTATCTAGTTCCAGAACATTTTCATCACCCCAAAAGAAAGTTCTGTGTCCATTAAACACTTATTCCCTTTCCAACTCCTCTTAGTTCCTGCCAACCACGAATCTGCAGTTTTGCCTATTCTGGAAGTTTTGTATAATATGAATCATACAATATGTGACCTTTTATGTCTGGCCTCTTTTACTTAGCAAATATCAGTGCATTGTTTCTTTTCACAAATGAATAATATTCCATTGTATAACTATACCACACTTGGCTTACCCATTCGAAAGTTGATGGACAGTCCTGGCTGGGTGGCTCATTTGGTTGGAGCGTCTTCCCATACACCAAAATGTAGTGGGTTCAATTCCCAGTCAGGGCACATTCTGAGGTTGCGGGTTTGATCCCCAGGTGGAGTGCATATATATGGAGGCAGCCAATCAAAGTTTCTCATTCACACATTGATGTTTCCCCCGCCCCCTCCATTCCTTTCTCTCAAAGGCAATAAAAAACAAACAAACAAAATGTATCCTCAGGTGAACATTAAAAGAAAAACAGTTGATGTGGACATCTGGGTTGTTTCCACATTTTGACTATTATGAACTGTGCTGCTATGAACATTTGTGTACAGTTTTTGTTTGGGCACCTATTTTCAATTCTTTGGGAAAATATCTAGGAGTAGAATTGGAGTAATTCTATGTTTAACTTTCTGAGGAACTGTCAAATTGCTTTCCATAGCAGCTGCACTATTTCACATTCCCACCCACTATATATGAGGGTTACAATTCCCCACATCTTCACCAATACTTATTTTCCAGTTTAAGAAATTACAACCATTCTAAATGGATGTGAAGTCATATCATAGGCTCACAAATACTTTTGCACCATCGGTGCAAATTTCAACATAGAAAGAAGCAAATAATACGGAAGTATTATTATGAAAATATTTTTTATCACAATACCCCCCCCCCCCCCCGAAAGGACCTCAGATGTTGTCAGGAGCCTGTGGACCGCCCTTTGTGAACAGCTGTCCTCACTGAACTTTATGCAGGCAGACTAACATTAGCAGACTTTTCTTTACCCAGTTAGTGACATTTCAGGTGATTTTTCTTGGCTGCTTCCCATTCATAAGGGACAAAGTCAGGGTAGTGGTTAAAGTTCTGAGTTTTTGCATTAGATAGCCCTGGGTTTGAATTTTGCCTTAGTAAATACTAATTATACAATTTGAGGCAAGTTTTCTAATATCTCTGAGTCTCAATTTCCTGAGCTATAAAATGAGGTAATTACTGCATCCTGGAATTCTTATGAAATTTAGTAAGATAGTAAGCATAAGTTGTTTGGTAGATAGTGGGCACTCCAGAAATGGTAGCTATGAAAAGTAAATGGTATTACAAGTGTCATATTATTTATTATCTAAACAGGGACAATTTGGAGAGTGAAAGAATGCCGGACAACAGGTCTTAGCTGTCCCAGGTGCACGTGGAAGTGTGGCCTCCCTAATAAAAGAAAGTTGTAGGAAATCATTTTAGCAACAGAAAATTTTTGCCCACGAACTGGGGATGAAGAGTGTGTGCTCTGGATCGTGACTCAGGCTTGAGACCCATCACACACAAGTTGTGTGGCCTGGACAAGTTACTTCATCTCTGTACTCCTTTATTTCCTCATCTCTACACTGAGCAAAACTCGCAGCTGATAATGCTGTTGCAAGAATTAAATTACGTAGTTTATGTAAAGTGCTTAGAACAATGTCTAGCCCATTATAAGCATTATGTATTTAAGAGCTGCTATTGTTAGACAAGGAAATATAAAGGGAGGCTAAGGAAGCAGGGAGAAAAATCTTGCATGATAACAGATTATTTGCAGTGAACTGGTAGAAAGAACAGTTAAAAGTAGCTTTTTATAATGGTCTGATTAGCAAAGCAATTGCATATGAGCCTTTCCTCACAATACTTGTTCATGGCTGTTTACAATAAGCCCTGGTTAAGAAAATTCAACCCTTTAAAAGTCGATCTTTCTACTCATGATATCGATAGCTTGTGTTGCAAGCCCGTTGGTCTCTAATAGTGTGGTTCTTCGGCGAGTAACACTATCAAGTTATGGGCAAGTTGTTACCACTTCATAGTCCGGAATCCCCACACTGAGACTGAGATACATTTTTTAGAATTTTATAGTTTTTATTCTAGGACCAAATTTCTTACATTGAATATAGTGATATTATTCATATGTAGTAATTGACTACATTATAAGGATAGGGGAATGAGCAGGTATGCATATACTTTAGCAAAATGCCATTCATTAATATTGCGTAGCCATATTGGGTTCATATTTTAGTTGCCTGTTAGTTTTAAACATTCGGTTTTTTAATAATGTATGCATTTTGGTTTCATAGTTTCTTCCCGAGATTATAAACGGAACACATGTAACAGTTTACAAAAAGTTTCCTCTTTTTCAATGGTAGAAGAACTCCCATCCATCACCCCACCCTACCCCCCATTATCTTTAAAGTGAGAAGAGGAGTGGAACCATCCCAGTCTGTCCCCATCCACTATCCACTGTGACTCACACCAGGATTCTTCCCTTTGATTACTTTTTCCATGGTCCCTGTTCCCTGTGATTATTTAAGGCACATATCCTAAGGTAATAATTAACTAACTGCTCCCTTTGCTCCCTTACTGGGTGGAGTTCAAGAATTATCAGCGTTATTTCAGGGTGGAGAATAGGTCTCTGCAATGGAATGTTTCAGCCCTGTAAAATGGAAGAGTTGAACCATCACCCCGTGGTGCCATGCCCACCATGGCTGCATGGTTGTCAAGTTCTCTGTGCTCGTGAGGTCTACGATTGTAAGCTTGCGATGCCATTTGTGCCTACCAGCTTTGACGGAGAGGGCATAATGTGTATTTCTGGAAACCAGCTGAAGTGGCGCTGTCCTGTGACTAAAAAATAATCGCCATTTTCAACTGATGTGGGCCAATAGCTTTAAAATTATGAGATTCTTAAAGAACTTTAAATTCGGGATGTTTCATATTATTTTAAATTTTGAAGTAAGTGCGTTTATTGACATTTAATACTGTGCTATTTCGAATAAAAAAATTCTCATTCTTCATAAAATTTAATCCTTATTTCAGCGATTTTCAGTCTTTTTCATCTCATGGCACACATAAATTAATTACTAAAATTCTGTAGCACGCCAAAAAATGTTATGTTTTTTTGCTGATCTGACAAAAAAATTGGTATAACTTTGATTCATTCACACTGAATGGCTATTGTGTTGGCTGTTGTTATTTTTTATTGGACGGTTTCAAGGAAAGGAGGTCATCACCCCTGACTAAACAGTCAGGTATTGCATGTTTTAAAAAATCCCTGCGGCACAAATCGTGCCCTAGTAGATAAATACTCCTGGAAGCACACGGACTCTTTCACTCATTTTTTCGGGCCTCTTGGTACCTAGGAATATTGATGAGTTAACCTGCTTCTTTAAATATCAGGGATTGAGCATTATTTAATCTTAGGGCTCACGATGGCCTTAAAATCCCTGTATTTCTATGGACATCACTGCTTAGGTCCTGGGAGGGACAGGGTTCTATCCAGAGCATCTTCAATACCACTAATCATATTTAAATGTGAACACGGACCACAGGAAGGACAAATAGTAATACTTCAGCATCCAGAATTTTAACATAAAACCAATAGGTCATGGAAGAGGATAGTGCATAAGCTTTTGGGACCTTGGAGATCAACTAGATCAGGAAAAAGGGAACTAAACTTCTTGTTTGTCTAAAGAAGGAAACTAACATTTTTTTGGAGGGGGATTGTACTTATTTCTAGACTGTGTGTGAGGTGTTTTGTATATTTAATTCTCAAATTGTCCTTTGTGATAGGTAATATTATCCTTATTTGGCAGATGAGAATTGGGTCAAGTTGGCCCTCAACCTGTGCCTACCGTGCTCTGCCGTGCACGTGTGGCGTCACAGGTAGGGTGCGCCACCGCGCTGGGTGGGGCCTGGCTGTGCCTCCGGAGTGGGCAGCGGTACATCCTATAAAGAACTTACATAAAATCTTTAAGGTGACAAGTTGCCAAGCAGAGCCAAACCAAATCAAATCTCCAACCCCAGAGCCAACATGCTTACTACTGGTAAGCATGCGTGATGTTGTGATTTATAATAAGAAATATATATTTGGCCTTCCTGTTCTTGCCACAGAGTCCCTAAGCCCTTGGAATTTCCGAAGTGGTGAGAACATTAAAGCTGTCTTGCGTTTTGTTAACGAGGTGGCTTTTGGAAAGCACCAATGGATGGGGGTTGGTTGCCAGGGAAACCAACCGAGATTAGAGGGTTGGAACTTTCAGTCCCACCCTCTGATTTCTGGGGATGGAAAAGGGGGGCCTGGAGGGTGAATGAAAAACCAGTGGCGGACAATCTAATCAAGCACACTGGTGTAATGAAGCCGCCATAGAAACCCAAAAGGACAGAGTTCAGAGACCCGGGTTTGTGAACACGTGGAGATCTGGGGAAAGCGGCTTGTGTGGAGAGAGCATGGAAGTTCCATAGCCTTTCCCCATTCCCTGCCGTATGCCTCTCTTTGTCAGGCTGTTCCAGAGTTATATCCCTTTATAATAAATCAGTGACGCTGTAAGTAAAATGTTTCTCTGAGTTTTGTGAGCTGGTCTAGCAAATTACACCCAAGGCAGGGGTGGGAGCAGGGCGGTCAATGGAACCTCTGATCTATATAGCCAGTAGGTCAGAAGCACAGGTGACAACCTGGACTTGCGTACGGCGTCTGAAGTGGAGGACGGTTTATAGGACTGAATCCATAACCTGTGGAATCTAATGCTGTCCCCAGAATTGAGTTGAACTGTAGGACACCCAGCTGGTGTACAAGAATTGTTTGGTGTGTATGCAGTCTGGGTCCCTCACAATACATCACAATTATGAGCAGAATCATTAGTATGGGAACATGAGGTAAATATCTGCACACAATTTGACTGAGGCTACGAAGAACTTCCTCAAACTGAGCCGTTTGCTTTACCAAGGAACTTAAATGATCTGCCAATCCAAGGACTTGGTTTCAGACCTAAGGCCTGGACTTGTTTCTACTTTTGAATGTTCTTGACCTCCCTAAGACTCAAGGACTGGGTTCCAAGCTCTGAAATTCAGCGAGCCCTTCTGTCCCAGAGCTGATAGCTAACGCAATTCCAAAATCAATATATTGAGACCCTCTCCTTGCGCCCTTTCCAGCCACACACGTACACGGCATACACAGACCTCTCAGAGGCTTAGGAAAGGCATGTTGTTTAATCACTACATTAGGGTACCTAAACTGTGAGGGGAATTTTTTTACAAGACATTTATTTGTACACCTTTCATACAACTACCTCAAGTGCATATCATTTAGATAATGTTTTGTCAGCTATCTTTTTAAAAAAAATTTCCTTTTCTAAGTACTTTCAAATATTGCATGATCTTTTTGGGTTTACTTGTGTTCTTACTTTAATGGTCACAATAAAACATTTAATTTTTGTTCTCCTTTCCTGATAATTGTGTAGCTCAACAAAAATCATGCCCAAGTTCTGAAGACTAAACTTTTTCCGGATGAATAGCTTGAGGTCAAAGGTGTCCCCTTTCTGGGAAATGACTCAGTTGTCATAAACCTTAATGACACAGTGATTTGGTACACTCCGAGCTAGCTGGGATACTATCAAGCTAGCTTGAAATACTATCACATGTAATAAGCACACAGAATTTTCATGACGGCACTGATAATGTGTTAACTGATGAGGCAGCCTTACCGTCAGCAATGCACAGCAGACACCCGCTTCTCTGCAACCCGAGCCACACAGGCACCTACTCACGGGCAGTTCTTGGCTCCAGAGCTTAACATCGTTTCATGAAGTAATTTTCGTAGTCTCCGCTGAAAGCCTCTGTGAAGTAGGTAGCGAATATTAGAAAAGATCTGAATACATATCTCTCCTTGGAAACTCTAATCATCCTAAGAAACTTATCTATTTTCTGCTCTTCATTTCCCTCCAGTTGTGTCTTCCTTTGGCTGCCGCTGCCTGCGTGTTGTGCTCTCTTGGTAATGGCTTCCTGGATCATTTCTAATGCCAATATAAGAAGGAATAGGGGAGGAAGGAAAAGCTACAGAAAGAGGGCCGCGAGTGATAGAATGAGCATGTTTTCTGGAGCCCACGCTATGAGAGTCCACTGACTAATGACATTCATAAACTCTATGACAGCCTACAGGTAGCCCACAAAAAGGAGTTCTCATTCATAAATAGGACCCATTCAAATAGACCACTTTCTCCAGTTTTCGCCGCTGTGCTCTTATGTCCCTGCTAGTAAACGGTCAAGCTGAGATTTGACCAGGACCTTCTGACTCAAGAGTCCATGCATTTAACCACTGCTACCTGGCAGAATCTATGAGAATGAGAAAGAACTCATTGTTGTTTCTAAAGATAGCATAATCACTGCCGGGTAGTCATAGGCGGCTAAGTGGCATATCAGAGCAGTGAGAACGATAAACTCCGGAAACAGCTGAGTGGGAACTTGACCTTTGGCTGTATCATTCAGGACTCCTTGGAGTTAACAAGTTTGTTTAAGCAAATGAGGACTTTATTGAAATTCTGACGTTGGGAAGGCTGTTGATTAAGCGGCCCCGGGAATGACAGGAATCAGAAACATGCCGTCCCCAGGACTTCCTCTAGTCCTCGGCTCTCCCACTTCCACCTCTCTGTGTGTTGGCTTTGTTCCTTTCCGTGTCAGGGAGTGCGGCGCGGGTGGCGCCAGGCTCAGGTTCTAGCAGCTCCTGCCACAGACTGGACGTGGTGCTTTCTGCCTCCAGCTCCGTTTGGAAGCATCGTAGAGAAGGAATTTGCCACTGCTTAGGTTATGTGCCAGTGCCTGGGGCCAGGGGTAAGGTGTTGTGATTGGCCCAGGGTGGTGGCTCAAGTGCGCACATCTGTGGCCAAGGAAGGGGTGGAAACATGGCTGCTGGGAAATCACCGTGGATTGGGTGCCCCTTCTATTCTGTACCTCCTGTAAGTAACTGATATTGGAATGACAAGCAGAAGATAAGATTGCGTTTTTCAAGCCGTTATGATAGAAGCCGGATTCCATTCTTTAACCCCTTGACCATAAATCTAGACTCATTGATTTTCCTCTTTTCTATTTGAAAAACAACAACAGAACAAAATAGGCACTGGGAGAGTGTCGGGAGGGTAACTTCCTGCTACCCAGCTTTCTGCTGAGACTTGCAGCCCTGCGCGTGGGAACGCCCCTCCGCTCCACCGCCCACGCGCAGGCCGTGTGATTCTTGAGAACTTCAAAGAGAGTTCTCAAGAACTAATGACCCCCAAAAGTTGGTAATCCCTGAGGTATATCTTAAGTAGTGATTTGCTAGAGATCTTTCTAATTCATTAAAAAGCATGAAACACTGCTATTCTACTTAGCATTTGAATTTCTAACACTTCATCACGTTTTTCTTTCCATTTACTCTTAAAAATGGCATATGTTAAGATTTGTGAAAATGAAAAAAATTGCTTAATTTAGCATTGGGGATAGTCTTATTAGACAGAAAAGAAAGCCTCAGTTGTCATTTAAAAATTTTAATGATAGTCAAAAAGAAAAAAATAGTTATAAAGAACTAAAGAAACAAACATTTGAATTTTATAGGTTTTATTAGTCTGTCACTGGAAAATTTAAAGGAACCTATCAAAAATTATCAGAGGTAGCCCTGGCTGGTGTGGTTCAGTGGATTGAGCGCTGGCCTGTGAAACAAAGAGTCGCTGGTTCGATTCCCAGTCAGGGCACAAGCCTGGGTTGCAGGCCAGGTCCCCAGTAGGGGGTGTGTGAGAGGCAACCACACATTGATGTTTCTCTCCTTCTCTTTCTTCTTCTCTTCCCCTCTGTCTGAAAATAAATAAATACAATATTAAAAAAATTATCAGAGGTAATTCTTTTAATTATATACATAAAATAAATATGCAATATTTATTATTTGTACATGCAAATGCCATAATGCTAAAATACACAATGATAATGAAAGTTCCTTTTTTTTGTTTGTACAAATATGTAATAACTGAGAATTAACTCAGGACACACAACATTTAAGAAAATCCTAAAATCCTAACATGAAAAATAAAGGACAAGAATAAATGGACGGATATATAATATTCACAATTGTGAATTTTGAATAAGATAATTCCTAACAAAATATAATACATAGGTTTATGCATCATTGATACATTATCAATGGAAGATATAACAAAATAGAAAATAGAACTCGACCATTCGGTAGTTACCTAGACCACTAAAGGACTATGCATTTACAAATATGTATATATTTACATAAAATTGTTCTATCATATTTGAAACATTTTAGAAAGCAATGAAAACCAAAACATTGTAGTAGTACTGGGTTAAAAAGCTAAATGGCCCAGGAAAGTCTATTTTATTGTTCCTATATTATACAGTCGATCTGTGACAAAGCAGATGCAGTGTTGACAGCTGAGGGGGACTCTGCCTTCAGCTTGCCCCTCCGCTCCCTGCCTCCGGGTCTGAGCTGCTCCTGTGCGCTTGGCTAAGTGGGCTCAGGGCCTGCCAGGCCTCTCTCTCCTCTACACACACGTCTAAAGGTACAGATCTCTGCGCTGTTGCACCTTGCCTGTGGCTGGAGAGTGGTGTTCTCTCAGGTTTTGGGTTCGGGCTTTTAGCTGGGAAGCCCCAGTTGTATGCTCCAGCCCAGCTTCATCACAGGGATATACTGGGACATTGGACACTAACTCAGTTCTATCAAATGCTACTTGGCCAATGGCTCCGTTGGAGCATCGTCCCGCACACCAAAAACTTGCAGGTTCGAGTCCTGGTCAGGGTACATACCCAGGTTGTAGGTTTGATCCCCAGTGGGGGCACTAATGGGAGGCAACTGATCAATGTTTCTCTCTCTCAAATAAATAAATATATCTTTGGGTAAGGGTTAAAATTTTCTTTAAAAAAGGTACTTTCTTATTTACTATTTTTTTGTAGCATATTTCTTGGGAGCCCAAGGTTGAAGGGAAGGCTTGCATGAATTTGGCTGACAGAGGTGGATCTGAGAATTCTAGCACAGAGTAGAATGGGGGCGGCAGAGTGTGCGGTGAGGAAAATAGGGAGATTTTGGTCAACAGGTACAAATTTCTGGTTATAAGATAAATAAGTTCTGGGGATGTAATGTATAGCGTGATACTATAGTTTACAATAATGCATTATATACTTGAAAGTTGCTAAGAGAGTAGATCTTAAATGTTCTCACCACACACAGAAAGCTAATACCGTGATGTGACGGCAATGGAGGTGTTAACTAACTCTATTGTAACCAATTCCCAAAATATACGTGTATCAAACCATTGTGTTGTATACCTTAAACTTATACAATGTTACACATCAATTATATCGTAATAAAACTGGAAAAGGAAAACTTAAAGTAACAAATAGCATTTTTCTGTCTTTTGCCTCCACTGCTTCTGCAGAAACTCCTACCGCCTTAGAAGGCCTGCATGGTAGGTTCTGAGACTCTCCAGGGGTTTTCTCAGAGGAGCTCGGCTGCTTGTGGCTTCGCCCTCGCCGCCCGTCCCCGCTTTCCAATTCAGCTCCCTCAGAGTCCCTCCTGCTGTTACGGGCTGGATCGTGTCTTCCAAATTCATATGTTGAAATCCTAACTCTAGTACCTCGGCACATGACCTTCTTTGGAAATAGAGGCCTTGTAGAAATTAAGTAAAATGAGGTCACACTGGAATCAGATGAAACCTTAATTCAATATGACTGATGTCCTTATAAAAAGGGAAATTTGTATGCACACAGGGAAAATGTCTTGTGAAGATGAAGGCAAAGATCGGGGTGATGCTCCTACATATGAAGGGTTCCAAAGATTGCAGTAAACCACCTACATGAGGGAAACAGATTCCCTCTCATAGTCCTCAGAAGGAACCAACCCTGCTGACACCTCGGTCTTGGACTTCCGGCCTCCAAAACTGTGAGCCAATATATTCTGTTGTTTAAGCCACTCAGTTTGAGGTACTTTATTATGGCAGCCTTAGGAAACTATTATGCCTGCCAAATCTTTTCTGGAATGTAAGGGCCATGAAGGCAGAAACTGAGTGTGTCTTGTTTATCATTGGGTCACCAGGATCTAGCCCAGAGTTGAACACACTGTGCTCAGCCAGCCTTTATTGAGTGATTTCCTGGATTCCAGTTCATGCTGCTATCAGTGCCCCGAGATTGGTGGTGCAGCTGGGGCATGGTGGCTAAGCTGTGATGCTGTGCCAAGTCGGATGGCTGTCCCAAGGGTGTCCTTTAATGGAGGGTGGGTCACTGTGCTGCCATGGCTGCGCTCAGGGCAGGGGTCTGCTCCCTCTCACACTCACCAGCTCCATGCTGCTTATAATGCTGGAGCTACCCTGTGTTCTCTGAGAGCAAGCCAGTCCGTGTGGCAGCATGACCAGAATTGTGTAGGGCTCTTATAGAAGGATAATTCTTTTTTTTTTCCCCATGCATTTCACTGTGCCCCTATGAGTTCATGACAGCTTCCTGGGGGGAAAATACCAGACTCACTCACAGTGTGCAGATCTCAAAATTCCACCTTTCCTCCTAGAATTCTGGTAATTCTTTTTTTTAACCAATCCTGGGTCTGATAGCTTCTCTGTAGGGCACTTCCTCAGCAGGCGCCTCAGTGGCCATCAATGACAGTCTCTAGGTTGGCCCACCCCAGCGGCCAGCTGTACTTGCTCCATTATGTCCGATTCCACAGGTGGGGACTGCTTAAGTGAAGCTTTGGTCCCAACTCACATTTCAGCTCCCCAGGGTGTACTTGTATAACGGTACTGCAGTGTAACTTATGTTTACAAGTTCACCGAGAAACTATTTTCAATGTCTACTGCTAAATGCAATTACGCAATCCATTTCATGCACCCATTCATTCATTCATTCATACACTCATTCAACAAATAGTTTCAAATGAAAAAGTTTCCGTTCTTAAGATGGTTAGGTTCATCACTTAGTTCATTTCCACATGGCAGTGAACGAAGAGTTCTTTTGTATCTCAGCATACTAGAAATAGGCTACGTGAAATGATTAACTAATTTCATTGGCTTGTATGTGGGTTTAGAGTCTTATAAAATGCCAATGGATGCAACTCAACATGTGAGGAGACAATACATTCTGAGATCTATGAGAAATGTCCAATATTCCTTCCCATGAGATCCTTATTTGTACCATTTAACAGCAGCCCCTACTCCTTCTTTATTGACAGCAAACTGAAGTAGAAGCACTTAGAAATCCTTCAGAAAGAAAAGGAGTACATCTGTAGAAATATGGGTTATTGCTATCTTTTTAAAAAAAATGCAACCTAAAAATTCCATTTTTCCCCTTCTGTTCAAATCCAATTGTCCATCTGTTCCGCATTTCTTGTTTCCCTGCGGCTCACTTTGTACCTTTTCCTGGGTTTATTAACACTTGTCATTCAGTCATCTGTCCTCTCAAATCGGCAGCAGCCGGAGTCTAATTTAACAGCTAAATGACTGGCTGTTCCTCTGGCTTTAATGTAGCTAATTCGAACAATCTGCAGCCCTCTCTTTCATTTTAATTTTCAGCCTTCTGTGGGTGTTCTGTCCGGCTGCAGCAGAGGGCGTTTTCATTTCTGAGCCCAGGGCAACAGATGCTCTGCCGCTTTTCCCGTAGAGGAGGCAACCCGGAGCTCTACAACCGGGCCGTTTCGGGGGCTGCGTGAGCCTGCGTGCGCCCTGTGCTTCTGTGACAGCGGGGCAGCTCTCTCTGACCTTGTCTCCAGGTGGGACAGTGAAAACACAAAATAAAGAGAGGCAGGCTCTTTTCAAATATGGGATGTTGCATTAAGATGTTCAAGAACACACGGTAAGACACTGGGTTTAGGATGCTGAGGTTCTGTTCATCTGACAACATTCCTAACCACCCCCTCATCCAAATGCCTGGAAGTGCTCAGTAAATATTCCTGGAATGGAGTTGAATGGATCAGCGCAATTCAAACCATGGTAAAGATAACGCTGCCTTTCAAAGAATTATTTTTGTTAGAAAGAAGCTTTAAAGTAGAGACAATATCTAATTTGGATCATTATTATTAGCAGTAAGGCCTAAATAATATTCAGAGTACATTCTTCACTTGCCTGTCAAATATAATTTGCCATTTTTCCCTTTCCTCACAATGGCAGTCCTTCTGTTTGACAAACAATATTAGAAAGTGAGCAAAACACATCATCCAAAGTTTTACATCTTCACGAAATTTGAACTAAAAAACCATAAACTTGTGGCAAAAGGCACTTTTTGATAACCCAGAATTTATTTTCTTACATAGTTTATATTATTATTTAAAATTATATTATTATAAGTTAATATTTGTGCAGACTTAGCTCAGGTTTCGAAGTTGCCATAGGCCTTGGTTCTGCCATGAGTCTTGTCTAAGGTACCAGGGCGTATTGAGAAGACATTTATAAGACTGTGATGAGCATCCCGTAAAACTTATTCCCCTGTGGAACAATACTAGATATTGATTCAACACTAATATGGGTGGGGAAGAAGTGAGTGGGATGTGAAGATCCAAGAAGGGAAAAGTGGCCTGGTCACAGGCTCATGTGAGAATATCCTGTGAATGTATCCTCTGCCCACTCAAAAATGCCATTGAGCACCTTCTATGTCCCAGGCACTGTTCTGGCCTTGGGGACGCAGCAGGGAACAGACTAAAGTTCCCACTTTCTTTGAGGAAATATGTAAAACCATTAAGAAAATGGTAAATTTTGACAGATGTTAGGCAAAGTTTATATGAAAGAGAATGACTGGGTGGCTACTCTATTTTGGGAAGTCTAGTTACATCTCTTGAAGGTAACAGTTAAGTGGAAATGTGAATAAGTTACAGCACTGAACATGGAAGAGACTGAGAAACACCTTGGAAGCAGGTATTCTTCTGGAATATTTCCAGGTGAGTTCTTGAAATGAGCACTCAGAAGAAGTGCTTAAGGCTGAAGTCCTCCCTTGGGAACTTTTGCACCCGTCCCACCTGTTTGATATCCTCCTTCTCTGAAACTCCTGGCACTTTCTGTGAGGGTGCTCTCTGCATTCTGTGTATGTGGTGTCATAGAGCCTAGGGCATCAGATGTATCAATTTCTTTCCACTCCTGTCCCTTGTTCTTTTCTGTCGGTTCCTGAGGACAAGCTCTGTGTCTTCCATTTTTTGGTTTTGTCTGTGGCTGGCAATTCCTGGCACGGAGGAAGTATTTAATAAATCCAAGTTCAACGAATATATTTGTCTCATCTCCACAATGAGACAGAAAGGCAGCATTGTGTCTTATGTAATTTGTAATCTCCGTGAGTGCCCAGCATTAAGGGGTACAGAGTAAGTGGTGGGTAAAGATCGCCAACTGCAAGTTCTTGGAGAGATGAAAGCTTTGCTCAAACTCCACTCGGCCTTTGAGCCTTTGTTCAAAGGGTAAAATGAAGAGATAGGCGTAGCCTAGGTTAAAGGAGATTTAGGCAACAGTCAGATTTTTGGGGGTGTTTACTGAATTTTTGAGTAGATCAAAGTTGGTACCTAGGGCCGGATAAAAGGGGGGGAAAGTAAGGAGATGAGTGAGGAGTTTGGGGTCGGGGGTTGATGTATTGGATATAGAATATTTGTGAAAAAGGTCAAGTGATGTTCTCAAGGATAAAAAATGTTTCCAATAAAAGGCAAGCACATTTTCATACAAGAAAATGATGACACAGTGATTGTGCTAGCTTGGCTTTTTGTTTTCTTGCTAATATTACATCACTGAGTCATACAAGCGTGGTGAGGAGGGGAGAATAAAAATAAGTTATCAATGCACTATTAACTCAGCGTGCTCTTACCTATTAATAAGACATTGATGTCTCCTCTTATGCGTGTCCCATTGAGAAGCACTTTCTCATTACCTCCGAGCGGCATACACAAAATGGCTTTTTTAATATACTCATGCCTGTGGATGCTTGGTGCTAAAGACTTGTTTAAATGGTCAAAGATATCCTATTTAAGAAACAGGAAACACTTACATTGCACATTATCAACATTAGAATAAGATCTCATTATCCATTAGCTGGTATTTGTGCAATTTATCACTCACTTTAGATTGAGTTTTGCAGAATTTCATGATCTTTGCCACATTATCGGCTGAAAACGTAGGTGCTGTGTCTTTGCTCATCAGTTTGGTGTCATTAGCTAGGACTATGGCCTGGTGTTTTCTACACTGCAGAAATCTTTTAAGAGATGCTGCTAATTAACTATCAAATAAATGGTTGGATAAAGTTATCTTCATAACAGTGAGCTACTTGGAAATTGCTTTCCATAAAATGCAATGAGTTAAATTTCTATTTTTTTTAACCTTTTTCTGTCTTCTCTAAATCTCAGACAGAAAACTGTACTGTGCATTTTTTCTTTTTTAGATTCGTGCACTCTTAAAACTTTTGAAAGAAGGAACTGGTAAAGGGGTCCTCTCTGAAAAGGGCTGCGGGAAGGAAAGATGCCTCAAGTGACCCGCGATAGTCTCTTTGCTTTCAGAAAAACCTGGCACAGTGCGTCTGGCTGTTCACACAGGAAGAGAAGGAAACTGGAGAGAAGCACATGTTTCAAACCGCAGAAAGTAAATCACATTATAATTCAGAGAGAATTATATATTCATTACACTGCACACTTTTTTTTCTTATCATTTTCGATGAGAAAAGGAAAAACTGAAAAGCTTGGAAAATTGGATACCTTTTTAAAAAGCAGTGACAGGTTATTTCATTGGACCGAAAACTAAACGTAGGCTTCAATTTTAAGTACAAAAAAGATTGCTGAAATATTTAGGTATATAGTTATCTGAAGACATTTATTACTTTTGGCAAACATCTTCTTTTTTAGAAACACTGCTTAAAGAAGAGTTTGTTTTCAAAAGCACAGTTTAAACAGTTAATTTGCTTAAATTCACCAATCTGACAACATCGGTATTTACTTATTAAATGTGGCCAGGGAGGGACAGGCTGAAGGGCAAAGGTGGACCAGGACTAAGATAAGACAGGGGCGCCTACAATCTAGTATAAAACGAGAAGCGTAGACCCAAATTCATCTTCTGGAGGAGAATGGCCCTTTATGGCGCTAACATGAGACCATGCTGGTTCCTGAGGCAGGATAGTAAGAAGCTAGGAAAATCCATTGGCAAGTGGAATAGGGAAACTGAGATGCGGAGCTGAGCACAATGGCTGCAATTGACAGCCAGATACAGCAGGTCCCCTCCCTGAAGATGGCATCTGGGCCTCAGTTGTATTTCAGCTCCAGGCCCAGAAAAGCAGCAGAACCAGGTGGGCGACATCAGGACCAGCTGCAGTGAGTAAAGACCCCCCTGCCCTGGCACTGACCAATCAGCGAAGACCATGACCCTGAAAAAGCACACTCGGGAAACTGATGAATATTTTGCTGAAACCCTCCCCTGGGACCTTCCCTAAGATTCCCACCTGCAAGAGAGAGATAAAAGCCTCACAGACCCCTTGGCGCTCTCCCCACTCTTCCCTCACTTTGCCCCATTCTTCCCCCCCAGGGGCGCATCTCCAAATCTCTAAGGGACCCCACAGGACTTGCAGTCAGGGAGCAATGGGCAGCGGCAGCTCATCCCAGGCTAATCCCCTGAGCCTGTCTCCAAGACCCCTTTTCTCTGGCTTCCCAGGGAGCAAGGGCAGCCCTGCCTAGGCCCTCCTGTTGCTTCTTCCATGCTGAACCCTTTCTTGTTTTACCATCCCCAGCTTTAATGAACATACCCTCATAGTCACCTGGGCTTGTGTTGTGAAATCTTTCCTACATGAAGCCAAGAACGCACACACTACCAGCGGGTCCCAGGCAGACGCACTCAGGACCAGGCCCCCTGTGCGGTGACAGTTCACGTTATTGAGGACAGGGCCAGGGTGAGGCATCATGCAGCAGAGGCCGGGGGAGTGAGAACGAGACTGCTCTAGTAACTGCGTAGAAATTTCATGTCTTTCCGGTGATCTTTTCTCCTTTCTTTCCTTTTGATTCAAAACGGCCTCGTCCAGCCCCCTGGCTCACCTGCCTCCTTCTCCCTTGCACGTCCACTCCCTTAATCATTAAGCCCTCAGGGCAATGAGGTTCTGAACAGCATCAAATAATCTTAGGAACAAAGCCTTGGGGTCTGTTGACCCCAGAGACAGAGCTCCAGTCAAACCAGAGATGACATCTAGGCCTCAGTTGTGTTCCGGCTCCAGACGCAGAAACCACGCAAAGCAACATCATGGCTGAAATCAGGACCGATGCAGTGATCAACCGTCCCTACCCTAGCGCCGACCCACCAGGAGAGACCGCAACACTGACTGCAACCCTGACCGTGACTCTAATTCTTTTAGTCCCATGATTGTTGATTTTTCACCTGTATAATCCACCCTCTGGAAGCCATGGGGAGCCAGGTTTTTGAGCGTTAACTCACCTGCCCCCCAGGCATGGGCCACTGCCTAAAAATAAACTCTTATTTTCTTTGCTGCAAACTCCTGTTGATGTCTCAATGGGCTCTGATGTGTGAGGGCAAGCAGATCCCTTTAGCCTGGTAACTCTCCAACACTGAAGAAGAAAAGAGGAATTTGCTAAATTTAAATCCATCAGTCAACCCGGGCACACAGCCACTGTGGTCATCAAATAACCAACAGGTATTACCAAACATCCACCACCAGCAAATAGCTATGGAGATTAAAGATGCATCAGACCCAGCTCCTGATTCAGAAAAGGACTCTAAATGCCAACTCCCTCCTTCCCGTGAAAAGGTCAGCCCGCTGTTGGTTCCTCATCTCGTCATTTTACATGACAAACAATGACAAAGAATCTCCTTCCCTCTTTCTGCTAATATACAAACCTTGTTGCTTTTGGAGGGGCTTAACTTCCCTCTCTTAAATGTATGAAAGCCTGGTTCTTGATTCCCAAAGACAATTATATTTTTTCAATACTGCTGCCAATGTCACGGGGCTATCATCTAAATGACCCTAATGTTTCTCAATATCTAAACTATGATATAAGCTATGCTTGCTTGCAGGAACGGAAAAGGATTCCTGACCTTAAAAGGAAGAGAAGAGGGCAGAGTGCAAAGGTCTTGATGGCAATGAGGGATCGTGTGCAGAAAAGACCGTGTGCAAGGGGGCTGAGTGCAACACAAGAATAACTATGCATACCTACAAACAATTTACTCATTCCACACGTCAGCCTATAGCTACGGAAGGCTCGTTCTCGGCTGGGGAGAAGGTGCTATTAGGCCATAAGCTCGCCCTTCTCCATTCCTTGATCAAAGAATAAAGTTCCTGCTCTGCTTTATCAAATGGGTCAAAGTCAAAAAAAGTTAGACATGGACTATCCTAGTCAGAGAGGTATATTGATTCATACAGTACGCTTTGTGGAAGACACCTCTCTCTCTCTCTTTTTTCCCCTGTGATGGCTGTATGCCTTCCATTCATAGAGGCTGAGGTGATAAGGAGTCATATAAATACAATTTAGGATGAAAATGGTAGGACAGGGAAAAATACATTAAAAACCACTTATTTGCTTGGACCCAAAACTAAAGGAATCAGCTTCTTTATTGTTTTTGTTTCTTGCTTATACCTTCGTATCATTCTCGTCAACACCCAGAGATGTAAAAAAAAGAAAAAAAAATCTAATTGAGAAGATCTCCAACCTGGAGCCTACTGTGTGAGCGCTGTTTCCATTTTTAGGTATCGCCTTCAATGCGGAGGACTGGTTAGATCGGTGGTGGCTGCCTCTCTGTGTGTGTCCTTTGCGGTCACCTGACTAGCCCTACTCTAGCATTTGTTTAAGTTCCAAACAAAATTGACAAAATAATTGATTAGCAGTAGACAGTAGACCTTGGGTTTCATCAGTTTGGGGTGGGGGGGCGCCCGAGTCATGGCTCTGGCCGCCTCGAGAGTGTCTTGAACCTCTGAATGAGCTTTGTCAAATTCATTCATTCATCAACCACTGTTTCAGTCAGTCAGCCAACTGGACTTCTACTGTAGTCCCTGTGCTGTGTTATATGTTGAACACACGTGAACTAATTAAACACGGTTCCCTTCCCCAACGCACTCAAAGACCGGTCGCTTTCATTGTTTTACTGTTTTAAAAAGGTTTGCTTTACATTCCTCTTCAAGGGAGCCTAATTTTTTTTTTTCACTATGTTTGACACTAATTTGATGTAACTCTCTTCCTGCCCCCTCTTAAAAAAATGAGTGGGGGAAGAGTGTTGAGATGAGAGGACACTTCATTGTTTCAGCATTTTCACATGTTTGCGCACGTCAGCAAGGAGGGTGAACATACTTAAACAAGCAGGTGACTGCTGCTTCTGAAATAGGAAAATGCTAAAAATATGAATCATTTCTATCTGGTCTTTATCCTGTTTGCCTGAGACCAGCTATAAAGCTTACTGGGCTCCGTGCAAAGATAAAAATGTGGGGCTCCTTGCTCAAAAATTAATTTTAAGATGGCCAAGCAGAGCATCAGCCCAAGTGTGGGGCAATTCTAAGCATGAGGCAGGCCCTGTGTGACTGCACAGCTGGTACGCCCAGGAAACTGGCCTTGTACTTCCTGTGACATGGGGTGGGGATCTCATGATTCTCATACCCGGCTAACAATTAATTTTTAGTGAACCATATCACCAAAGAAGAACTAAATAGATAATTGCAAGTTACTGGCTTAGACCAACATTTCCAAAGCTGTTGGAGAAATGTTGAGTTAAATATAGTCAAACAGGTTTTTACTGAAAACTTCTCAGAGCCTTTAATATACTAGTGGGCACTTTGCATTTCTAGGAGTTGCAATATAACACACCACGTTTGTCAAAAAGTGTTGATGGGCTTGAGACGACTGCAGATAGAGGCAAGAATGAGGATGTGATCCCCGAGAGTTCATGACATAAGTTCTAGAGCTGAGTTCTGTCCTCAGCTTCTGACTCACATACCAAAGGTATGTTCAGCAGGCTGGCTGCAGGCCTGTAGTCACCGCCGGGGAGGTGAGTATTCGTCGCGTAAGTGCCCGCGCTGCTACTGCAGCTGCTTATCCAGTGTCCGATCTCTTCTTTGCTCACAGCACCCTGATTTGTTCCAGGATAGAAATGCTCACCTGTATGACTCTTGTCCCTTGGGGTGAGCATGTGACCTAGTTTTGGCCAAGTGGAAATCTGTGGGGTAGGGCTCCTGGAAATATGCCCCCTGATTAAAAAGTGACAGAGTCCTTTGGTATGTGTCTTTTATACTTCCCACTTCTAAGCTTGCTTTCTGCTTGCACGTCAGGAAAAAAGCGTGTAGGTACAGGATCCAAGTTATGATCACGAGGACAAAAGCCACAGGTGAGGGCAGTGGAGCGGGACACTTGCATGACCCTGGGTTCCTGGGTGACAACCTTGAGCAGCTGTGCAAGTCCCAGGTTGCCCTTTTTGGGTTTTTCTTGTTACTTGAGAAAAACAAACTTCTTCTTAGCTGAGCTGCTGCACTTGGGTTTTAGTTTAGCGCAGCCAAACACGAGCGCCAGTGGTAAACCTGAAATGTGACACAGCCAAAGTTGAGGCAGCATCTCCTTCCTGCCCTGCTCCTCAGTGACTTCTCTATCTCGCTGCCCAAGTGGACATCCTGGACGCCATCTTGGTCCCACCACTGTCTCACTCCTCGCAAGTTGCAGTCCTTGTTCCACGGCAGCTCCTGAAGATGCTCTGGGCACAGCCATCAGCTCCACAGCCCCGAGCAGCTGGAGTGCAGCCTCTAGCCCCCTGGGGAGCTGGTCGCTGCGGCCGCTGACTTGGGGGAAATCCCAGGCCTGCCATGGTTGTGGAGGCCAGTATGGCTGGTGACAGGGCAGCAGGATACCCCAGTCGGGGATACCTCTTCGTAGGTCCCCACCCAGCTCATTCGCTGAGGGACGCTGTGTGACTGAGTTCTCATTTCATCCTTTCAAGCAGCAAACGGTCCAGAGATTCTGCCTTTAGCATCATCATTTGCTATAAAATTAACAACCTATTGTTTCTTCTCACATCCAGTAGCTCCCAGAATATTATCATAATATTAGTCTTTTATTTTCCCTTCCCATGTTGCATTAGGAGGCGGAGTGGTGGAAGTTTGAGAAATTTATAGGCATGTGGGGCTTTGAGAAGCTTTAGGCACGGGCTTCAAAGATAAACACTAGATGCCACGTTTGATCAACTGCCAAGTCCTTCTGTTTTATCTCCTACATTTTGCTCTAGTCGGTCCATTTCTCTACATCCTTATGGATGCTTCTCCACCCAGACCCCCGTGCGCCTTTTGTGCATTTAAGTATGACCTCCTAATTGCTCTCCCAAACCCAGGTTTGCTTCCTTTCAACCCATTTCCCACCGTGCATTCCCAGTGACCCTCTCTGCTCATGTTGCTTCTGTACTTCCAATGATGAAGTTGCTCTACTGACTTCAGAATGAAGACCAGCCTCCCTTTCCTGCTCTGCAATGATCTTCACGGAAAGGCCTTTTTCTATGGCTCTGTTTCTCACCAACAGTCTTTACTCGCTACACTCCGGTCCTGCTGAACAATTCCTGTAAGTGATGCTATGCTTTTTCACATCTCCACGACATCGAAAATACCGTTTTCTTTCCTCAGACATTCTTCACCTTCTTCCTGCTCCCATTCATCAACCTAATTCCTACTTATCCTCCAGGTTCCTGCGTAGATGCCACTGTCTCCAGGAGGCTGACTGAGCTTCGGGACGTAGGGATGTTCTGCCCTCTGAGCTCCTAGCACAGCTGGTACATACCCCCTCATAACAACATGGACGGTGGGTCAGAAAGACTTGGCTTTGAATTTAGGGTCGGTCACTTGCCATGTGATCTTGGACAAGTTGCCCATTTGGACTCGGTTTCCTCACCCACAAAAATGGGGCTAACACTAGTAGCCACCCCTCATTGCCTCTGATTGAGATAATACATGTGATTTCCTATGTTACAATGAATGAAACTTAGCAGGCGCTTAATAAGTGATTTTTTTACTGGTCTAAGTGTCTATAAATTATCAGCTTGTGTCTTATTCCCTAGGGCAGCTTTAGCACCCAAGTGCCTCCTGAAAACAATGTACGTTTCAAAAGCTCTCGCTGAATGAGTGGATGAATGGAAGGGATATGTAGTTTATTCCCCACCACCTTCTCCCTCATTAATAAAGAGGTTTAGTTATATTTCAAAACAGAATTAAGTTGTACTTTGAACTGTTATTTCAAGAGGTTCATATATATCAACTCATTTAATTTTTATAACCAATCTAAGTAGTTGTCATTCTTTCCATTTTATAGGTCAGAAAATGCAGCCACGGTCAGGCCAACAATCAGGAGCAGAGCTCTGACCCTTACTCAGGACCGGCTGACTCTAACGGTGCTAAATTATTGTCACTGAGGGTGCAGTGACAAAGGAGCCTGTGGTTCACTATTGGCCCATTTCCTCATGCGTCTGAATTATAAGCCTTGGAGAGAACATTTGTCTGTAGCGTATGTGTGGGGATATGTGGGTCTATATGCCTGCTGGACACCTAGAATTGTAAGAAAGCACACCTATATCTCACACTGATTGAGCGGCCGCACACAGAACTTTAATAGTGATACTGGGGACGGAGGAGAACAGAAAATGCCTGCAGGTGTATCTAAAGTGGCACCTGTTTGCAGGAGCAGCCTTCTAGCCAGAGGCTGTGCCTAGGGGCTCTGGTTGGTGAAGAGTGGCAGGAAGTGGGCACGACAGGGCCGGGTGCAGTGGCCAGGGCTGAGAACCAGAGGCTAACAGAGTGCTGGTCAACGTAGGGAAAAAAAAGGAGACACACTTTCCCCTAAACATAATGGGAATGTCTTGTAGGGGGGCTGCGAGAGTGTGGGGGGCTGGCTGATCAATATCTTACTGAAATTAAGAGTAATTTCAAACCTGCCTTTAACATTTGTACATGTAGTTTTAAAAAGATAACTTTTTATTGCTTGGGAATGATGGCAGGCACTTCTCCCAAATTACTTCAGCGAAAGAGCCCACACAGCCTCACACCAGCGGCCCTACCTTCTTCCGCCTGTGAGGTCAATCCACTCTCTCCGCTGTTGTTTGCCTGGCGGGCCTCTGGCTGTGAGTGAGCACATGTGCAGGAAAATCAGGTTGGGAAACGTATTTTTAAAAAAGTCCTTACAGGAGGACATGCTAATTGATTTTAGAGAGGGGAAGGAAGGGGGAGAGAGAGAAACATCAATCGGTCGCCTCTTGCATGCTCCTCTACTGGCGACCAAAACCGAACCCAGGCACGTGCCCTAAATGGGAATCGAACCTGCAACCTTTCGGTTTAGCAGACAATGCTCCAAACAACTGAGCCACACTGGCTAGGACAGGTTGGAAAATGTTTTAAAACATCATTATGAGCTAACTGGAACATGAGATGGCAAAAGAGGAATTCAGGGAAATGTGAAATTTGGGCTAAGTCTGGGTAAAGAGCTAAGAGTTTCCAGGAAAAGATGTGTGGGAATAAAGCCAGAATGGGAGAAGACAGAGTAGATGGGGTCCTTTATTTCGGTAACATCAGACCTGCCGTGGTCATTTGGGAGAGCGAGCAGCTGACCTAGGTCAGGAGATAAAGTGAAATGAGTCGGGTGATCCACAGCCTGAAACACGCCGCTGGAATTACTGCGAGCGCGCTGGGTGTCAAATTCTCATCTCCAGCAACCGCTGCTTTCTCCTGTAGAATCCTACACCAAAATCACACTCTAGCATTGGGTGACAGTCAGAAGGCACAAAGCCTGTGGAAGATGAATGCTCTAGAAACGGCTAATACTGGCAATACGGTAAGGCAAAAAATAAACACCACATCTCTCAAAAGAAGCCGGCAAAGGTTAAATAATAGCATCTCCTCCCTGGAGCATTAATTCTGGTAAGATATACCTAATAGTTAACTGAATAAAGAGAATATCTATTTCATTTTCCCATTCCACATTTCAAACTGTTCTTTTACAGTTTGTTATCTGTGAAAGGTAAGTTAGTTATCTCAGCCTTCCAAATAACAAACTGTGAATGATGAACTGATTCATGGATCCCGGTATGGTATAAGTTACTGTAATTGTGGTATCTCCGTGACTCTTACTCACCAACCACTGAAATGTGACTTAAAACAGGTTAAGCCCTGGCTGGTGTGGCTCAGTTGGTTGGAGCATTGTACAGTAAACCGGAAGGCCGCAGGTTCAATTCCCAGTCAGGGCACATACCTAGGTTGTGGGTTTCGTCCCCAGCTGGGGCATGTGCAAGAGGCAACAGACTGATATTTCTCTCTCACATCGATGTTTCTCTCCCCCGTCCCCCTTCCCTTCTCTCTAGAATCAATAGGCACGTTCTAGAGTGAGAATTTAAAAAAAGTAATAGGTTAAGTATGGTCATAGAAAAATCTTTATTGGAAATTATACTGTTTCAAGATCGCAATCTAAACTAAAACTGAAATCATAGGTCGTTTACTGAATTTGTAACATCAGTCATCTCCTTAAAAGTTGAATTGAAACAGAGACTTCCTATACTTTGTCAATAACTGTGCTACTTACTGAGAGTAGTAAAACGCATAGAGAATGAACATATTTATGCAAAAATGAAAGTGTGACATTTTTTCTCTTTGTTAGAATTCATCTTTTCTTTGTTCTTCCTTCCAGGATCAATTAGGCAGGCTCATAATTTGACTGTTAAGGTGAAGGAGGATCGAAGGGGATGGGCTGTTGCAACCCGAACTTGAACGTCAGTTTTACTGCAATGATACTTGATAGATTTTGTTTCTGGCTGAGGGTTTTGTTACTTAAAACCTGCCAATGGAACTTAAAAAATAAGGTGCAGCTTTCACTTAAGAGCTTCTGGTTTGAACTCTTCAGTTCAAAAATGCGGGAGACTCAAACCCAAGACGGGAAAGGCTTCTGACAGGTCAGTTTTGCACTTTGAAAAAACCCTCTCTACCCTCTTCCCCATGGACACATGGCTTGAAAAAACTCCACATACCTCACTTTCAAATGCCTTTTTTGAGCCGTTTTTTTCTGTTTATTGGTTTCCATAACTTTAGGCTTCTAATGCTTTTGGCAGATTAAAGGAAATGAGGAAAGTGACTGATGGGAAAACAGAGACCACCAATATGACTGTACTTACAATTTTACTTTGTACTAATCCTTGACTCACCATTGTACCCCATCAAAGAGTTAACTGGATAATCCTGGGTGGTCATTAGCCGGTTAGAAAAGGCTGACACCGTGTGGCCATATTCAGTACTACAGGGGCTTCTTTACCTACGTGGCTCAATTTGTAAATTCCTAGGGGCTTACCTTGGATACAATGGGATGAAAGGTGTGTGCCCTCTGTGATCTTACATTTTACAAATCTTATATCCAAGAAAGGTATATCCTAAAAAAATCTTATACCTACTTCACTTATCTCTCTAGAGCCATCTTTTTTGATGAAAAAGCAGGAGACATGTCCAGAGCCACCATTTTATAAGCAGAGAAGCAGGAGAGGTTTGTTTTGATTTCCAACTAGCACTTCCTAGGGAACATAAGTTCAAGGTTGCCTCCTTTCTTTCTTTCTTTCTTTTCTTTTTTTTGCCTTGGGTAGGGCATTCCAAGAGCTAAAAGAAAACATTAAATGTTATTTTAAAAAGTTAAAATTTGAAGAAATGAGAAGACAATGCTGCAATGGAATGGGTACAAAATGGAGCACCAGGAGATTGTATTTCTAGCTCTAGTTCTGTTGCAAACCATTTGTGGTCTGGGGGGATCATGTACCCTCAGTGGGTTCCATTACTCTAAAGTGAAGAGGTTGGGCCCGATTATTTCCCAGGGTCCCTGTGGCTCTGAGCTTCGGTGAACTGCCCAGAGATGATGTTGCCTTTGCCCTGCATAGTGTCTCCCGGCCAGTTTCTTATCTTCACCCATCACTGCCTCTGGTCCTGAGATCAGTCTTAGCTTAGGTCATTCAGCCTTATTTACTACTTTTCAATCGTGTGTGTCTTTTAGAGCCAATTTTTGAGTCAGTCTATGGGAACACACTGATCTTGTTCAGTTCCTCATATCCATAAAAAAATGAAGTCATTGGCTTAATTAAACCGTTAGAAGAAAAATTTATTCATTGGCAAATGATGCAAACTCAATCTGGGATCTCTAAACAAGTTAATATCTTGCTCTTTTATTCTACTCATAAATTTTATGACCCATACAAGTTTCATGTATATCATTCTCTTCACTTTAATTTGTTCTTATCATGTGGCTGCAGGATCCTGATCTTGGTAGTACAGAGACTGGCTGCCACCAGAAATGTGATGGTATTTGTGCTGACACCCGATAGAACCTCCAGTCGCATCTACTTTTGAAGATACACAATAAAAGACATAAGCCCTGATACCAAAAGAGGTCAGTTTACAAGAGGTCTGAGGTAGGCACGGAAAGCTCTGTTGGCACAGAGGAGTGACTCCTAATCAGCCTGGGGGGGTGCTGCTCAGTGAGTTCTGGAGGATGTGTGTGAGTTAGATAAGCAAGAAGGGGCTGAGGTGGGGGCAGGGGGTTAAGGGAAAGTTCATTCAGTGAAATAAGAATTTACCCAGCACTTATTGTTTTCAATGATTTGGCTTTTTCTAACTTCAGATATTGTAGGAGTTCAAACATCTTTGATTCTAACTCAACTTATTTCTCAACTCAAATCTACTTTGCAATCTTCTGTCTGGGGGCGTCCTATGTCTTAGTGTCTATCTGATATAAACACCCCCAGGACGTTGAGGTCGCAGACCCTTGGACATTTTAGACAACCACCGTGGACTCCATAGTTTCTTCCAGGAAACCGGTCACCTGTGGGTTTAGTCACTGGTTTTCTCCCTGCGGAATAAGACAGGATGGGTGAAGGCTTATATACTAAGATGGAATGCATGATTTGGGATTGCACTGTCTAGTAAAACAAAACAGTAAGACGTTCTTTCTGAGGCCGCATTGTTCAGGAGGAAAAAGCCAATTTGTCTAAATACAGCCAGCCAGGGCCTGGTTCCGTGCTCTTTCCAATTGCTTTTCAAGCCTCTGGCTGTCCTCTCAGGGTTTAGAGTGAAGGTTCTCAACCTGGGGCCATTGTGTCCCCCAGGGCACATTTAGAAACGTCTGGAGACATTTTTTGATTGCTGCAACTTACAGGAGTTGCTCCTGGCCCCCGGGTGGGGTAGAGACCATAAGGCTGTTAAACATCCCACAGTGCACAGAGGAGCCCCCACAAAGAATTATCCCTTCCAAAATGTCAATAGCACTGAGACCCAGAAATGTTGGTTTAGAGGGTACCCAATCTTCCTTTACTAATTTTATTTCTCTTAATGAGATTAATAGTAACACTTAAAAAAAAAGACTTTTTTTCCAGTGTGACGCTGGGGGAGCTGGGGGAAAGTCCTAGCCGGCTTCAGGGCATCTGATCTCCTGTCCTCCCACACCTGCTACCCTCCCCCAAAGCCCCTCAATCAAATGACTTGACACACACACACACACACACACACACACACACACACACACAAATCTAGGGCGTAAATGTTGGGAAGCTGTTCCATGCTATTTGAAGTACAATAAAAGTACTCTTAACCTACCTCTGCTTACCATTTGCCAACTTTTCTGTAAAACTTGCAGATGGATCCCCAGCGCGCTAAATGCTCCAGACTTTGTCTAGTACCCTCCACCGTTTCTGCTCGCTTGTTTATGTTAGATGTAATTATATAACTTAAACACTTAAACCAAAGAGATGTGATGAGAGAAAGGCCAGAGCTAGCAATTTGTGCTATCTTTTCCCTGTCCAAACATGTACACTTTTTTTTAGAGCTCACCAGTTCATCTACACTTGTCCTTTGTTCTAACTCTTGATCCCACAGGTACCGGGTTCTGTTTGAAGGTCACCACGTTACCCGGTTCCCAGCTTCTTCTCTGTATAACAGCCATAGTTTTCAATCTCTTGTTAATACAGAATGGGCTTATTAGTGAAATGAGCCAGTCGGTGAAAGACAAATACCATGTGATCTCACTTACAGGAAGAATCTAGTGAACAAAATAAACTAATGAACAAACATAGAACCAGCGGCACGGAATCATGGAACAGACTGACAGCTCTAAGAGGGGACGGGGAGGCAGGGACTGACTGAAAGAAGGTGAAGGGATTAGTCACAGAACACATACGAAGGACCCATGGGACATGGACTGTGCAGAGATTGGCTGTGGAAGTGGAGTGAAGGGGGGCGAAGTGGGAAAAAGTGACAACTGTAATAGCATCAACAATAAAACATTTAAAGAAGAAAATGTTTCGGGATAATTGATAAGTTCATTATCTTAACTGTGGTGATAATTTTGAGGGTAAATATACTTGTCAAAATTAACTGAATTGTATGCTTTAAATATGTGCAGTTTATAATCCATCAAAGTATACCTTGATAAAGCTACACTTTTAAAGATTAAAAAAGAAAAGAATCCCTTTAGAAAAGTTCCCGTCTCCTTAAAGAGGATGAGGAAGAGAGTCTAGAAAACGATACACTAGGTATGACTCACTGAGGAACAACTGCAAGAACAGCAACTTTTAAAATTTCTTTATTTATAGACATTTCAGGACCATTTAGATCAACAATGAATTTTTTTAGACATAACATACCGTGTTTACCTTGAGGTACACATTGGGCCCATTAGATAACGCTCTGGAAAGTAATGCGACTGTTAACTGGTAGTTAACAACTTCAGTTTTCCAAGCAAAGAAACAGTAAATGGTTATAAAACTCCTTGAAAAAGAATATACTGTTTCCATTTAAGTTAAGGAAAATGCCGCCATTTTTAATCGAGTTCAATTTTTAGGCTTAGCTGAAACAGTATTTTAAATGGAACTTAATATGCAAATGGGAGAAGAGGTTTATAGCTGAGAAATTATCTGAGCCCCACTACATGAGATTGTAAACAAAGGAGGTTTGTAATCTGATAAGCTCATTACAAAAATCATAGCCTAAAAATTAGAAAGAGCAGCAAAATTACATAAGATATTTCTATATCATTTTAGCTGAAATCACGTTTACCTCTGGTTTTCACAATTAGACAAATTTTAAAACACCGAGTTTTAAAGACTAAACGATGTGATTTGACAAGAAGTGGCCACAGAAGTTCCACGATACCACCACCCCACACTAGAAAAGTCCTGCTCTCCATCTTTGCACCCTGGGCACTTTACTCCTCTTGCCCTAGCAGCCTGATGCATTTATAGGACTAGAAAAATAGTGGGAATTGATACACCGGATGTAGTTTCTGGGAGTCTCATGTGTCCAACATCATTTTTTCCGGTGGACAATGTTAAAATTTTCTTTGACTAGTTCACGAGGTTCTTTGGAGAACTGTGTTGTTTTCCAGTTTGTTATTCAAAATATTAATCTTACACTCTTGAGGCATGATGAGTAGTGACTTGTGAAACACAGTGTTTGGAAAACGAAGGGCCCTCTCTCCATCCGTACGTACCCCCAGACGTCTCGAGGAGCAGCTATGTGGATGATGCGCAGGTGTTTCTGGAATGTGAACAAAGGGTGTTTATGGATGTGTCTGAAAACAGTTGGAATGGACTGTCATAATATTTTCCCATAAGATTGTTGTTTTATTTCCAGGAGACAAGAATAAACACTGCAGTTGAGTTGAATAGGCCGTTTGCTGCAACTTCATAAACTTAAATGGTATATGTGGGCTGAAAGAGTAGAAATGTAAATTTCACAGTTCATAAAGTTGAGCAGCTCAACTTCAGGGAGAGAGGCGGTGCGGGCATTTGCAAGATTCTGAAAAGGAGCTGATCTGTGTTTGAGTTCTCCCTCCCAACATGAGCCAGGTCCGCAGATTGTATTTTAGCTGCTTGGTTTGGTTTTATTGCTGATTTTCTTTTCTGGTGGGGTCATGATGACTTTAGCCATGAATTTAAGGACCTGTTTTGGTCCTGTTTAGACAGACGCTTTCCCCCAAGCACCGCGGTCTCTGCACTGTCTGCAGGGAACTGACCAAATGTCCTTGGTCTTGACCTGGTTGGTTGGAAAAAGTCCTGCTTGTGGGGCGTACCTATACTTCACTTTTCACTACGAAAATCACAGCCGTCAGTAGGGAAAGGCTGCCCTCTTCCTACTCCTGCTCTGATTCCTTGTCTTGATTCTCTCCGGCTACTCATGCCTTCTTTAGCCAGGTCCAAGGTCCCCTATGGACACATGTTCAGCTCAGGGACGGCAATTACATTTTTCTGTGACTTCAGAGATGCTGGAGACACTCATTACAATAAAAGAAAATTCCAAATCCGTCAAAGATCGCACTAGTCAGTGGGAGTCAGAACTGCTTTCTGCCTCCAACATATTCCCAGTATTCACTGTCTTGTGGTATTCTATTTGTTTTATACCCCTTTAATAGAGGCCATATTTTTTCCATCTGTGAGTTCTTTAAAGACAGGCATACTTAACTCTCCATATATCCAACTGCCCAGAGGACTTCACCTCCCTCCCCACACATTCATTGTCTCAGCAACTGTGATTTCTAATATAAATATTATGAATTCCAAGAGGGCAGGAGCTGTGCCCTTTGGTCAGCACTGCCAAGTCATGCCAGCCTAGCACCTGGCACAGGAGAGATGCTCCAGACATTTTGAACGCGTGAATCGAGGGCAACAGTCCCTGCCCTGCCCTCAAGGAGTCTCTGTATTGCCACCAACACAAACTCAGTGTAAATACGACAATACAAAAAACCCCAGAAACTGTTTTGTGTAAGTTTTTGCAAAAAAAGATAAAAGCAGTCGGTTGTTTATGTGGGGCAACCATCGTAAACCCAAACTCACCCTTTCCTTCTGCCTGAGCTTGAGAATTGTGTCCGAGGGCTACATGTTTAAAAATGGATTTGGCAAGAGTTTGCCAAAAAAAAAAAAAACACCAAAAAAAAAAAACATGAAGCTTTTCTGTGGCATCTTGTCTGTTTTTATTTTAAAGGAAAAATTCTGAGAGGTTAACGTTACTAAGGAAATTGCCCCTCAGACAGAAGGATGCTCTCTCAACATGAGAGTAACTGAGGGTCTCCTGTCCTATGAGTGCACTACTGAAAGCTTCTATAGAGATTTTTTTTAAAAAGACATTTAAGATGGAAAATAAAGAGGTATCAATTCATCTCAATTCTAAACCATGAGATAGATTACAAATATCTTGAACACCAAGAAATAAAGCCATATTGCACAGGTATGCAAAATTAAATGGGTGGGTCTTGCCTTTACAATTTTATTTATTTTGGTGAGCACGAAGAGCGAATAATAAGATATAAGCCAGTCCTGCAAGTGACACTGACACCTCGGTCACAGACTGTCCCTACATCCAGGATCTGGGGACATATTCAAGGGCTATGTGGTGACGGCTTGCTTGGGGAACTAAAACTTTGCCAAGATATTTATTCCTGCAAACAGTCAAAAACGATGGTGAGGCCATTATATTTTGGAATATTTAATCACATTTGGCAAAATCTGACAGAATAATGTTCTGAAGTTCTTTATAAAAGTATGGTAATAATGTATTTTCTTTGGAGGAGAGGAACAAAGAGGTTTATGCACTAAACAAATACTCTCATCGATACTTTTAAAAATTACTCAACAGATGTAGTCCATATAGTAACAGAAGATGGTTGCGTGATTTCTGAGAGCACCTAACGCACCCAGAGGAATCTCTTCAGACCTTACTTCGAGAAATCAGGAGAGCAAGGTCCTCCAACCCCAGGAGAACCATCATTCCACAGAAATAGACATTTGACAGAAACTGTTATTTCCCCAGACATCAGCACGGGAGTATAATATGCAAAACCCAGCCCCGCAAAGGGCTTAAAATCTAACTTAATTCTCCCATACAGGCTCTCCACTGACTTCTTCTAAGGTTTTGGTGGTGAAGCCCTCATAAGTCTGAGCTTCGAGGGGCAGGACTCTGAGAACCTTTGGGTCACTCTGTCCATTCATCCTAAGAAAGCTAACTTAGTGAATGGCCCCAAACCTCAGTGGATATTGGGAAGTGAACAGACGTTATCTAAAATATCAGACTCAAAATGATGTTTAAAACATACACATTTGTACTGCGTATACATACATATATGGATCTATTTTGTTTTTTTTTTCTTCTGCTCAATAAAATTAGCAGCAGGTACAGATAATTATTGTGGTCATGGTTTGTGTGATTTCTACGGACATCATTTATCTTCTGTCAACATATGACTTTTGGAAAATGGTTTTTGAAGAAAAGATCCCCACCAAGCATATAACATTAAAGTGTCATTTCAGATCACTAACATCGTCAGGCACAAGAGTAAAACAATTAGCATTGTGTAATCCAAACAACAGAGCACAGAATAGAGTTATAATTGTCTAAAGTCGATTCCCCCAAAGGAAGGAACTGTTTTTCAAAAGTGTGTTTTTTTGTTTTTTAAAGATTCTTACGTCTTTCAGCTTTGGCTATTTTGTAATAAATATCATACCTTCTCGCATAAGCCTACTTGGGTAAGAATGACTTCTCTGGACGCGCCTCTCCTTAGCAGCTGTTGAGTGGTGAGGGGTGCTCGAGGCACCCCCCCTAGGTGTTCTGTACCGCATTTTACTGACGTACAAAATAGCCTGTCACCATTTGAAAACGGAATCTGTAGAGCAAGAGTTTCTCTTATCCCTATTTACAGAGAAGGTTTTTAGTGCAAAAAACATGAAATCGTGTCCTAGCCCACCCCTTCTACCACACACGTTTATCAATTTTGTTCGATGCTAGCTGGTGTTACTTGGCTATATTTTGGGCCTCCAGCCATTAATGAATTGCATGATTTTCTTCACCTGCAGTTTGCTTAACTTGAAATCCTCGGAGAGGATTTCTTCTGTTAGCTGAACAAGCAAATTCCCATCAATCTTTTCAGTAACGAAGAACGATATGACATCTTCAGACAAACCAATAAACCGTAATGACTTGGACACTTCTTCTATTGAGAGTCCCGACAGGTCAGCGGGTGGCTGCCACGGGGAGCCATCGCCACAGGACCTGGGGGCCAGCTGGAGGTGGAGCGGAGACGAGAAGGGGTAAGAGACTGAGAAGATGTCCTGCATGCCCTTTTTAACAAAATACTGGTCCTCAGAGAGGTCCGGTGACCCAGACTTGGGGTCTTCCTCAGCACCATCGATTTTCAGAGGCAAAGGAGAAGCTCCGGAGGAGGCTTTGTCTTCCACTGGTTTCGGCGCCCTGGGCGGCAAGGCGGGGCACGAGACGCTCTGCTTTGTCGTGCCAGCTACGAGAGTTTTCTCATCCGTGCTCTCCAGACAGTAGCTGGCTGACTTGGGACAACCGGAGACGCTGCTACTGGACGGTGCAGGGACTGAGCTGGTGGGACAGGCCGAGGGCTCACAGCCTTCAAAATCAAAAGGTGCTGGGCAGTTTCTCTTTGGTGTGCCTGGCGTCTTCTGCCGAGGATAACTGTAACTCCGGCTTGGGTCCAGCAGGAAGTCGCTCCTGGTCTGGCTCTCTGATGCTCCCGAGTAATGGTTAGGCCACGAGAGCCGGGAGGAGAGCGCGTCGACGGAAGGGCTTCCCGCGGGGGACTTCAGGTCCACAGAATCGGCTTTCACTCGGTTACATGGATAGCAGGAAACAGGAGCGCTTTCAGAAGGGCTGGTGTCGCTTTTAGTAACGCTGCTTAAAAGCAAGCAGAGAACGGGAGATTAGTTTAAAAAACAAAGTTCACGCCCAAGCCTTTCTTTCTCCCACAGATCTTACTTCTGATTAGAAAAATGTAGTCAGCAAAATATACAATCTTTCTTACCATGAATTCAAGAAAGTACCTGCTAACCTCACTGAGTTTTTAAAAAACAGAATCTTTAAATTACTAAAAATATTGGTAATTATGGATATAAACACAATGATTTAAAATGCGATAGTGGAGATGGCAAATGTATAACTTTTTTTTTAACTAGCAAGAAAATCGTTGTTCGTGGATGGCTAGGTCTCTATGAGAAACATTTCCGAGCCGTGTTTGGGCGCATCACCCACAGGCACTGGGACTGATTAGTGGTGTCCGCAGTGGGCGGGGGTGGGGTGAGAAAGCACTCAGTGGTGCCTCATGCTTGCCATCCTTGTACCGGTGACATGACTGCATCACCACCGCCCATAACTCTATTTCCATCCAAAAGCCTGAGGGAGGAGGAAGTGCTTCAAATAAAATGCTTACACTTGCCTTAGTTTCTGAACAGTGAGTCACATTAGCATAAAGACTTAAATGTCTGGAGAACAAAAAATACCTGCAAAGGTGAGCTACTTAAAACTGTAAAGGTCAGCAGTGGAGTCATGCAAGTGCACTTGGCTCTGGGGCCACAGTTGAAGAGTGACAGTGAGGCCAGAATGTGGCAAGGGTGGCTGACCAGGCGCTGACTTCTGGGGAAACAGCTGATGGCACCGAGAAGAGAAGACTTATATCCTAGTTGACTTCACATTTCCGCGGGCTGACAAACAGAGGGAAGGTGGACCTATATTTGTTTTTCTAGACATAAGAAATACTTGGAAATAGATTTCCACTTGATGTGATGAAAGATTTCTAAAAAAAAGTAACTGGCATTTGCCAACAGTGAAATGAGCTGCACTGCAAAAGAATGAGCTCCCAGCACCGGAAGGATCCAGACAGAAGCGAATGACTACCTGACCCCGATGGTCAAGAAGGGCCTCCTGTACTGGGCGCCAATTCCAAGGAGAGAGCAAGCCAAAGGACACTTTCAGTGCTAAGTCCTGGGGGAAGGTGCTGTCTGCTTGTGCTGAAGTCAAAGTGGAAGGAACTCAGCACCGGTTGGTGAGAACCGATGGCCGCCTGGGGGTTGCTTCTAAGGGAATCCAGTTGGCCTTTATCGCTGAATTTCTCACGGACTCTGACACCTTTTCTCCCTAGGACACTGGCTCTTTCTTCCTAGCTCGAACCCAACAGGGGCCCCATCATGCTGTTCCAGGAAAACTTTTTAAAAACATAAAGAACATTTTCTTTCCCACCACCTGCCTAGGTGACAGCTACCATGACACCGCTCTCCAGACCTCCGGACCTGGCGGAGGAGGAGGAGAGTCCTGCGGAAGAGAAGAGGCCCCTGGCGTGAAGACTTACATGTCGTGCAGCCCCGAAGAATAGTAGGACAAGGTGGGGCTGGGAGAGCGAGTCTGCTGCCGAGCTGGCTTGACGGAGCGAGGAGGGATGGAGGGACTGGTGGACAAAGGCTTTGCGCTCCGGGGCGGAACAGGCGGGGCGTTCAGGAGCCGGCACTCTTCCCTGACCTGGCGCGGAAAAGAACACTCAGGGTTAGCAACAGACTGACAAGGCCGAGGGGCGGGGGCGGGGGGGGGGGGCGACTCCACGCTGCGGGGCCAAGCCGCTACTGTCCAACTGTAACAGCTGGGCTGTCTGTCCGAAACGGAGACCAGAGCAAACAAGAGGGAAGGGACACACAGAAGCTGCCAGAGGTGAAATCGACGCCTTTCGTATCCTTGCTGGGGCCGACTGGTTTTAAAAGACACTGCTTGGCAAGCGCCAGCTGCTGCTGACACACAGCAAGTCACGTGAAATATAGCAAATGAAAGAGGTGGTGTTAGGTGAGCACATATAAACCAAGAGTATTAAGAAAATGAGGGCATAAGGAAATCATGATCTTAACAGGGGATTAAAAGTCTCCTATTCAGTTGTGTTTATTCGCTGTTCAGATCGAATTCAGTTTGATGTACATCTTAGAGCATGGTGGGCCTTCTCCAGGGTCAAAGCTCTTTCCGAAGTTATACTCAGGGCTTCTCACACGTAAATGGACACGTGATTGCCTGGGGGCCTTGTTAACATGTATTCTGATTCAGGGGACCAAGGGAGGGGCCCGAGGCTCTGCATTTCGGATAAGCTCTCCAGAGACACGGATGCGGCTGGACCATGGACCACACTCCGAGAAATGAGGCTGTAACTGGAGTAGTAAGGCAGCTCTCCAAATCCCCCAAACTGCACTTTTTATAATGCCTCCAACTCTCTCATCCTCCCTTCGTCTTCACATCGGAGAGGACTGAGGTCACCTGCCATGTCCTTGGCTTCTGCGATCTGCCTGCATTCACTGCGAGCATTCAGATTATGACTCTTCAATGCAGTGCATGTTTTTATGTACTTCTCTGTGTCAGGCAGCAGGGGGCAGTTTATACCTGGCTCTGCTAGACTACCCTAAACGACACAGTGTGAAAATAGAGCCAACTGTGACTGTCGGAAACACCCTTGCCTGCTTTTAGCTGTATCCCCACCGAGCTCTTCACCTTTGCCTTCACTTGCTTTCTGCCCCAGCAGCTCCGGGGTAATACAAGCCCAGGAAACAGCCAGCTCCTGTTAGCTTTGGCACTGAATTTGCTGAAGACCAAATGAAACGGGTTCACATTGCATTGCATCTTCTACCACCTACGCCGCACATCAGGCCTCTAACTGGCCTCCGAGGCCTCAACCATGGGCCAGAGAAAATCAAATGGGAAGAAAAGTCACGTGTCCACGGTGACCCAGCGAACCTTAATTCTCAGTGAGATGGAAGCAATTTCAAAAAAACTGACAGGATGGATTTCTTCCTAGGGCTGGGGCGTCACTGCTTGCAGCTGGGGGACCCACCGCGCTGCTTACTGGGACCACGGGTTACGGTTTTTCATCTGGAGAAGCTCCTTCGGCTAAAAGGAAATACTCAGAGCGGCAGATTTTCTTCTTTTGAGTCTTCCCCTTTTGAACTTTTAAGAAGGCGGTGGTGGTGGAGGATGATGGCTGCGGAAAGAAAATCTGGGGGCAAGAGAGGTTTGGATGGAGAAGAGAGAGGATCGTCCAGCCGGCTCAGGGCGCCTCTTGTACCACTTTGGGATCTTCCTAAGAAGCTGAGACCAACTGGGGCCTTGGAAAGCTTTGGCTGGGTCATCTCCCTCCCTGGCCTGAGGATATACGCTGGTTACAAAATAAGTAACCAATATACTGTGCCATCTTGTTTCTGCCTCGTTAGTGAACTGTAAAGTAACCAATTGTGTTTCTTTTCTTGCTTAGGGAATGTTTGTAGAATCTAGGATAGATGGGTGTAACATTATTATAGATGCTGGTTGTGTTTATGTTTACAGTATTAGGTATTATGAAATATGTGAGAAGATGAGGAGTCTGTCAGCTAACTTTTTCATTTTAAAAACAAACAGTCATTCCTCAATATTGGGTTAAGGAGGAACACGAGGAAAACATGGTTAACGCTGAATCTGATTTAGAATTTTCTAAAGTTTGGAATTAGTCATTAAGTACGACACTTCATTAGAGACCGCTTACCTAGATGCCAATGATAATATGCTGAGATGTCAATGACAATATACATTTTAATTTAAAGTAATCAGCTGACCTAGGCCTTAGAACACAGAAAAGTCATTGAATCTGTCCTATGAGAAGTCCTCTCTTCCTGTTCTTAAAACCCGCCCCAGGCACTCAAGGTCACTTAGAGCTGGTTCTGCCACCTCCTTCCATAAACTGGGCGCCCTAAAAGAGCTTTCCAATAGGTTTCCCACATCAGAGGAGTGGGGGAGGCTGTAGTGAAAAGAAGCATTTGTTGGCCACAGGGCCCTGTGAGGTGAGCTATGGTGAACTGGGAGTGTTTACAGCTAAACTCCAAACAGCACTGGAAATATAGAAAGCTTTTGGGTGGCCACGCCCCTGACAGGAATTAAAGCATGAGTGTGTATGTGTGAGAACGGGAGTGTATGTGTGTGAGTCTTACTCTTGGGAGGAGGGGACGGCCAGCAAAGAGATGGCAGTCTAAAGCCAGAGAAAGTTTTTCTGCTGTTGTGACGGCTAGGCAGTTCAGGTATAATCATGTGATTTCAAAGGGAGATAACCAGGCTTATTTGAAACCCATTTTGGAGAAAAGGTAGTTAAAACAAAACAATGACTTTAAAAGGGTCCCCTCCATGGCAAGAATTCAGATGTGATTTTGTCAAGGCTCCAAACGTACTGCACCAGGCAGGTGCATGAGGACAGCCCTGGGGACCCTGCAAACACAGCTCCGCGTGTTACTTTCCACTTGCTGCTGTGTATGTGGTCCCTGCAGTGAAGTCGCACTTCACCGCATTTTATGGGAAACAGGATATGCTTTGGCGGAATGTATGTATTTTGGGATTCAGAAGTTAGAGATCGTGAGGGTTTATTGTACCATTTTACTTCCTCTTACATCCTATAACAGTAAACATTCTACCTTCCTTTCTTCTTGATTTGATTCAACATAGGACGTTTCTATCCAAGAAAAATGTAGTTGCACTTGAAATAAATTTTATCTTACAATAAAAGGCAATTTACAAGACTGGATGGCCAATCACCCCATTTCCAGTTTCCCCTCATATTCAATCTCACTTTTAAATGCTACATTTTCAGCACATTCCTTCTAAAGGCCTCAGCATGTGGCCTTTGTCATTTACTTCCCATTGCCAGTGGCCTGCTCTGATAACTGGAAAACGTCTGGCCTGTCCCACCTTCCACCTGGCGCCTTCGGCAGCCTTCCTGTCTATTTCTTCTAGCAAGAAGAAATTATTCCATCTTACTCATCTTTATAGTTATTTCTCCCACTACTCTGTATTAACACACAGGTCCATCCAACGTGGTAGATTCAGTGTTACATAAACACCTTGCGCTTTCCTGCCACCCACTGTTTTAATTCTCACTGCCCATCCCCACCGAAATGCCAGTTCCTAAGTCCCAGCCCCAAAAGTTACAGGCTCAGTGAGGGACTGTCACGACTGTGGTCTCTGCTAACACAGTCCATATTAACTTACTTTCCATGTGTGTTCAATTAGCCTGAAAATGAAAATGGTAGGGACTGTCACTGTTATTACTGTCCTGTAGATGGTAGAGTTTGGAGTTTGTCACCTCTGGCATGAATATGCCACAGAATGCTAGGTAGACATGAACAGATGCCATTAAAAAAAAAAAATCCACAAAAAGGCACTTTTATTTTTAAACATATACCATAAGAATATCTGTTACATCTTTGTGTGGAACTTGTTATTGATAAGTCATTTGGACTGGATGTTATTGTTTTTGTGTCCTTAGCGTAGTGTCAATTTAGTGGGGGAAAAGGCGCCAGCAGGCCTGGCACCTACGTCCACCATCAACTCCACTACCGGCATCAACCCTGCCATCACTGCCGCCCGGGACTCAGTATTACAGTGAAAATGATAGTGATGATGTTTACAAACTGGGAAACGTGGCTTTCTTTGTCAGCAACCCCAGAGTAATCCATTATTCTTCTAAAACGAGGACACGCCAGAATCCACTGCGCCTGGGGCACTAGGGCCCCTCTCCTCACTGCCCAGGCAGCATTTGAGGCGGATTCCGACTCAGGCAGGGGGTCCCGCACAGGGAGGGAGAGACGTATGGATTATCGGGGATAAACCTCCATCCAGGCCGCTGCTAAGCGAGGGGCAGGCATTCCGTTTTGAGGCGGGTGCTACTATCCACTGCAGATTATGGGCGACCTTTGCCTGGGTGTTTGCAAAGAATCTCCTGGCTCCCACTGTTTATGACAGGGTCAAGGGGCGCAGCACGGATTCGCGAGGCTGCGGGGAGGGCCAGCCCCATCGCACCCAGGGCCTTGCTTCGCCAGCGATTCTCTGGTCTAAGGCTTGTCTGTCCAGCCACCACACTTTCAGCACAACTCTCCTCCTCGCTCCTTCACAGACAGTCCTTCCCTTTTCTAAAGCACTCAGTAATTCAATTCTTATCACACAGAAGATCCCACTGTACAAGATTAAAACCACTGTCCTTGTTATTCATGCAGCAGTTTGCTAACTCAGGGCTAAACAGAGAGCTAATTTATTGAAAAAATGATGAGTTCTGCTGTTTCTAGATCTGTCATTTTTCTTAAGTCTATGAGGCATACAGGGTGGGGCAAAAGTAGGTTTACAGTTGTTCGTATGGAAAATAACACAATAATGAATCAATAATAATACAAGAATCAACTCTGTGTTTCACATACTCCTAACTGTAAGCCCACTTTTGCCCCACCCTGTATTCTTAGGGAGGCATATTCAGGTCACTGCCAACTGACACGCTGACCTAAGTCAACAGTGGGGGTTTGAAATAAGCTCTAAAAGGTGTCTATCCGGGGTGGGGGGTCTATGAGCCGGGATCATAGGAACCATCTACTTCCATCATCCCTGAATTCTCAAGAACATGGCCGTCACTTTCCCGTTTCCTACACACTACATTACTTCCATTTTTGCTATTGATTTGCTGAAACATATGTGGCGTGCCTGTCGTGCTTGTTGAGTTAGTGTTGAGTATACAAAAAGGAGAAGCTCACGGAATCGGTTGGAAGGGAGGGAGGGAGACAAACAAACATATAATTGAGATACGAATTGGCTGTGCAAAAACAGAAGTAGTAGCAAGGGTTAGCAGGGGTACCATGAATTTATTCAAGGTGTCAGAAGAACAGAGTCATAGGAAATCTTACTGAGAAAGTCTTGGGGAAGAGGGAATTACGAGTGTCAAAGGTACAGAGGCATGAAAAAAACCCACCAGATGCTCTGGCCTGGGGACTTAGATGACGAAATAAATGCTGGTGCCCTTTATCAGAAACTTAGAGAACAGGGCTTGGGAGACGCCAAGGAATTCAGTTTTGAAATTACTGACCTGGAGCTAGACGTTCTACTGATAGAATCTGGAGTCGTGAAGGCATGGAGATCTCAAATAAGAAGCGAAGAAGGCCGAGGAGGAAGGGCAGATGAGGAGACAAAGAAGGAGAAACACAAGGGCCCACATCTGACCCCTCACAAAGAAGAACCATGCTTGAATGGTGTCAAAGAAGCCAGAGGTGGGGTGGGGACAGCAGGAGAAAGAGTGAAGGCTAAAGGATGGCAGGAAGTCTGGAAGTTATGTAATAGTGCGCAGGCCACTGGAGTTCTGAGCAAGTGAAGCTTGAGTCAAGGGAGGGACGCAGAAACCAGATTCCAGTGAGTCAAAGCTGGAACGGGAGGTGAAGGTAGAGTTGGTGAGGGCAGACCACTCTTTTCAGGAATAACTAGCTAGAACGAAAGGGGGAGCTAGGCATTAGAAAGGGATACAAAACTGAAGGAGGCAGTTTTTTTTTTTCTTTTTAACTTGGGAGAAACTTGACAAATGTTCCTGGGTATGTGTTGGACACGCACACATGTAACCTGGAGGTCAAGTACACATGGACACCTGGGGCCTGTGATCTCTTTTCATTTAAGACAGAAAAGAGAGCACACATTTTGCTATTGCTCCCTGCCTCTGCCATGCCATCATGGGCCATGAAAAGCTAGAAAAGGAATGGTAGCTTATTATTTAACAGCTAATGGGATACGTCCAATGGAATAAATGACTTCGGAAAGCTTTATGTTTTTAGGTGAAGGCGGCCAGCAAAGTCAAAGCCCAGCTCCAATCTGTGGTCAAATCAAATGTATCATTGAATGAGACTATGTTCTTTATTTTCAGAATACTGTCCAGAAAGCTTAACTTGATGGCTTACCACCTGGAACAGGCGTTAACCTTCCTTTCCCCTCTTCACTTTATACATCTCTAGCTCTTTTTAGCTAGGAGGGAACTGAGCACACACAGCTTAAAGGACCAATAATGTGTGATTGGAAAACAAGGTCTTCTCACTAAACAGCCGCCTATTAAAAATAATGCATGAGAATCTGTTAAAAGTACAAAGTTCATTGTTACATGATTGAAAAAGAGGGTTACGTGCAGATGTTTAGAGGACAAAAATTCAAACATTACATATAATTACATACGATACAACTGGAGTACTGTATACACATTACCTATGAACTAATTTTTTTCCGTTGTGACATCTGTGACATTAACTTTCTCTGTCCTTCGCAGGGACTAAAAGAATATATGAAACAAAACACACACACAGTGTTTATGAAACAGCATAGTGTGGGAATGGGGGCTTTTGGGTATGACAATGTTTCTTGCAAAGTCCTTGTTTCTTGGAACTCCCTATTTGTCTTCTATGGAAGAAATGACACTTTCACACCCCTACACTATCTGAACTGAGGAGACAGCTTAAGAAGACGAGATGGTACACTTACTATGACATTTTTTGGCTTTAACCGTCTTTAAAAAAAAAAAAATCAATCGCATAGCAGCAGTCACTCAGCTTTTAAATCAAAGGCAATGGATCTGGAGACACCCGTTGAGAAGGCCACACACTTCTCGTCTGTGGTCTCAACCTGAGCACCACACGCCTATGGGCGACAGTCTCCTGTCTCAAAGAACGGCGGGCAGTCACTAAAGAGACGTTGGGATATTTAGGCAGAGTAAGAATCATTTTGTTTCTATGCAGAAGCGATTCAGGAAATACGTATGCTACAGATGAGCTTCACCTAAAATTGGACTGACCTTTATTATGAGTTTTCTTCTCTAAAAAGCCAACTTCAGGACAGTGTCAACAATCTAAAGAAAGGAGTTTTGTAACCGTGCTTCCTTGAACTTTGTAACTTTGCCTTCATTGCGTGCCCTCTGCCCTGTATTTTACATTTCTTCCCACACTCTCTCTCCCAGATAACAAAATCATTACAGCCTTAAGAAATCTTATTTATAAAGAGGCTTTTATACAAAGAGTTCATAACCCTGTCATGTACCCATCAGCGATATTTTCAGCCAAACAGAAATTAAAGTTTTATAATGACAAAATGGCAATCAATGAGCCTCTATTTTATTAATGACATAAGGGCAGATGTGATTTACAGTCACAATCCTGATTCTCAGATGCATACGTTTCTTGTTCCAATTTTCTACACTGATGATAAGGACCTAAGACAGACCTAGGTCCGACAGGGCCTCCAGTTTCCCAGCCGCAGGGGAGGGTGGCAGAGGGGGTACAGGAGGCCGCTTACTGGGAGGCAGAGGGCAGTCGCGCTGAAAAGAAGACTTGTTTGAATCCTAGGGTGCTTCCATGGGCTCAGAGAAAGAACACGTCAGTGGGACAGAGGGTAAAAAGACCTTTTCTGAGCAAGGAGTGCAATCATACATCACAAATATATTTAAATGGTATATAACCCTCTTATTAATGGGATTTTATGCAAAAGTTCTCTGAGAGTACAAATTTAAAACCAAAGCTATCCCATAGAGTATTATAATTACGTTATTAACACTGTAATCATTGAGACTTTTCATGGACACAGGAGAAAAAAATTTCTTGGCCTAGAAGGTTTGTTAAAAACAAATAACCTACATGAAGCTGAAGGCAATTAGTTTCAAAATTACTAAAACACCATAATAATTTAGTCCTTATTTCAATTAACGAATGGGAATATAGGTATATGACTTGCTTACACTGTACTCCTCAAAAGTTGTAATTAAAATTAATTAAATGTCAAATGCCTTAGGAGACCTCATTAATTAGTGAAATCCTGAGTGAATCCTTTTGTAGAGCAACTATTTTGAAAAGTAAATAATCACTTCCAGATTAATATTACTAGTACCAAAACTTGAATATTAATATATCAGGTTTATTTTTAAAAAGCTGCCCTTTAATGCCTTTTCTAATATTAATATTTGACAGGAAAAAATCCAAGGACAGAATAAAATAAAAATTCAGAGTAGAATCAATCCTCATAGCCCCCTTCCTCAATTTATAAAGAAACATATTTTTATAGCTGTTTTTTTAAAACGTTGGGTAGTCACATGAGGCCCCTAGTTCTATATTACACAACATCCAGGGCTGTGACCTCTGGTAGCACCGTGACCTAGCCCAGCCATGCTCGAGGAAGAACTAGTCAAGGTCACTTCTCAGCTTTCGTATGTCCACATAGGTTTGCCTGGGAATTTCAGTTTTTGACATGTGTTTTCAGCCTTCAAGCCCCATTAGCTTTTTCACAGGTACCCTAGTTCTTCAAAACTCCAATACCCCATTCAAGAATTATACATTATTGGGGTCCACGGGATGCCCAGCATTTCTGATAAAGCCTTTTTTTGGTTTTACCATGATTACAAATTTGGCTCCACAGCTAGGTAACTATAACATAACACCTAGCTTATCGAGTAGACATTTTTGTATTCAGCTGAAAAGGATGTGCTGTTACTTGCTAGACACCTGGTGGAATAAAACTATCACATGCACTTTTGGAATGTGGGGACAACTGACCCCTGCCTGGGTGCAGGGCCTGCGATGGTCTGGCTGCGGAGGTAAATGTGCCTGCCCCCATCAGCCTCTGTGGCCCTTGGGAGAGGCTTTATAACCTGGGTAGGAAAGGACAGAGGAAAAAATTCCCCCAAAATCATTTTCTATATGACACTAAATCAGAATTCATCTCACATTAAGTTACTGCTAGCATTTGTTGAATGCTTACCAAGTGCCATGGAAAAGCGCCAAGTACTTTGTACGATACAATAATGCAATGAAGTTATTATGCCCACAGGAAATGACTCAGGGGGGTTAAATATTTTGCCCAAAGTTCAAAGCTACTAAGCAATAGAGCAAGGATTCAAATCCACGCATGGTTCTTAAAACGCCATGTTACGTACCTCTACTTATTATATAGTTTAACAGGTCCTCCTGCTTCCAGTTCAGTGCCACTAAGGGGAAACAAGAAGACTCCCAGGATACGTGGTATTTGCTTTCATTTTCTCATCGACTGGACAGCCTGTCTGAGGCAGATGCAAACACACCGACTCACGTCTGTATAGCTCAACCAAACACTTGCTGGACTAGGTCCAGTCGATATGGCAGGAAACTCATCCTTTAATTCGTATTTTTCGCAAACACCAACAACAGAGTATGCTCCGTCACAGGAACTTTGTTTACAGTGGACTTCCAGTCTTATAACAATGAACATATGCTACCAATCTATCTTGTAACTCAGTCCCTACACCCTCATAGGCTACGTCTCATAGGCTATGGGGGCATCCCTACTCATCACAAAGTTTAACAAATTCTTCATGAATACCGTAGGAAAATTTGTTTTAAACTAGTAATTCACAACCTGGAGTTCCTTTTATGAATCTCAGGAATTGCTCTAATGTCAGCAACTAACCAAGAATAATATGCTTTTTTCTGTTATTGAAGAAGATGAAGGATATTGATCTCTGGGTCCAAGTTGGATATTGCTGCATACATGGTTTTAGAAGAGTTGTGGTCCTGTGGTTTGATAATCTGTAATTCACTGCATAGACCAGAGCAGTCTGGAAGTCAAATATTCTATTTATAGAATTTCATGGAATAGAAAGTCTTCCCATCATTGCTCTCCAAAATGGCGCTTCTAAAGAGAAAAAAGAACAAAAGAAAAAGAACAGCTCTTGCAGACTATCACTCACAGAGGTTAAGAGTGTATCTGGGTAAATATTTTAGACACATTAGCCAATACTCAGGAAACTGAGATTATCCCTTGTGGGATAGAGGCCCACAAGGTTATGGAATAGAGGGTGTGTTTAGAATAAATGTATGAAACAATAGTGATAATCTACTTAAGAGAGACTGTCAGTCATTCTGATTTAAGGGCACTTTGCACAATTAAAAAAAATGACAATGTCACTGTTCAGTGAGCCGGGTGTGCTCTCTCAGCTTGGGCTCATCTGCAACAATTCTGAGGGCCCTAAGTGGCTGCTGCCCCTCTTATGACTGGGACAGGAACTGCTTACTTTTCCCTGGGACACTCCTGTTAGGAAGGGAACTGTCTCTCACATATTCTGCAGAGGTAAGTGGCAATTTCATTAAAAAAAAAACATATTAAACAACCTTTACAAAAATACATGAGGACTGGACCATAATTATATATAGCCCTATCATGTACAGAATATATCAAGAGGGCTAACCCTCTGAAGATCTTCTGTTTGGTCCCATAACCTAGTGTTCTGCCCTAGAATATGGGTGGAAAGGTGCTGACAAGCTGACATGGAGGGCGTCAGAACCGCAGCACCGCGCGGGAAGCACAGGAAGCTCTGCTGTTGAAGGGGAAAGATTTCGTCTCACTTGTACAGATGGAAACAAAGACCATCAACATCTGCTGGAGAGACAGCACGCATAGGTCTTATACCTCAGGACACTGAAGCAGGAAGTGAAGACGAGGGTCAGGAGAAAATGAACAGACTGGCACACACACTGCAATGGAGCCGCTGACCTCTAGGTCTTGACTGGGTCACGGGCTGCGGCCCACCGGAGTTCATCGGCCTGTTACCAGCTCTGCTTCCCTTGCTGTGAAAGACATGCTTTCTCTGACTCTGTTCCATGGGTGCAGCACCTTCTATTCCTAAAGACTACATTGGGGTTGTCCGCTTCCCAGATACTGTCACACTGGAAAGCTGATTAGCATCCTGAATGATCAGGCGGAATAGCTGTTAGACACGTGGCATGTCTCTCCCTCAGGATTTACTCCACTGTAACTATCCAAAGAACTTTAATTCTGTAGAAGCACTTGAATTTATGCCCCATTAAAGTTCCCTTTTGAAAATTACAAGCTGAAGCCACATCTAACAATTATGATGTCCTTTAAATCCCACACACATCCTAAAGATGGAAAACTCATTTCATGGTCAGAGAACCAATAAGAAAAAAATGACTTAATTTCAAATGTCTAATGTTTTTAAAGTAAATTAAATGATTTCAGGTATTCATAAGAAATCTTTATGATTATAGCATTCTATAAACACTGGACATGCTCTGAAAAGATTCTCTTATCATAAGAAATTATAGCTTAGACTGGGGCCCAAATCTTTTCTTTTCCTGTAATATGTGCTTCCAGTTTCAAATTTAACATTTTTCTTTTAGTATCAAGGTCAAGATAGAGCCTCAATATTTATGTTCTTACTCATCTTATACACCACAGGGGGGGCAAAACTCTTTTCCTACCTTTAGACTTGGCTACATAAATGACTCTGGGTGTGACCCCCATGCGTGAGTCAATCAATCAGTCAACAAACATAAGCCCCAACTCTGTGCCAAGTAGGGCCAAAGTTCTATAGGAACAGCTCATGTTGTCAGGGTTCCAAGCTTCAAGTAACATCCAATATACAGCTGAGTTGCCACATGCCTAAAATCTCCTACAGTACTTGCCAGGAAGAGTGTTCTTTTACTTTTTACCTGTTTTTTGGGGAACATCCTCTGACATGAATAAAAGGACCGAGGTCTCTAACCCACCAATACGTCACCTAAATATTCCACAGCCTCTACTGGGTATAGGGATCTCTGAGCTTGTGTCTTCAGGTTCATGGGAGATCCTACAAGGAACAGGTGAAAGTCTAGATCTGTAGTTTCTGGGGAGTTCTTATGTCCTGGAACAAACAGCCAGAAGTGAGTCCTCTCTCAGGAAACTTTGCAGCAATGAGGATGCTGCATGGACAGCTAAGCATGACACAAGGCACAAAGTTCTGTCTGATGTTCAGGGCTGTCCATAACCTGGCTCTGGTCTTTCAGTCACCACTGCCCTTCACACGCTCTTTTCAACCCTATTGCACTGGCCCAACAAAACTTCCTGCTTTTCCTCAACTGTCTCAGCTTCCACACTTTTGCTCATGCTACTCTGGAACGTCCATCTTTCTCACCTCTCTGCTCTTCCCGTTCATATACATTCACTCAGCTCATTTAAAATGTCATAATCTCCATAAAGACTACTTTCATTCATCACCCCATTTAAAGTTCCTCTCTCTGAATTCCCAAACACAGTATCTAGGTATAGCTCTCTTCCACTGATTAGCGCATTTTGACCCGTATGAGAATCATCTCTTTTTAGCTGTTACTTTCCCTATAAACTGAAAGGTACTAGAATTCAGAGTCTGGGTTTTACTGACTGTCAGATTTCTACCGTCTCACCCACTAGGTAATTCCATGGTTTTGAAACTGGGTTCTGCAGAGCCCCAGGGTTCCAAGGATGTGTCCTGAGACCAGCTGGTGGAGACAGAGATCACTCAAGGCACATGAAGACCCTCTCCCCTCCCAGTCTGTGCTTCAGTCAGATGGGCTTTTAATTTATCTTCCATTTGTTCTGATTAATATAAGTTATTTTCCTTAAGGATTCTGCTGGAGATAAGGAAAAAAACCCACTTGCAATAGGTACTGTCAAATAAACGAAGAGAAGTACGCCCAACGCCTCTAGTGCTCCCTCCTTATATAATGAAACCCAGCAATCAAAAATGAGCAGCAAAGGTTCAGCGTGCCTGTCAATCAAGGGTTATGGTCAAAAGAGAGGGCCCTTTCTCCTCTCCTATTCTGACCTTTTACATGACAATTTGATAGAAGTCCCCTCCAGCTCTGATGGGTTATGTTTAAGGAATTAATAGAATCGCCCCGGCACCCGGTGCGGCTCTGGGCTGTGTGTGTGTGTATGCGAGCACACCCACTATACCCTGATCTCAGATGGAACTTCAGGTGTACAGGACACAGCAGACAAATTATGCTGATGTCTCCCAATTCCTCCTCCTCCCCCCAGGACATCTATTCCTCCTTCAGCCTTCCCCATCACTATAATATCCATTCTGTTGCCCAGGCTAAACATCTAGGAGTTTTTCTTGACTTTTTTTCTTCCCTTCACTATTCACAGCCGATTTCTCAGTAAATACTGTCTAACACGTGTCTGGAAGCCACTCACATTTCCCTGCCATCTACTGCTGCCAACTGCTGTGGCCCAGGGTACCATCATCTCACACCTCTGGTACTATCATCCCCTCTTTCTAGTCTCCCGGTTTCCACTCTCTCCTTCCTATTATCTGCTCTGTAGGCAGCAGCGAAAGTCTTATTTAAACCTCTCCTATTAAAAAATCTCGAAGAGCTTCTCATCAAACATGGAGTAAAACCCTAGCCCCTAACTGCTAAAAATAATTTAGCAAGCTTTCATATTTCACTCCGTATTAAGCAAATTTGCTTATATTGATAGTCTTCCCTTGGGGAGTTGTCTTTTCATTAGAAAATAAAATAAACTGGTGGATGATTGAGCAGAGAGATAGAAGGGCCAGCACGGCACTCAAAAACAGAAGTGACTTACGGCTTCAGATTTGGGAGGCACTGGAGGTGGAGGTAGGGCAATCTCTGAAGACTTCATTGCTGCTCCCAGGGTCCCAGGGACAGGAAGAGGAGAAGTTGCACATTTGGACCGGACAGAACCTCTAAACTGATCACATCTGCTCTTCTCGCTGAGGGAGTGAGTGAGAGGCTGATGGCTGGGGTTGCTTTCCTCCAGCCACAGTTCTTCATAAGGAAGTTCTGGCTTTCCTGGAATGCCCGTTGATTCTTCACTAGATTCTGGGAAAAGGTAGTCACTCCCACTGTCACCCGAGTCCTGATAGGGCAGCATGTCATGAGGAAAGGGGGCCCATTCTCCCCCTAGGTTCCTGTAGCCATGGAGGTTCACCTCGCTGTTGCCATGGAGATTGTTGCCATACACACAGACCGAGAGCCGGTGGAAAGACTGGGTGAGCTCATCTCGAGCATAGCTAAGGGAATTGGGCACATGGTTGTGGCCAGAGCACCGGCCCTTTTTGGGGCTCTTGCAGTCCTCATTCCAGTCGGTTTTTACATCGCGGACAGCCCGTGAATACTCATCGATGTCGAACTGCTCCTGGCAGATGCCCAGCCAGTGATGGACCAGGGTTTCTGGCCATATGTCCCCCTTCACCAGGTGTTCTGGGAGACTAAACTTGGGGACAGTCAAGTGCAAAGGGAAGTGCATGGGGAGGATCTTGTTATTCCGCAGCACACAGCAAACCACCACCGTCTTGGTCTGGATGTTCACAAACTTGTAGCGGTGCCCCTCGCGGATGAAGTGGAGGTCGTAGGGATTCCTCGGCGGAGGGCTGGGCACAGTCACATTCACAGGAAGCCTCGTTTTCTCCACGATGTTGCGGATGGTGTGTTCTCCCTCCTGCATCTGAAGTTCCAGGGGACTTCGGGTGCTAAATCTGCCCTTGCACTGGAAGGGAAGGCTAATGCTTTCATTGGTCCTGTGATTCATGCAAATAAGGCATGGCATCTTGCCTTTTCCGAGCTTGCTGATGGAATTGAGCTTCCCGATCTTTTTGAAGATTGTGTTGAGTCTTGACTTTTCCTTAAAAGTCTTTGCATAAAGGATTTCTGCCTGCCCCATGAGAGTGAGTTCATCCCCAGTACACAGGGTGATGTTGTAAACTTCCGTGTCTTCATTGCATTCACCAGAAGCAACCTATGAGAAGATAAATCAAGTTTTAGGTTAGTTTCCTTTAGTTTATTCATGCAAAGAAGCAGAGAACTTGCTTCTTAAGACATATGTACACACACACACAAAGGGAAATGTGGTTTTGTTTAATACTAAATTTAACCACTACATTTAAAAAATAATATTTATGTGGCTAACAATAACAAGATGACATTCGTTTAGACTTAAAAATACACTTTGTTCTGAAGAAAAATGAAATCTGTTCATTAGCAAAAACTTGGGCAACGCAACAGAATAAGACAAAAAGAAAATAACACCATGAACCTAAGCCACAGACAGCTATGGTTAATAGTTTGATAAATATTCTTCCAGTTTCTTCTCCTCTGTGTAGCCTATCATATAGATAATTATTTTGGGACATTAATATTATCATTATATCTTTTTCAGTTATAAAATTGCTTTCATAAACACTACTATAGAAAGTTGCTTTTTAAAAACCTATTAAATTTTTACTAAATTTGTAAAAACTGGAATTGGGACAGACAGATGTTCATTGGAAGAAATGCTAGAAAATATAGATACAAAAATGAACAAATTCTATATAATTTTACCACTAAAGGTAATCTATGTTAGCAATTTTACATAAATAGAAAGAAAAAATGAGATGTGTTAATAATGCACATATACACACAATTTTGTTGCTGAGTTTCTCACTATAATTTACTCATTTTCCCATGTATATGTATATACCATCAATTGTAACAGTGATATAACATACAACACTATATATGGATATGCCTTCATTTATTTGACCAGCTCCTTATTGTTAGATGGGTTTTCCTAGTGTTTTGCAAAGAACATATTAATAGTTCAATTATTTCCTTGGAATAAAGGCCCAGAGGTAGTGTTACATGAACAAAGCTATGTATATGTTTGAAAGTTCTAATGTATGGCCCACTGTGTTCCACCCATGTTATCCTTATTTATACTTTTCCCACTTTATGAAATTATCTGTCCCCCATGTGGATGCCGAATAAGTTTAATGTTTACTAATATTAAAGGTAAAGCATGCATCCTGTGTTTTTATTTTGAATATCTTTGATTATTGGTATGGTGAACATTTTTTAGTTTTTCTATATCTGGCTATTTAGATCTAGTCCTTTGTGAACTGTCTATTTTTGTCCTTCAGCCATTTTTCTGCTGGGACGGTCATCTTATTGATAACTTTTTATGTAATGAGAATATCATTTATGCTATGTATTTTTCAACTGCTTGCTTGACTTTCAATTTTAGAGCTATAGCTTCTTAAAGTACCAAAGTTTTTTCTTCTATGTAGCACACATTTTCAAAATTTTCCTTTGTAATTTCATTGTTGGACACTATGCATCTATTAGTTGTGATCGGTGGTTCTGAAACTAGGAGTAATTTTACCCATTACCCCACTCCAAGCCCTGGGAACATTTGACAACTCTGGAGACATCTTTGATTGCCATGACTGGGAGGGTGCGACGTGCATTTAGTGGGAAGAGACGAGGGATGTTCCAAACATCATATAATGCTCGGGACACTCACTACAACAAAAAATTATCCAGTCCAAATTTCAATAACGCTGAGGCTGAGAAACGCTGCTATAACTAACCAATATTTTCTTATAGTATTTTGATGGCTTCACTTACTAACCATTTAACTCATTTAACAATTTCTTTGGTGGGTTATTTAAGGTAGGGATCTAACTTTAGTGTTTTAAACAGTTAACTGAGGTTCTAAATAACCGTCCCCTTTACTGATTGGAAGTGCCCCTTTTATCATATATTAAATTTATAAAACATATACATTCAAATGCATACATAGATTTGTATCTATTTTGGGGCCATTTTATCCTAATGACCTTTCTGCCTATGTTCCCATCAAAACTATAGTTTTAATTTCTATAGCTTTAGCTTACATTTTCAGGACTGACAACAAAAGCCCTCAAGTGGTTATTCTGACACAAAACATTTCTGGGTGGTAAGAAACAAGGGAAGCAAAGTCAAAAGACAGGCAACAGACTGAGAGAAAATGTTTGCTATATATATATCACAGGTAACGAGCAAATATCCCCAATATATATAGGCAGCTTTTAAAAAATGATCAAAAACCTTCAGAAAAACAGGCAAAAGTTATGAAAAGCCAATTTACTATAAGATGCACAATGGATTTCAAATCTATGAAAATATGTTCAACTTTTATAGTAAGAGACATGTAAATTAAAATTACACTGAAATGCCATTTCTCAATGGAACACCCATAAACATCCGAAAGCTTGACATCACACTCAGTTGGTGAGGCTGGAGAAAGCAGGTGCTCTTGTTCAGAGCTGGTAGAAATGCAAAACGGTACAAGCCCCGTGGTAGGGAATTGGGCAATATCTAATCAAACTAAGTATGTGTTTATCTCTCCACCCAGTAATCCTACTTTTAGGAATTTACCCTGAAGACATTCCTTCAATGATGTGAAAATACACATGGACAAGGTTATTCATTGTAGCATTGTTTGTATTTGCAATATTGGAACTTATCTAAATGCCCAAACATGCAAGATTGATTGAATAAACTATGGAACACAACTGAAACAGTGTTATGCAAAAAAAAATGAATGAGAATGATGAGTTCAATAAATCAATATGAAATGACTTCCAGGATATACTGGTAAGTGAAACAAAACAAAATAAAACAAAACAAGTGCATTACAGTTTATAAGTACATTACCTTTTTGTTTAGGAAAGAGGAAAAAATAGTATATATATTTCTGCTTATTTTTATTGAAAAAGAAACATAAGAAAATATTCAAGAAAACAAGGAAGTTGTTTGCCTGCAGGAGGTGGGGAAGGAGGAGCCTGGTGGAAGGCACATGGGAGGAAGAGATGCCTCTGTGAGTATACCTGGCCATAGAGTTCTGACTTTTAGGAAGCATGCTAATGTTCTACATATTCAAAAGTAAAATTAAGCCAATGGAATTTTAAAAACCACCTTAGAGCTGAATCCAAATGGAAACAGATGCATCCGCCCATATTTCAAATGAATAAACTAATCACACTGGAGACAGGGAAATAATCCCTGTACCTTTGGAACACTGACTTTGACTATCTGTTACCAGAAGGGGAAAAAACCTAATAAATATTGTGCTCTTTTTAAGCCTGCTTCACATAAGAGTACGGGTACAGTGACTCTGAAATGACATTGTATGTACTGTAGGACTGAACAAATAAGTAAATGTGTTGTGATTTTGGGAGCCAGAGTTTCTACTGTGGAATGAAATATGCCATTGGGAAAGGCCAGAAAGAACTCTATGGGGTTGGATTAGCATTAATTATCAGCATTCACTCAGAATTTTAAGAAACCACACACAGGTGGTAGGAGGGAGGTAGAAGAGGGTAAAGAGAGGATAAATGGTGATGAACGAGGCTTGACTTGGGGTGGTGAACATGCAATATAATATACAGATAATGTATTAGAGAACTGTATACCTGAAACCTGTATGGTTTTAGGTTATGTAGGTAAGCCAACCTAAATCAGCCCCAACTGTCCAATGATTCCCCAAGAAATTCAATAAAAAAGAAAAAAAGGAATTTAAACACACACACACATACACACACACACACACACACACACACACACTTCTTAGCTTTCTTCTTTTCAAGGAACTAGACAAAAAGACTCTCATTATCATCAAATGTACCCAGTGCCTAAACCGTTCCCCACTAAAAGGAACCCGGGCTGTTGGGAGAAATGACTGATTCCAGGGCCAGGGCAAGAATGGTACAAAACAAGTTTGGAACATTTTGTTGCGCCAGAAAATAAAGAAGTGCTTGTAAGATGATGGGGAACATGTCAAAAGGACAAAGGAGTCAACCTTAATCAGCCCCCACTGTCCAAATCTGGGACAATTTGAGCATTGCAAAAAAGACCATAATAAATTATAATCTACTGAATGAAATAGGAATGTGTAAGTCTATATTATTTAAAAACAGATGAATGAATAAATTAAAAAATAAGTAAAGGAAAAGATGACAAATGTAGAAAAGTGGTGGAAAAATCATAATTTTGCAACTATTATATAGTAGAATCATTAGTGAATTTATAGAAGTTTGATTAAGGAGTAGGTTATATTCATGGTTGAAAGCATCTTCCCCCAGAATGCTTATTAATTTCAATTAGAGTAAAACTATAGAGTGGAGGAAATGGATAGCAACTTGGCCAAGTGAAGAAATTTAACATTGCCTGAGAGGCATACCCATCTCATATGCCTCTGGACATCATCCCCTGAGAAGTTTAGAACCTCACCTCTGCGACATTCCATTGAAAAGTGTACTACTGGGCTCTAATGAGGAAATATCAGACAAAACCAAATTGAGAAATATTCTACAAAATGTCTGGTGTGTGTTCTTGAAAAATGTCCATGTGATGGAAGACAAAGAAAGGCTGAAGAGCTGTTTAGAAGTTTAAAGTGAAATAAATGAAAAGTAAATGTAATACATTATCCTGGAATGGATTCTTCCTGGAGAGAATCTGGAAGAAAAAAAAAATGCTATAAAGTATGCTACTGGTACAGTTGGCAAATCTGCAATATAGATTGTAACTGAAAGTATCATATCACTGTCAGCTTTCCTGAATGTACTGTGCTTACATAAGAAAATATCTTATTCTTAGGAAATATGCAATGATGCATTAAGGGGAAAACGGCATAATGTATGCAATTCACTCTTGAATGGTTCAGAAAAATATAAATAAGTTATATATGTGCATGTATATGTTTATTTGGGGGAGGGAGGATGCTAAAAAATTTAGTAAAATGTTAAAAGTTGGTGAATCTGGTTAAAGTGTTTAGCGAGATCTTATGTTATTCTAGTAACAATCATTTAAGATTAAAATTATTTTAAAATAAAAAGTTAAAAAACATAACAATAGAAAAATTTTAGATATATTTGCCTACCTAATTTTTCAGATCAACATTAGAATCGTTGGTAATTTTATTGGAAGTGCATCTGCATGGTGTTTTGGCAAGAAGTAAGATCACGATAATAGTGTTTCCAAATAGGCACCTGATATTCCTCATCATGTATGCAGATCTTTTATTTCTTTTATTAGTATTTAAGTTGCCTTCATTATTAATATCTGAATATTGGTGTTCATTCATAGTTGTTAAATATGATTTGTTGTTATTTGTATGTCGTTTCTTCCAGTTGATAAACTTGGGACTTTTAGGTAATTATATTTCATTCAATCAATGAAAAAATCTATCTTCAAATTTTAAGTTTTTATTCTTTCCTTTCCATAAGAGTGTTGTTTCAGATCTTAATGTGATTATCATCAGTGTTTTAATATAAACTAAGAAATTTGTTTAAAAATTTTTAAATCAAATGCTATTCCTGTATTTAATAAGACAGCTATATGTTTACTTTTAATTTTAATGCATTGATTTCATATTATGATAGTAGATTCCCAAATATTAAAACAACCCTGCATGCCTGAAATAATCTCTATATGATTGTGGTGTACTTAAAACTATATTGCAAAATTCTCTTTGATAATATTTGATCTACGATTTATGTATCTTACAGGTAAGATTAGTCTACAGTCCTATTATGTTATCCTTATCAGGTCAGTCATCAGGCTTACATTAACCCAAAGGTTGGCTTTTTTCTTTTATGTTAATAAAAAAGCATCTGGGTAAATTGACTGATAATGTTCATATTGTTTACTAAGTAGTGATCATCAGTATGTGTTTAACTGGGTAGTAACAATTTTTGTAAATAAGTTCCTATCCATATTTTTTTGTCAGACTGGCAAACATATTTTGGTGCGCCGCAGAATCTTAGTAATTAGTTTATGTGTGCCAAGAGACGAAAAAGGTGGGAAACTGCTGATACAGAGAAGCGAATTTCTCTGTAGGAGGCATCATCAGTACATAAATAGCAGCACAATATTGTTTTAATGGCAATTCAGGCTCCGAAGGTTTAAAGTCCATTTTAGGTGACTCAATGGACACAAAATTAAGTTGTTGTTTTTTTTAAATAGGACCTCAACTTGAGTGCGCTGGCTTTCAGATTTAGTATTCGCCTTGTCCTCACATGGGTTCTGGGCTTCTACACTAGAGTAAGTTTAGTTATGTAAATAAATAAATAAATTTATTTATTTTAACTTTTTATTTGAAATAATTGCAGGTTTGCAGAAAAGTTACAAATGGTACACAGAGACTTCCCATATACCCTTCACTCAGCTTCTTCTGTTTACATGTTATATAACCATGGTACATTATCAACACTAAGAAATTAACCTCAATACAATACTATTAACTCAGTTATAGGCTTTGTTTAAATTTTACGAATATTATTTTCCCTCATGTGTTTTTTTCTGTAACAGGATCAAACCAGGATACCACATTGTATCTAGTCCTTTGATCTGTGAGTTTCTTGGTCTTTCCTTGTTTTTTATGACCTTGACGATTTTGAAGAATATAGATTAGGGTTCCCCCCCCCAAACTAATGAATAATTTATAAATGAAGTACTTGGCACCTACGAGGGTTGACTTTCTTTTCTTACAGGACCTGCGGTTTCAAGGTTTCAGTTATTTTATTCTCTTGACTTTGGTCACCAAGAGTCCTTATAAAGATTGATCTGCTATTAATTCTAACTTCTGAGGTACCCTGAAGGATTTTACTTTCAGCTAGCATCTCGTTAAGCTTACAACAATATAGAACAGAGGTTAGCAAACTACTTGCCCAGGTCCAAATTCAGACTTGCCCAGGCCCAAATTCGGTCCCCCACCTAACTTTGTGAATACGGTTTTATTAGGACTCTGCCATTCCCACACATTTACGTAGAGTCTGTGGCTGCAGCCACTGTTTGACAGTGGCAGGCAGCAGCCACAGTGACTGTATTGCCCACAAGCTCCAAAGTATTCACTGTCTCTTTACAGAAAAAGTTTGTTGGCTCCTAGTATAGATAAATGAAAGTAACTATGGCCTTTGGAAATTAATTGGTTCAACAGTATTAATGGCACAATACTATTAACTAAAGCACAGGCTGAGTTTGAATCCTGCCTTTATTGTGAGGGGACTTCGCATGAAGTGTTTTACTTTTTTGAATCTCAGTTTCCTCATCTATAAAAAGGGAATATCACCATCTACTTTGCAGGCTAAATCAATGTATGCAAACAACTTCCCACAGTGTTTGGCCTATGGTAGACTCTCAATAAATAGTGACCATTCTTATCACTTTTATTAACAATATGCCATTTTAATTCTTATAATTGTTTCATGCTACCTTCCACATCTTGGTATTTTCATGTTGGTTTCTATTTCATCCATTACTGTTTTCAAGCCCAAACCACTATTTCTAAGCACGATCCTTTCTTCTATACTGTGAATTGCTCAAGTTTTTATTGAATGTGTTATCTCAGAATAAAACTTAATGTCAGAATAGGGCCTGAAATATCATTACAGTTATATCTCAAAGGAAGTGAATGAACTAGTTTCCAAAATGCTCAGCTGCATTACTATACTTCCTTTTTATTGGAACTTTGTAAAAAACTTGGCAGTTCATCCATTTGGATCAGGATGGAGACAGGGATGTTGAGAGACAGGGTTCTCATGAGATTTGAGAAACACACACATTCACTCTCAAACAACAAACCATTTCCAGTTAACATACAGGGAAGCAACAGCTTTTCTCAAATATGAAGCAATAACAAAGTATATGCTATTTAGCTCTTTAATTGATACTTACTATAATTTTCTTAATTTACCTTTATAAACATACCCCTTCCAGAATAATCAGACTAGTGAGTACCTCACACCAAAAGAACTGAAAGAGAATGTCTACACAGCTTTTGAGATATAAATCAGACAGCACTATGCACAGATTAAACAGATCAAAATGATCTTTTCTAAATGTTACCCTCTGGGCATATTCAACAGTTTTGTCAACATTTTCAGGTATGTATGTCCTTCTAGTGGAAGTTATTCCTACTCCCATACATTAAAATGCATAACATATGTGAGTACAATCGGTAATTCCATGTTCCCCACTCTGATGTCACCGTTAATGCTAGCAATTAACTGCCAAAATTATGAGACTAATGTACCGACCAATCTTGTGGTCACTGTCAATGACAGATGAAGAATCTCATAAATAAATGTTCTTCCTTTGACAGTTGAGCCAAATAGACTCTTCTGGTTTCTACAGATGTGATTTATTCGCATAATTTCTTTCCTTTTTTATTTTTTTAATAACAAAAGAAACAATGTGTTCTGTCTAAGTGCTCTGGTATGCATGCCTGGTTAACATTTCCAGTTTCAATGTTTCCTGAGAGGAAGTAATTCAAAGTGTGTTATCTAAACAACTCTAATAGGTCTAATCCAGGAAACTATCAGGGTTTTACTATTCATAACGCCATTCAGAGTTAATACTCCATGGTCAAGCAACATCTTAAAACACTGATGTAAAATTTTATACACACACACACACACACTCTGATGGCTCTGGTAATAGGCAATCTGTTCTCCAAGAATAATTGTTCTAAAGATCAAACATCACAGAAGTTAAAATTTGAACTTTTGGGAAATAATCAGGATTGATCTGACTGATTTATAAATTAAATAGATAATATTTGATTAACATTCACATATTCCTCCCCAAACTTCAGAAAATGAGAAAAGACATGAAGAGTTCAAATAAATGTCAATCCTCAGCGTCTTTTTTTTTTTTTAAACAGGAAATAGGACAAGGATGACACGTACAGTGGGAATGATTTAATTTGTGATGCCAGAGGACTTGCCAATTGGTAGTTTTTCAGAGGAGGTCCTTAAGCCTCGGATGAAATAAAAACACCAGTCTGTCTCCAAACACTGAAATAATTAACCTCACAATTGTATCCAATTAATCATTCTGAATAAATCCTAAAAATAATCACATCTGACTCACTGTAAGAAAAACATGCAATTTTTAAAGACTGAAAATAAAAATAAAAATGAATTACCTAAATTCATTAACTTTTCATTTTTGAAATTCATTCTTACACAATAAAATTCAGATTGCATAGTAATTGATAATTTCTGATCTCTTTGTAAGAATACAGTCACGTACCACATAAAGTTTCAGTCAACATGGACTGCATATGACAGTGGCCCAAATGATTATAATAGAGCTAAAAAATTCCTGTTTCCCAGTGACATCATAGCTGTTGTAACTTCTTAGTGCAACACATTGCTCACGTGGTTCTGGTGATGCTGGTGTAACAAATCTACTGTGTTGCCAGTCGCATAAAAGTATGGCACACACGATTATGTACGGTGCATTGATGATGACAATAAATGATTACTAGTTTTTACTATGCTATAGTTTTTTAAATTTAAAAATATATTTACTATACTATAGTTTTTATTGTCATTTACCACCTCTCTTGATTACATGATTTTCTTTTGTGCTTAATTTAATCTCATGTTGCCTTGTACAGTAACATGCTATAGGGGCTTGTAGCCTAGGAGCAACAGACTACATCACAAGCCTAGGTGTGAAGTAGGCTATACCATCTAGGTTTGTGTAGTGCATTATATGATCTTCGCATGATGACAAAATTGCCTAAAGACGCATTTCTCAGTGTGATATATACCCCCATGGTTAAGCGGTACATGGCTATACAGCCAAGAACAAGGCAGTGAGTTTTTAGCCCTCTCAGCAGTTGCTGAATGTCAGGGCTTATAGTAAACCTTTAAGGACCTTAACTCAGTGTCCTTACTCCTAACTAATCAAAATTCTATCCACCTTGGTTACTAGTTTCCAAACCACAGTGGAATAGAAGTAAAGATTAAAACTAGAAATACAGACTGTTGAGGCAAATATTCTAACAAACACAAGAGGCAACGAACAAACAAAAAATTTAAATGAGGCCATAAAACACCACGGAACAGAGCTGTAGAGCGTCTCCATATAAACGCAGAAGTCACACATCTCAGGAGATGAGGATAAGTTTTAAATTTTGTTCAAGTACTTCTCTTTAAGATGGCAGAAAACTGCAATACATTTTAAGAAACTGAACGGAAATGACAGTCATTTTGGACAGGATTTTTGCTAAAATTTACAGCTACCCCCAAAACTGGCTATCCAGGATTACTCATGCTCTAAAGGCTCCAGAGAGGCAGTAGAAAATGCCAGAGTAAATGATCCCTGTCCTTTTGAAAACTCAGAGGAAAAAAACTGCCTCTCAGACATTGTTCTAATCTTACACTGCGAGGAGATTCCTTTGCTGAGTTGTCAAGACAGAAACTAGGAATATATTTTAAACTAGGAATGATGGTTATGATTAAACTATACTCTTAAAAAAGTCTCCCCAAAGAACAATAATGTTTCAGCACCATTATTTTGTATTACTTTACAGGATGACCACGAGACGGCCGATGAAAGCAGAAAACAGGCTACTAGTAAGTTGCTGTTGCCTTTCAGAAGACAAGCATGATCAGAAAGATGGCAGAGAGTGAAATAATTATGACAACTGTAGAATCACGAGCAGTCAAAACCTCTCTATTAATGCATTTTCAAGGCCTTGTCTGTGGTTTGTTCCGTTAAAATGAGTGAAGAAAGTAACATGACATATGTTTAATTTGTTAACTATTTTATGTAGGGAAATAAGATCTTGTTTAACTAGTTGGCAGAAGGGGGAAGGTCTTTATTTCCTCAGTACTTTTTCAGATGGTAACTATAAATAGGGTAACTAATATGTTAAGATAAAAGGCACAGGATTGCCTCAAATCCATGACTTGGGGGAAAAAAGGGATGATTTTTCAGTAACTTGAAAGCCTTGGGAAAAAATCCAAAAATTCAGCATCATGTTGCATGAATCATATTAAACTTTAGAACTTTTGCTTATTTGTTCAGTAATGCATTTTAGCCACTTCAGTGTATCTTTAACACTTTTTCAAGCCGCAGTGCAAGAACCCAACTCTAGTCTTGTTTCTCTAGTGATACTGGTTCATATCCTGAGTTACAATTTTACAGCAGTATTTTTGAAGGGGTTCATTCTGGCACATTCTAATTAATCTAAACAGAAATGACATTGATGCCGATGGAGAAGAAATGTCAAGTTAACTTGTAGGATTTTATTTAAAAAATATTGGCATGATGCTCTGGTATGAAAAAAGATGTAAGAATCTACATGTATTACATTCATAAAAGCTGCCAAATCCTGTGTATCAGACATACACAGTGTATAAGTGTTTCAGAAATAAAAAAAAGATAAAGATGTGGTTAGGTAATAATTATTGAACATGTTTATCTATTTTTAAAAAGAAAATGAGCTAAATGTGCAAGTTATTATGTTGATGTGAAAGGCTATTCTGATCATAATCTTAAGCCTTATCTCAAATCCACAAATAGAATGTGAAGGAGCAGAAAGATGCCTGGGTTGAATTAGGGGACCTGGCTTTGCTGCTAAGTAGTTTTGTGGCTTCTTGTGAATCAAGGAAGTCAGCTAACATCTGTTTGGTTTTCACATCTATTAAAAGAAGGAGTAGGACTAGGCAATGTGTAAGGACCTTTCCACATCTAAAATCTAATGATTACAAAAACTCAATGTCTGTAAACTTCTGTCCTGCTGGATTATTTATAATATTTTATCATCTTATTCTTGGTCACATTTCTCAGTATTGAGAAGCTTAGCTATCACTTAAGTTGTCTGAATCTCATGATTATTTTTCTATTAAAAAAGATCCCTGACACCCTTCACCCCGCACTATGGCAGCTCTGCTGCTAGACACTGACATCCCTGCCAAAAACAGGTGCCAAAGCCAGTAATCAGGAGCTGATATGCAGGTGACAGGGCTGTCAGCTCAGCTCCCATCCCAGACCACATGGTAACAGTTCTTAAGAGGTCTGTGCACGCCAAAGTGGTAACTACACTCACCATCTGACTGAAGCCTCCCAAGTCCTGAGTGGGGTACTTTCCCTGGTTGAGACAGCGGCAAACTTGTTATTTTGCCTCTGGGGAAATATCTATGCTGGAACAGCTGAAAGCTTGGACCTCATTACCTCATTAGCTGGAATGAAAATAGCAACATTATAGCATCCAGATTAGGGTATTTGGGTTCTCTCTGATGTGAGAGCAGTAAGGGCGTCAGCAGTGAAGTAAGGATGCCTTTTACCCACTTAAAGGGAATTGCAAGTTTCCCAATACCAAATCTGAAGGCTGCCCTTTCTTCCCTCGCCACAAATGTCGCAGTAAAGACAACTTAAATTAAGACTTAATTTGTTAGTCATTGTTTGGATGGCAGAAAAATACTGTGTGGGAAAATTTCTCATCATTACTGGTCTGAGTTTGAGAGGATGGAAGACATTGGAAATATTTCACTCGGTCCTGGTATAATAAGTTTCCAAAAAAGTATTTGAGGTGAAGCAGTATTTTGGAACAAAAATAACAGCAAAAAACAGATACCATTGTTCTTAATATGAAGACACTGACTATGAAGTACTAAATAAAGAGTAAGCGAAGTAATCGGTGGTGGGAAATTTTCTGAGAATGTTAAAGTTATTTTAGTATGATTTTATGTTCTAAATCAGGGGTCGGTAAACTTTCTTACAGGGCCGGATAGATAGTAATAATTTTAGGCTTTGTGGGATATTTGGTTTCTGTTGTAACTACTCAACTCCGCTGCTATATTGTGGAAGTAGCTACAGGCAATATTAAACGTATATGGGTGTCTGTGTTCCAATAGAACTTCGCTGGCAAAATAGGTGGCTTGCCCCAAGACTGTAGTTTGCCAACCCCTATACTTAGACACTTGTGAAGCACTTTGGTGCATTACTTCGTTTAAAGCCCATGACAAATCTGTAAGGTGGGTAGCATCACCCCCAGGGGAAGACACCTGGGCTCAGGGGGTCACGTGGCCTGCCTGTGGCACAGTCAGCGCTTGAAGCTGGGATCTGAACTCAGCTCTGAATCCAGATTCTGAGCCACATGACACAGTGCACTGTGCTTTTTAGATGGCAGCAGCTTATTTAAAGAAAGATATATGCCTGGAATATGTTGGTGCTGCTATTTTTCTTATTAAAAGGTAGAGAAATGAGCCTTTGGTTGGGATGATCAACTCCGAAATAGGATATCTTTTGATTTTGGAAATAAACAAGAAGATAGAGATGGTTGATGAAAAAGACTAAGAGATAATTAAGAAAGAAAATGCCTATTATAGTTAAAAACAAAGATGTAGGAAAGCACATAAACAAAAACAAATTTTTTAACCATGGACCCCAAAAACTGGATGGGTAAAGGAAAAACATATCAAAGGGGCAGGTGACTAGGGTTCTAAAAATGTCAGATGCCATTAGCTTGGAGAGACTGGAGGAAATGTACACACATGACCTGTGAGAGGTAACCTGCCCACATGTTCTTTCATGTTTTCTTTTGCCTTCATATCTCCCATTTTCTATTCTTACCTCCTCAGTTGCCCACTCAAATGACATGCTTAGATTTGAAAAAACATCTACTTCTGTCATTTCCTGTATTACTGCCTAAAGTTCAATTTCAAACATTTCACACTCTACCAGCGCTCCCATTTTGCACCTCATGTTCTTAAACATATCCATTCCAGAAGCTCCTTAAGCCCATTAGGGTGTCCAACTTCCACTGGGTTGCACTTCCTGTATTCACACTTCCTTACCCAGTGAGGGGTCTAGGCTCATTGCTACTTGTCACTCTAGGCTGCACTTCATCTGCCCCTTTGCTGATCTCTGTTACACTCGTCTAGTAGAACCCCAACTCTGTTTGCTGTATATCTGCATCCGGGCAGCTGAAGATGGCTGGAAGAACAAAAGGTTGGTGCAGTAATCTCACCTGACGTTTACCTTGACCAAACTCTGGGACCGCCCTACCACACTTCCCTGGTTAACTTGTTTTCTGGGTCTCTGGCTGATTGTTATTTCCTTCCTGTCCAGACTACCCAAGGCTTCCATTTTACTAAATTTAATGGTTATTTCCAGTCCTTACCTAATTCAATCACTAAGGAGCATTTGACACAGGTGACCATTGCTATTTGAAACGCTTTTGTCACTTGGCTTCTGGGACATCTGTGGGCTTCACCATCTTCCTATGGCACTGCTACTCACATCAATCACTCGTCTAGACCCCAGCAGTGGCATGTTCCAGAGCTCAGTCCTCAGTCTTTCTTCTCCGTCTAGTCTCTGGGTCAGCTTCTCAACCTCAGCACTACTGACACGTTGCGGCGGCTCACTGCTTGCCGTGGAGGCTGCCCTGTGCACTGTGTGCTGTTCAGCAGCACCCCTGTCCTTTCCCCGCCCCATGCCAGCAGCACCTGTACACCAACCCCTCCACCCCCCGCAAGCTGTGCCAATCAAAATTATATCCAGACATAGTCAATGTCCCCGCGGTGGGGTTGGGGGGATATCACCTGTGGCTGAGAACCAGTGATGCCGGTGAACTCAACCAATCCCCTGGCTTCAAATGCCATTTAGGAGCTGATGAACTGCAAATATATACCCCAAACTCTGATCTTGCCCCAAGTTCAGACCTGTGTATACAACTGTCTTCTCAATCTCATTATTTGGAGGTCATATTTGTACTTATTTATTGTTTGCCAGTCCAAAAGATTGTAATCTTCTGGAAGGCAGCGAGGGACTTGAATAATCACTATTTATCTGCAGAGCCTAGAACAGCATGGGGCATACGGTAGGTGCTCAAAATATACTTGCTGGTTAAAGAATGAATTACTTAACATATATTAATTCATTTCAGGCAGTTAATCAATGGTAGGGCAATCAGGTAGATAATTTTAAACACATCAAGGCATCTTTTAAAGATATCTTTATTGAATTTCAAGTTAAAGGGAATGTATTTTTAAATAAATGTGCAAAACACTAATATAACCTATTAAATTTGTTCAGTTAAAATTTTGCTATACTCTTGAAAAATAACAAAACCAGATTTTCCATTCTTCTAACACTTTTGTACTACTCTGGTTTCTTATCATGTTTTATTTCAATTTGTAGTTGTAAATGTATATGAATATATATAAACACATATTTCTTTATTTCAAATAATAAAGGTGCCTTTTGACTATGATGATGCCAGTTAGCTGGTAATACTTAACTGCAGGCCATTTCTTCAGTTGGTATCCCTAGGTGCACTATATGCTGTATTTACAGTGAAGAGTGGAAGGTGAAGTTTTCCAAGGGGGTATGAATTCTTCTATTTAAAAAAGAAATGCTTCCTGGGTGATAGCTATACTTATATAACACTTAATATTATATAATATTCATAATGGCTGTATTTATGAATAAATCATAATGAATAATTGTACAGTTATTGATTTTTTTCTCCTCCAGGAGAAGGAATAACCGAGCCTATCTCTTCCTCACCCCCACTGAGCTCTCCCACTATGCACCGTATATATGTACAAACACACTATAGTCACTCCTTAAAGAACACTGACATTTATAGCTTTATGTCCAGACATTTTCTCCATAAAGCTCCTTGGCTTATTTATTTATGTGTTTGTTCACTAAGCACACAGACTTTTGTGTATTTCTTTATGCAAATTTCCTGAGGTTCCTGTATCAATTCTTCTTTGAATAGAATTGAATAATGTGTTAATGATTAGTTCAGCTTGATATGACGACATCTTTAAAGTTTATAAGTAATAGACTACAAGTACTAATATTAATATATACATGGCACAGCAACTTAACCCAAATCCAATCAGCTCAATGGACGTTATAAGCTTGCATTCCATATACCTATCTGTGCCTCTGGGTGCTTTTTTACTTCTAAGAAAAATTATGGGTAAAAATACAAATAACATAAAGTTACCATCTTAATCATTTTTAAGTGTAAAAGTCAATAGTGTTAAATACATTCACAATGTTATGCTGAATTTTTAAATGATATCTCTATACATTTTAACCAATACAATCATGATATTCTGTTAAAACTATTAAAATTTATTGGCTTCAATATTATTCCTTCAATCATTGCCGATTTCATATAAATTGACAAAAAATAATCGCCAGAAGTATCTTCTACATTAAAAATTTGCCACAAAAGACTGAATATTAAATTTAATACTTGATGAAATCTTAAAAATTATAAAAAATTTTTATGCTTGATCTCTCATCATCTATAGTAAGTGAAATGTTTTCAGAAAAGGGTTTAAAATTATTAGCTTTCTCTTCTAAATGATTTTTTCAATTTAGATAATTCTAAATATAAGTTTTAAGGCAATTTAAATTATATCAAGACACTAGTGGTATAGGAGTTGATTAACTTCTAGCCAATGATTCTTGGTATGTTTAAAAATGAATGTGTCTTCACAAATCTTCGATGTAAAGGAATACGAGTTGTCTTGAATACAGGATGACTGGGTCACTTAAGGATAAAAATGATAAATATTTTAATACAAGAATAATTTGTTTAGCAAAAGATTTTACAAAACACAGAATCTCACCCATTTTAGTAATAAAATTAAAGAAAGACTACTGCAGCTGGATTTTGGAACTAGAAGAGAGAATGACATAGCTCAGCCAACCAAAGGGACAGAACCACTTCTCCAGTAAGGAGCCTGTCTTGAGCATTCCCCGCTCTTCTGAGGAGTGTGGGCGGAGTGATTCACCCACAGAGACACTGCTGCTTTCCTGGGCTCAGATACCATGCAGTCTGTTTTTCACACAGTGAATTTCTAAGAAAAATGCATCTTGTCCTCCAAATCTTGACATGTTCAGGGAAAGTGACTTAGGTGGCTTTCCTGCTGAAAGGAGGTTAAACAGAAAATCCTTTCAATGTGGACACCTTCTAAAATGTCTTAGTGTAATTGTGAATGGGTAAAGAAAATGCAGTGGATTTGCAGGCAATAAGGTTGGACCTGGTTGGTGGCATTGCTTTTCCGGTTAGTCCCTTGCCAAATGCAAAATGAATGCAGCACAGTAAACACTGTTTAGCTTGTCTCTGATGAATAAGGATCAGTAAATACCTGCTGGTAACATTCTGTACTTTAATTTTCCCTATTTATACTGATACAGATAGTCTACAAAAAATGGAATGAGTATATGCTAGTCTCAGGCTAGGCTCTGAAGTCTTTCTCTTTCTTTAAATAACTGTCTGGCTTTCAATTCTTCATGTGTCTTTTGCCTGCTCCTACAAGTGCGCATCCAGCCTCACAGAAGATCTGGCCAAACAACTGTTACATATTAGGGTAAAGTCCAAATTTAAAAAAAAAAACACAACTTCTGATCTGCCTTAACCATTATCTTAGCAAAAGATAATGCTAATTAAGCATAGGAACCTGTCTGGGCATCAGGTCATCTACAGCACATGCCAATTCGTAAAAAGACCACTTTTGGCCATTGACATCTATGTATTAGGAAGATAGAACTCCCTGCTATGAGGCCCAGATGGACGCCTTCCATGTTCATAATGACCTGAAAGTTAAATTACTTTAGTGAGGATAAATATTTGGTTCTTCTAGAGCTACCTTCACGTTGAATGTTATTTCCTCCATGACGTACACACGTTCAGGAAATGCTTTAGCCACCTCCTCCACACTGTTGAAATATTGCACTGGCTCCTTTATATCTCGGTCTTGTTCCAGCAGCTTGAATTGGCCTAAAACACATGATAAATAGAAGAGATGTGAGATGTTTATGCTGGACAGTTGTCACCGTGGCGACAGCATCCCGTTCCTTACTCCCACTCTTCTTGTCGAAGGCTTCTATCACTATCATTTAAAAAAAAAAAGTTACCACAGCAGAAGGTTTTCTTAAACATCAGCTTAAAAATGAGAACAGACATGTACTTTTTTTTTGCTCATATTCAGAGTTTTTTTTTTTACCAGAGTATCAAAATCGAACTGAATGGATGCTCACTTGTTCTCTGACCTCAAAGCAAAAACTTACTCTGTTCTAAGTGGTTGCTCATGTTGTTTTTAACAGTAAGTCTCATTGCCATTTAGCGGTAATAACACCAATAAACATTATATTCTAAAACCAAGGCCAAGTGACTGGGGTTACTAATTTTTAAAGTTAGTATTCTAAAAATTCGTAAATAGAATAAAATAATCTGGTGGACCCTCAGCTTTCACAGATACCCTCAGTTTCTAAGCTACGCAGGCGACGCCGGGGGCTGCCGAGTCTGCTGTGGCGTGTGCTGCTGCGCAAGTGTGAAGCCGGAGCCCAGGGCCGCCGGGTGCAGTGGCGGGGAGGGGGCCTTCTCACGAAGGAGCCACCGGGCATCTGCAGCAGCAAGTGGCTTCCTTCTTTCCTTTTTACTGACATGAAATTCATGTGAGTAAACTACACTACTGTGGTATCTGTAATTTGGGGGATTTCTGAAGAGCTTTCAACATATTCCTAAAAAGGTCAAGGATCTACTATGGTGTTTATACATTTTCAATATTTATGATACTACTGCTACGATCTAGAGGAGTTGTTTTCAGTTTCGAATAAAAGACCATATGTAATCAAGTCAATGACATGGTGTTTCTCAGTAGTCATTTTCTGAACGCTGTTTACAATATAACACTTGAGAAACTTGAAAAGGAATTAAAAGCCATTCTGAGGCAGATTTCTCAGCATGTGTACATGCAGCATCAGGCAGAAATAGGAAAACTTTCATTCACACTCTCGACACACTTATTTTTAGTACTTATTGAGTGGAGGCATTATTTTAGATGCTGGAAACAGTAAACAGACTGGGCCAAAATCTCTGTCCCCCTGAAGTTTATACTGCAGTGGGAGACAGATGGTAGGTATAATAAATGAGTCAGTACATAGTGTGTCAGGAGGTGAGAAATACTATTAAAACTAGGGAAAAGTGAGGTGGATGAAGAGTGCAGAGTGGCCAGAGTGGGTGTGGCTGAGGTGACGGTTGATGTAGGTGGGAGCTGAGTTCTCTGAACACAGAGAACACAGGCAAAGACCCTCAGGTGGGTGGGGGGTGCCTGCCTGGCATGCTGCCAGTGTGGCTGAAGCAGGGAGAGTGAAGGGTAAGAAAGAAGAGAAAGAAAGTCAGAGAAAGAACAGGTGGTCAGATTATACACACACACACAGAGTTGTAGTTCTTCATTTCTGTGGAATGGGGAGCCCCTAGGGGAGAAAGGGTGATCTAATCTATGTCACAGAAGGATCTCTCTGGTAGCCATGTTGGGAACAGACTACAGAGGTGTAAGACAGAGCTGCAGTATTAGGAGGCTCCTGCACGATCCAGGTATAAGATGGCAGGGGTTCAGAAGCAGAGATAAAGTACTGGGAATCTGGCCTGAGCAGCTGAGGAGCTGCCTTGACTGAGACGGGTAGGACTGGAGGGGTGGGGGTAAGATCAGGCATTCAGTCTAGACAGGGTAAGTCTGAGATGTCTATTAGACATACGAATGGAGACATCCCAAAGGCTCTCGGATGGACATAGAAGCTTGGAGGTCAGGGAAAGGTCTGGCTGGAAATAATAAATCCGGCAGTCATCAGCACACAGATGATACTGAAAGCCATGACCCTTTAATGATGATGGCCTTGTAGACAGAGAAGAAGTCTACAATTTAAGTCTCGGGAGACTGAGAAGGAGGGTGCATTCTAGAAGCCAGGTGATTCGAGCGAGGAGACAGAGTATGTCAAATGCAGCTGACAGGACTGTGACATGAGGACAGGGAGCCATTGAATTCAGCAGTTTGCATCTATTGAGGACTTGCCTACAAGCACTGGAACAGTTGGGCCAAAAGCCTAATTGAATTAGATTTAAGAGAGACTGACAGAGGAGAACTGGGAATGACAAGAATGGATGCCAGATGATGTTTTGGGGAGACTGGCTATGGAGGGGAAAGAGAGATGTAGTGGTAGCTAAAGGGAGGAAGTGGAATGGGATGTGGGGACTGTTTTTGTTTTTCTTAATATGATGGATGTGGAGGGGAATGACCACCAGATGATGAGAAGAATTACTGGAGCATATCCTTGTGTAGGCGGGGGACATGGGAGTGGAGGGGCTGGCCTTCGCCAGCAGTTCATCTGTGATGAGTTCGCTGGCAGCTGGTGGAAGCTGTCTTGTATTGCTTCATTGCTTCCAGGGAAGGCAGAAAGAAGCCATCAGTTGAGAGTGAGGTTGAGAGAGGAGGTGTTGGGAGGGTCAAGTTAGGAGGAAAAGACTGTAGAGAGTCTGGTGAGAGTGAGTATCATAATACAAACGCGGGGCAGCCCTGAGCTCCCACTTGAGGTTCATGGTCATGAATTAAGAGTGAAATCAAGCAGTATAGTTTAGTGTTTTTCTCCAGCTAATGTCTGATCTGCAGGGGCTGGCACAGAGCTGGCACAGATTTGGAATCAGCCTGGATGGTGAAATTACCAAGTGAGTACGAGACCTGAGAGAGGGCACAGGAGTTGGGACGTTTGCAAGGGAGCGACTATGATGGCAGTCCAGGAACTTGACCTGAACCAACATCTTGGGAGGGAGGGAGAAAATGAAAATAGTGGGGTTAAAGGGTGGTAGGCTCTGACGGAGCTGATTTCTGTACCCCGGGGGAGTGAGCTCAAGAGCCAGGCAGAGGGCAGTGGTCGGAGTGGTATGCAAATGGCTGAGATAAGGGAAGCATGCAGCCTTTGGTGATGATGTGGTGTAGGGGCCACCGTGAGAGATAAGGCTGAGGTGGTGAGGAGCTACAGGAACTGAGAAGCCAGGAGCACTGCAAGAATCATATATGTAAGCATGAAAAGAGAAGTGTTGCTGGGGAGAATAGCAGGGAACCGCGTGTGAAAATTATGGAGGAATGAAGGAAGAATCATCAGCTTGGTAGACGACTATAACAACAACGGAGTAGTGGGTGATACAGTCTGATGACAAGAGACTTAACTAATGGGATTCGTAAGTATAAATATCCAATAGACTTTTAGGGAGGACGGAGGTGGAATGAATGGTCAAGTTTGTAACGAACAGCATGGAGCCCAATTACATCCCCTCAACTTTGGGGCAAAAAATAGCGCCGCCTCTGGAAGGGCTTCAGGGAAGCCAGGTTTTCAGGTGATATTCCCGCTTGGATGTAAGAGCAAAGTAATTTCCAAGAAGAGTTCAAGGATACAGGGATTTTGCTCATGATAAACCTTGATGGGAGAGTTTTCAGGAGGTAAGGAGTAGGCAATGACAAAATAGAGGATGCACTTAGACATAACAGCTCATGTACTTTTCAGAAGCATATAGATGCATGAATAATACATTTGAAAATACAGTCAAAATACATTAATGATATCCTTTTCACAAAAATCAACAGAAGTTTTTAAAAAATCAAAAACATTATGGCAATTTCGATATGCTTATTTAAACAAAATCTACCATAATAACAAATTAAACTTTTCATTTGTCTCTTACTTAGTCCATGCACAAATTCTTTTTTTCATTTTCATTTTCTTTTTTTTGACTATTTTATTGTTGTTCCAGTACAGTTATCACGATTTTCCCCCCAAATGCGCAAATTCTTAATAATTATGATGAATCTAGTTTTCTACTCTCTTCCTTCCCATATTTTTTTACATTTTAACTTTTTTCTATTCTTACATAATTAGTTTGAGTTAGGCAGATGCCTAATTTAAGTGCAAGCTCTGCCACTGACACATTTTATGATACTGACAAATTTGTAATCCGTCTGAGCCTTGTTTCTTTGCCTATAAAGTGGGGACACTTCAAAGAGCTGTGGTGCGGATTAACTGAGATGACACATTTAAAGTATTTAGCAAGGAAACCATTTAGCAACTCTCAGTTCCCTTCTTTTTGAGATGCAGAGGCTTTGTTTTCTCTTTTCGATCACATTTTTTACATACATTTTCTAGAGTGGGATTATTAAATCAAAGGGTATCACACAATTCTTTGTGTTTAACATGCATGGCTCTATTGCTTTGCAAAATACTTAGCCCAACTTACATTTCTACCAGCAGCCTACGTGCACCCTAGCTGGGCCGCCGTCTGCCAGCACTGACTGTTTTTTAAATTCGACAGTTCAATGGATATTAAAGAGCTTCTCTTTCCTGTATTAATCTGCAGCCCTTCGAAGGTTAGTGAAAAGCAGCTGAATGTTTCTTGTGTAAACAATTGTACAAATATAATAAACGTATTTGATAGTCTAAGTTTCTCTTAATTTCTGCAGACACGTATCTAAGAGTCTATTGGATATTTGTACTTACAAATCCCATCAGCACCAAGTTCATCCTGTCTAAACTCAAGGAAGCACAAGGCCTCACATGCAACAGGTGACTAATAAATGTTCACTGAACAAAAGACAGAAAGTTACTTTAATCCTAGGATTGGCAAACAATGAAGCAATGCATTAGTAACTGCAGCTTTTCAAAGCTGTAAATAAAAGGTGAATTACATTACTATACACAAGGTTTGTTTGTTTATGGACATTATATGAATGTTTCATTCATTAGAATAAAAAATGGTGTATTATTGGTCTACTTAAAAATCATGACAGAACCTCAAGAAATGATTTCCAGGGATCAATGCAACCCAAGAGTAAGTTAGATAAGCAGTTGAAATTACTTTCTAGGATGAAATGGACAGTCCTTCCAGCATCAGAATATGATACACAAGGGAACCAAAGTAGTCATCAGAATTCAAATTTTTAGATCCATTTGGTTGGAACATCTAGAACCATTTGACAGAGACACCAGATATTTGTTAACATGTCCAATTATCTTTAATTGTGATTTATATTTTCTAATTTATTAGAAAAGTAAGAAAAGAAATTGTAGATTTGGTACCTGAACACAATTCAAGCCAATCTATCATTAAACCAGGTATGGTTTATGAAAACCTACAAACGATACCCTTCCATGAATAGGAACAGACTTAATTTAAAATCTGTGATCAATATTTTAGAAAAATTTTTCTAAGACAGGGATCTGCATGTAAGCCAAACACTCATTAAATGATCCACAGGTGTTCAGTCTCTGAGCTAAGAGATTACCTGAAAGCTACATGCTTACACTAAATTCCATTCTACCTTCAGAAATGCATTCTTAGGCTAAAATGTATCATTGTACCCTAACATTTCTATATCAAATGAGACATTGCACCATAGAATAGTCCTGCCTAACAGAAATATAATGCAAGCCACAAATGCAATTATATATTTTCTAGCAGCCACTTTAAAATAGTAACAAGAGGTAAAATTAATTTTAATAGTGTTTCATTTAAGCCAATACATCTAAATTCAAGATAAGAATCATTAATGAGACATTTTTCGTTCTTTTTTTCACATAAAGTCTCTTCCCTCCTGCATGTGTTTTATGCTGTGGCACGCCTCAGTTCACGCTAGCGACAAGTGCTCATTAGTGGCTGCTGTATTAGTGTGGGTCTAGACAGGGGTGGTCCTCTGCACGCAGCCCAGGATGGCTGTGAATATGGCCCGACAGAAAATCGTAAATTTACTTAAAACATTATGAGATTTTTTTTTTTGTGATTACGTGTCACAATGTATTTAATGTGTGGCCCAAGAAGGCAGTTTTCTTCCAGTGCGGTGCAGGGACGCGAAAAGGTGGGACACCCCCAGTAGAATACCTCTGCGTTCCTTCAACATTGTGATTACGGACACTGTTCAGGTCCTTAAATAAAGATCAGACAGAGTCCTCTTAGGGGACAAAAGTGGATCTCCTGGGAAAACAGGATGTTCCTTCTCATGAAATAAGAGTGTTAGAACTCACACTTTCCCTACTCTATTTGTCACGATTGCTGATATTTTGGTTCAAATAACAGAGCCTGGGTTTCTTGTTATAATTACTTCTATCCCTTTAACACCACTTTTCTTCTCTCCCAATTTGGGAGGTTGTTCTTTAAGCATTCTTTATTGTTTTATTGTATTTGTGGTCTTATACTATTTAGTAGCCTCAAATATATTCTGGCTTATGGCCAAATGAATAATCATATTCGGTATGGCTGTGGTGTCAATATTAAGTTGTACAGATTCTAAACTTCTCACGTCACTTGTGTTGTTGTTTGGACGCGAAGAAAAACTGCAGAATCACATACACATGGGAGCACTTAAAGAAACTATTCTGAGAACAATGAACATAAACAGATGAAAGAATAAGAATAAAAATAAAGTTAACAGCTAAATATGACCAAATGTTACAAGTTTTAGCATTTGAACATATTGTACCTCAGAAAAATAAATTCCTTTCATTCATTCTTTTAACTATTTATTGTATATCCAAAAGTCAGATAACGTCTCTCTTTTTTCCATGCACTTTCCTCACATTGTCCTGGAAGATTTTAGTTTATACATTTCTTTGTGTACATATATTATTATTTTAAACATTTCCTGTCATATGTTTAATTTTCTAAAACCAACTAATTATTTTACAGTTCTTACACCCAACTAATGCCTTTAAAATCTAAATACCAGTATATCAAATGTCTTAATGTAATGTTTTAAATACTGGGTCATAGCATATATGTGACTTTTTATTTGCAGGAGTTGGCAAACTTGTTCTGTAAATATTTTAGGTTTTGTGGGCTCAGTGGCCTCTGTTGCAACTACTCAGCCCTGGTGACTTTTCTCAAAAGCTGCCATTGACAATATGTAAACAAATTTGATCAGCTGTGCTCCAATCAAACTTTATTTACAAAAACAGGCAGGTCGGATTTGGCCCTCAGGCCACACTGTTTGCTGGCAGGTCCTGCTGAAAGGAGTGCAAAGTATAAATTAGGGTAGGGGCAAGAAGACGAAATGTCAGAAGTGAAAATGATCAGGGCTTATATTCCGACACTCCTAAATAGTTATACCGAGGTCTCTCACAAAATACTTGAAACCACATCCTAAGCTGATCCATGTTTATTTTAGAATGGAAGTTTTCCCTTTTGATAGGACTCTAAAATCAAGAAAACTGTAATTGTAAAAGTGGCTTATATTAGAGAATGATGCAAATCACCAGCAAACATGAATGCCCGTATCTTTTCCCTCTATTTTACAAGACCAAGTTTCTATAAACTTTTACTTAGCTTCTCTCTTTTAGAAAAGACCATGACACTCTGAGATGAGTCAGCTTGCAGGACTTGGGGAAAGATGCGGAGCTACTGTGTTGCCCTCTTCTCTATGGCTACTCTAGCCCAGAAGGTCAACAACATGTGTCAGAGTCAAAATTTGGAGACAATCTAAGAGTTAAGAGCCAGTTCCCTGTGAAAATGCAAAATCAATTTACATAACACATTCCCACAACCCCCACATGGAGGAACTAATTTTTTAACAGACCATTTCATGAATAACAGGGTCTTTGTGCCACCAAATAAAAACATTTGGAGATCGTTGCAACATCTGTTCTGAGATGTTACTGTCAAACTCCGTTCTCAGAGGGGGAGGAAACTGCATTGTCTTTCAGCAGCTTTGATGATTTCATAAAACGTCTCCACTGTGAGAGCTGTTCCATCTGCAGGACCCTGAAACCCCCAGGAAGCAATTCAACGTCAATGACATGCTCATGTACTACAGTTTAAATAAATATAAGGTAATATGTAAAACACAAAGATTGGTACTATATTTCACTGTTTTCATGATGTATTTCTAAAACTAAATTACATAATTAATATGGAGACAAGAAATAACCGTCATTCAGAAAGTATCTATTTTTGTGTGTCACTCAAAATAATGACAGTGATTTACCTCAAAATGGATGCTCACTAAGCACAGCTAAGAGGCCCAAGTCCTACCTGAGGCATCTAAGTTTCGAGCACCTGTCCACGGTTGAAGGGGCGACCATATGACACAGTTTTTTGCTTAGACATAAAAGATCACTTGTCAGAGGAGAAAAATGGAAGCAGATTTTGCTAATTAAGAAGAGAGAGCAACAATGCTGAGGCACGGAGAAATGACAGGGAGAGTCAGAGGTGGTCAAAGTCAGGTCTGTCACGTTTGTTGCTGGTGGGGAATTTACGGTCAATGGGATGAGGGGAAATAAGTTTCATGCTGCCGCACAGACGGGGCTCCCTGCAACTGTGCTTCCCAGGCTCCCATCCTTGCTAGTAACGAGCACGGTCTGCGGTAAATCCTCTTTTACAGCTCTGGTTTTACTGTCCACTGTCCCTTCGGCACAGTGGTCGACTTTATGTGCATAAATAAATAGAAACGAAATGAGAGCTGAGGCCTTTAGTATCCATCTGTGGGCCCATAACTCAAGTGAACAACAACGTTCTGCTGGTATTTCCCTTTTTTTGCAGGGAGCCGGAAAACACCACATACACCAGCACCAAATGAAGGAAAAGAAGAGAAAGGAGCAACAATAAAAATGGCACTGGAGTGCCAGAGCAACCGGAAAATGGTTGATATGGTTAAGAAAAAAGAACCCTGGAATGTCAAAAATGTCACGACCACGTCTATGTTATTTAGTGAGCTACTCCCAGTACTGCACCGCACACGGCATAAAGTAGGTGCTCAGTAAATAGTGAGTAAATGAATGAATGATCACTTTTCTTCTCTTAACACCTTTCTGAGACAGGCCACCAACATTGAGTCAGACGGTTTCAAGTCAGTTGTATAAATGAGATACAATCTGGATCAAGTAACTGAACCTTAAGACCATTGGGCCATTTCCAAGTGTGATGAAATGAACAATTCTCAAGTCATAGAAAAAACAAAGCAGTTGACGTTTTTCAGAAAGCAAGAGAGCCTGAACAGGAATCTGCACTTATCCTCAAGACCGAACTTTACAAATACTCCTGAATTTTTTTTTAATACCCCTGTATGTTTATCTTTATGTATGCATGCAGGTGACTTTCCGTAGGACTGAAATGTAACAGCAGGATTGCCAGGTAAAAGATTAGCATCTTGATATTTTGAACTGCACCAACCAATATGCTGCCTTTTAAAACGTTTATGTAAACATTCATTTCCACCAACAATGTATGAAAAATCACGAGTGTTGGTGAACCACTTCGCTTCCCTTTCTCGAATAATGTGAAGAGTTTTAAAGATTATTTCATATATATAATTGCCAAAAATTTCAAGTACCACAGGGTATAGGGTGAAAAGTAAGTCTCCTTCCCAACCTTATCCCAAGATCTCCTCACAGAGGCAGACGCTGTTGCTCCCATGTACATCTGTCCAGACATAGTATTTGATATCCTCTATCTGTACACATAATGCCACTCTTTTCAAAACAAATGGTAGCGTTCTGCAGTTCTTTTGTCATTCCATAAAAAGCTGTTTCATTTTTTAAGGCTCTGCGCAGTATCCCACACCATGCAAATACCGTAACTAATTTAACCAGTCCTCTGTTGATGGGCATTCAGATTTATTCCAGTCTTTTGTAGCCACAGGGATGCTGAAGTTAATATCCTTGTCCTGAAGGGTTTGTGTACTTACTGCAAGAACACTGGTGGGAAATGCTTAAGTGTGGAATTGCTGGGCCAAAGTGCAAGTGCATTTTTATTTTTGATAGATATTGCCAAACTAATTTTCATAGACTTTGTGCCCACTTCTCTTCCCACTATCAGTGTGTTTCCTCATTTGTTTCCTAACAGTTTATTGACAAGCTTTTAAAAAATTATCACTGCTTATCTGATAGGTGAAAAACAGTATCTCATTGGAATTTTAATTGCATTTTTATTATAAAGATAGATTGATAGGTCCAATTTTTAATAATTAGGCCATTTATATTTTATATTCTGTACCTTTATATTCATTTATATTACCAATTTTTGAAATTTCTACTAATTAAGCATAATTTAAAAATTAAAAGCACAAACTTGAAATACTACAACATAGCATTTCCTATTCTTAAAAATGACCCTTTACATCACTTACCGTTAGTTCCTTAAATAATGATTTGGTGGGGGAGGGGAGAGAGTGGAAGTGGAATTGGGAGAAAAGAAAGATAAAGAACAATTCTCAGCATAGAGGTTCAAAGCACAGAAGTGCAGAGAATCAGAATTAAAGCCAAAGAACAGAAAGAAACCATCAACTAAAATATAATGAATTTTATAATAATCATCTGTGAGTATTTCTATTTATTTCTCCATCTGAGATTATATAAAACAAGTGGTCATAATTTCATCTTTGAAATTCTATCCTTGAGCTTAACCAGACTTCACTGGATTCAAAACCACATCATTCTGGGACACATATTCTAAGCAGCCAACCTACTTCACACCATGCAAATGATTTCCTTATTTTTCAAAAATGGGAAAATTAAATTTTTCATAACAGCTAATTGGTTAGTTCCTTCTTTAGAGCTATTGGAAGTTTTCTGGGGCACAATGATGATAAACATGATAGAATCTAAAAATGGTTGTAGGTGTGAACATGGCCGCTAACATGTTTATGGTGGAAATCTGGGGTCATCTTCACCTTTCTTCTCCTGGACTCACTTTTCCGTAAGTCTTGTTTTTATTTTCCTCAAAATCTCTTTGTTCTCAGCACTCACTGCTACTGTTCTGGTTTCAGTCCCTATCACTTTGTAACGATATTACTGCTTCAGACTTTAAGCCCATCTCCATCTCCGCCCTTCTGTCACACCTTAACTCATCTCAAAACACAACCTGAGTGGATTTCATCTCACTCAAGAACCTAAGTGCTCAATACACACTCGTAGGCTGAAGGAACAAATAAAGTATAATAGCGCTCCGATTTCTAACCCAGGCCCGGGCTCCTCTGCCTTAGTTTTCAAGTGCCTCGGTGCGCTGGTCCCACTCATCTTCTGCAGATATTCCCCCCACCACCTGTGTGCAATGTCCACTTACTCTTCGCCTTTGCCTTTGTTCATGTCCCCTGTGCAAAACTACGGATCTTCCTAGTGACAGTCCAAGTTCTGTGCACGACTGTCTCCCTCTCTTGTTCTGTTTCTTCTCCTGCTTTCTCAGTTTCCCTGTGAGACCTCCTTTATCATCCTGGCTTCAAGGACCACCTATAAGGTGATGATACACCAACTCTCCCTTCAGCCAGATCGCTCCTGAATTCCACAATGGTCTCCCCAATACCTGGTGTGTATCTCCAACAGCTCTCCCACAAAGATGTCAAAATCAACACACGCAAAACTAAACTCATCTTTTTACTTCTTAAACCAAGCAGCCACCCAAGTTAGAAACCTGGGTGGTCATCCTTGACTCCCAACTTTCCCTAATCTCCCATATCCAATTGGTATCAATTCAACTTCGTTCCTTCTCCTGTATCAATCAACTCCTTTCTATCTCCACAACTATTGCAGATTTGCAACCACATCATCTCTCACTGTGGTCAGTTTTCCTACTTGATTACTTTGTGCCGTGACTTCCATTACAGGAAACCATCCCTTTACACTGCTGCTTAACATTAAAATCAAATCATACTTTAAATGAGGATAATTTGCAGAGGATTTATTTACAATAGGGCTTTTGATAATGATATGCATGGACTGCAGGGGAAGCACAGTGACAGCCTGGGGACAGTACAGAGATGAAAATAGTACAGAGATGAAGATGTCACCACCAAAGCCCTGAAAGGACAACAGAAAAAACTAGTTCCTGGGAGGGGTAAATTATGTAAATAAGGTCATCAGAAGGGGAGATGAAGCTGTTCCCAGGTCGATTCTTCCAGGAAGACCAGGAGCATGAAGACCTTGACCTCACTCTCTCTTCCAGCACATCATCTGCTGTGACTATTTATCCATTGGCTGAACTCAACTGGAAATCGAAGGGCATGAGGGTCTGCTAATTCAGCTAAGCTAGGTCAGCCACTGGGTTGGAGCAGGGTGGAGGCAGTAAAGAATGGATTGGGGGTGTGTGCCCTTCCAGTCTCTGATTAAAAGACTTGGTTGGCTCTCAACCTCCTATACAGTTTAACTTCTTAATGAATACATGTCCTCCAAGATCTGGCTGTTGCTTTCTTCTCATGATGCTAAAACTCGTCTAGATGCACCCATGGTGAATTATGCGTCTTCTCATACTGAACTCACTGTCTGGGTCTAGATGCCCCCATGGTGAATTACGCATCTTCTCATACTGAACTCACTATCTGGAACACTCTCCTCTATTCCCAGCTTTGTCAATCTATTTACTCAAAATCAATTTACTCATCACCTACACTATAAAAAGGCTTCATAGCTCAGTTATATAATTGGCTACCCCTTTTTGTGATTTCATTATCTGCCCTTATTTGTTTTTATGTTTATCTTTGTACACAAAATAGTAAACACCTCTCTAAAGAAAGCAGAGGATGCGTCGACCACCTTTGTATATTCAATACTCAATACTACGCAAGACACAGAGTAGGAAAATCAATGACGGCTGAATGAAGGAATTAATTTAAGCATCAGCTCAAGGCCAGCACCATCCATGAGGTTTCCCTGACAACCTCGCCCCATGCTGATCTTCACTGATATTCATTACCAGGGTTTAATGTTTCCCTACTTATTTTACTTGTTTTTGTGTTGTTTTCTTAGTTAGACCACAAGCGACCTGACAGCAGAAATTATGTCTTCTGTTTCTCTGACAACACAGTTTGAGTCCACACTAGGAATTTAATAAGTGCTTGCTTTGAGGAGTAGGCATTTAAAGTAGGGTAAATATGTATTTTTTGGAATCTCAAAATCAAATACATGACCAGAAAAGTTGTGTAAATTGGTGAAATTGATTAAAAAAAGGTGGAGATGGTGACCTCATAGCTCTAACACCTGCTTATTTCCAGAGGCAGGAAATCTGGCTTTTACGTAAACATGTCCAATTTTTAATGTTTTAATTGTTGGCTCAAATTAAAAAATCTCATCTAACCCAGGGACTACTCTGTGTTCCTAAGAGAGGAAGGCAGAGCTGTGGTTTGACCAACGGCTTAGCATCACTGATGTAGATGATACTGTATGTGAGTGGATGATCACTGGTCAGGAAAGGTTCAAACAATTTAGGTGGGAAGTCTAGGCTCTTGGAGCACTTCATTCTCCCTTAAGTTGAAACCTTAAGGGGGAGGCCTATGTTTACAGCTTTTAGCAAATACACCATGAGCAAGCTCACTTAAGACCTGTCTTGTTGACAGCTTTCTGCCTGGACGTACCCTGAGCTCCTTTTACTTCTAGCCTGCCAAATATGTTCAATCTGAAAAATGATAATAAAGGATGGTAGGTCTGACCCGACTCCAAAGCCAGAACACGTTATATGCCAGGACAGACAAAGAATTAAGGAGACGCTCACATTCCAAATGAGCAGCTTCTTAAGAAATTAGAGACTTGATTAGATGTGGAAAGACAAAATAGAAATGAAGGAGGAGTCTGGGTGTCTGGACCAGAGTAACCTTTACACCCAGCCTGCTTTTGCCTCACTCAGCCATCCATGGAGGTGGGTGGGGATTATTTGAGATTTGACCCATGAGGAAAACGAAGCCCCAGAGATTAAGTAATATGCCTTCGGTCAGTACAAATCCAGGGTTTAAATTTATGTGTTCTGACCTCAACTCTATTATGCTGCTTCCCCAAACTGCCAATATCTCCCTCCTTAGGATGAGGGCAACAGGGTAAGGAGTTAGCTATGCCTTGTCTGTTAATGAAAAAATATACAAAAGTTAGTAGGAAGGAAGTTCATTTACGGTTTATATTTGCAATATAGCCTCCTCTGACAGAGTTTGAAGGGTTGTTCAGATTGTTACGTTTAATCCCCAGGATGATCCTGACAGTTGATTAAATGATAAAACCTGTCTTCATTTAAGTGTGACGTGGGGTGACGGAGACATGAAGGTACATGGTGTCACTGGGAACTCGCCCCAGTCGGCGGAATCGGAGCCCAGGGACTCTTGCTCATCTTGGGCATTGTAACTAATTGCCGGGAGAAGGCAGCTGCTTCTGTTAAGGATCAAAAACCTACATTAAAAACACAAGCAAACAAAAACACAAAAATAAAAACCAGGTCCTAAGGTCCTAATAAGTAAAAAACAATTCTATTTGAGGTATCACCTTTTTGAGAAATATAAATGATTTATCTACATAGAAAATTAAGAACAGCAAAAACCAGACTTTACTTTTTATTTGTAGAACTTAAAGTCAGATATAAAAAGTGAAGAGGAAAAAAGAGACAAGAAAATGGAGAGCAGGGGAAAGAACATGGGGAGAAAGGGAGACAGGAAAAGACATTAAAAAAAAATGCGACATAGAAATACAGACAAGAAAGGAACATTATACACAGGTAAACATAATTTCAACCCAGGTCAAGGAGAGGAAGACCGCATCGATGCAGACGGACAGGAGATGGTGTTACACAGCACCGGCTGGGCAGCTAGTTGTCATTTTACAGCTACAGGCAAAAATACAGGCATACTGTATAGAATCAAGGTCGAAGTCCAGGAGTTTTCAATACAATGGTTCTTATGATATATGCTTCTCTTTCATGCCTTATGGAAACATTTAAAAAGGAAAAAGAGAGCCAAACTGCATGTCCAAAGTGTGGGGAGGGTGAGGAAAACACTCATGGATTTGAACATTCCACCATCATTTCTCTATTGAAACATGACCCCATTCTTGGCTTCTTATTTGCTCCCTTTTCCACAGCCCAACAGTAAACTCCCACACACCAGAGGAACCACAGAGCAGAGACAATAACACAAGCAGCTGCTCAAGCTGTGGTTTCCATTAGGGAAAAAAGTGCCTTGATTATAAGGGATTGGGTTTTTAACCTTTGGGCCAAAGCTAAAGTGATTAAAACTCCACGTACAGAAACACGAATGGTTTCTTAAAAGCACAATTAGAACATACTCAGCATTATCTATGGGGGCTGAGAACAGTTCAAATTTTAACACCCACCTTGGCTAAGTGCATGAACTTGAATATAGAAAAGCTAGCAAAAACACAACATAAAAATCTGTATAGGTCTAAACTGCATTTCTGCAAAGGTCAGGGATATATTGTCACCAAATTCTTTAGCTACAAAAAGTGAGGCCATCGAGCCATGAAAAGACATGGAGGAACCTGAAATGCACAGTTCTAGTGAAAGAAGACAGTCTGAAAAGGCTACACACTATATGATTCCAACTGACATTCTGTGAAAGGCAAACCTATTGGAGACAGTAAAAGGATCCATTGTTTTCAGGGATTAGTGGGAAGGGAGGGACAAACTGATGGAGCACAGAAGATTTTATAGCAGTGGAAATACTCTGTAGGATATATAATAGTCAATACACATCACTAGGCATTTGTCTGAACCCACGGAATGTACAATGACAACAGTGAACCCTGAGGTAAACTACGGACTTTAGGTGATAATGATGTGTCAGTGTAGGTCCGTCAGTTATAACAAGTGGACCACTGTGGTGGGGGGTGCTGGCAACGAGGGAGGCTATGCATGTGGTGGGGTGCGGGAGGTACGTGGGAAAATCTCCGCACCTTCCCCCTCAGTTTTGCCACGGACCTAAAATTGCTCTAAAATAATTAAGGGGGAAAAAAGTAAGACAGCACCTTGGAGGCTTGCATTTGATACAAGAGCAAGAGCTACGGTATGACGCCCCCAGAGCCAGGCATGTTCTGTTCTCATGACCCAGTATAAGGGTTGTGACTACCGATTCAACATGTACTCAATGCTTATCATTTGGCCTCCACATCCTCTCACAGTAGTTACATGCATAAACTTCTAGAGTTGAAATCCTGGTTTTCCCTCCTATTGTGCAACCTGGGTTAAGTCATAATCATCTACGCCTCTGCCAGGCTCCTAGTTCTGTAATACAAGGGCAATACACCAACACCAAGTACTGGGATGATTAAACACATAGGAGCAGTTTCACACAACAGGTGGCACATGATAAAGAAGGGCTCAGTGAACATCAGAGAGAAGTCCAATGTGACAAAGATATACCTGCCATGAATGAAAAGGAGTATAGTCATGCCATTATTCTGAATTTCCTACTGGTTAGGAGAAAAGTGTTAGCTACTTCCTGTATTTAATCTGGAAACACTCCTCCAGAAGGAGAGCCATTAGAGAGTATTCTAGACTTGACATAGTTAAAAAAGTGGCACATTTGATAGTCAGGGAGAAGAGAGAAGAGGGAAATGCAGAAAATGGGATTTAGGGTGGTCGGTTCCTGCCACCTGGTTGGAGACTCAGTTTGGGAAAGATGGAATGGGAGACACGTGTTATCTCTTCTATGACAAGCTACCTGCTGAACCCTTTGCCCCATGAAGAGCAATTGCAATGAAAATGTCTCATGCTTAAACTGTAATTACTGTAATATATTTGTGAGCACAGTGACTGTGGGGGGAGAGTCCTAGGCTTATTAGGAATTAGTCAAAGCTACAGTAAAAATGGAAACGCCAATAAAATAAAAAGACCCTACATGACTGATAGGTCCTTGTTCTTGTGAAATCTTTTCTTTTTAGTTAAAAAATGGAGAAGCAATAGCCACGCTGCTGCTTGATACTTGGGGGTTCCATTTTTGTTAGTGTTTCATGAATGAGCAAGCTTTCAGACAATCAAATGCATACACCTTTGTCCTACACTCTTGAACCAGCTAGTGGTTTCTCCTCCACCCCTCACGAAAGAACTACTCTCTTCTTTTGTTTTTTTTTTTTTTTAGTCTTTGCTGACAAAACGCCCTTGCTCTTGCTCCCTGCTTCCAATACTTCATTTTCATCCAAATGCCTCCACTTTTATTCACCACAGATCCGGCTTATTGAGCATTCTGTATTGCCTTTCAGGTTTTGTCCCTATTCCATGTTAAACAGGCTGTGGTGCAAGTGTAGGACTTCGCTCAGTAAAATATTCCATCCAACGGGGGCAGTTATGTAAACAGGGCCGCTCTGGCAGGAAGGCCTGATGGGGTAAACAAGCCTGGAGAGAAAAAGCACTCTCACAGCGAAGTGACTTCGTCAGGGCACAGAGATACATTTCAAATAAAAATATTCTTGTTTCTAATGTGAGATTAGGTCTTTAATAAGCCCAAATCACTGGGGAAAATTGGAAAAGGACAATGAGGACTGAGTCAGCAACTCTGGTTTCTGAACTGTACTAAGGGGACTTTTTATTTTCTGATTTTACAATTTTATTTCTTTATAAATATAAACCAAAAACACTTAAAGTGCCAGGGATATTAGAAGGATATTTTAAGAATTTATAATATTTAAGAACCTATACAGTTGCTGAATTGAAATTATGGCTAATAATCTGTCAAGTAAATAAAACACGTAATTATCCAAAAATTAGTAGATTGTACCCACGTCGATGTTTAATGCTGGTACAGAGGCTTATCACTGTCTTCACTAATATTCAGTCCATAGGAAGAGTGATGAAAATGCAGTATTTACTTTGCAAACAGGGGCATATATAGAACATTCACTATACTAAAGTGATGATAGCTCATAATGCAGAAAACAGGTACCAGTGAAGACAAACAGGAATTGTATTAACTTAAACTGGACACCAGCTAATATGTGTGACAAGGAAAAAATAACCAGAAAGTTAGTGGGTTTTGTTTACAATTTAACTGTGAAAAATATAGTGTGACCTGATATTAAACGTCTGAGCCTAACTGTAAAAACTATTGTGTGGCCCGATACTGAATGTCTGAGCCCAAGTTCTTGGTAGGAAATGCACAATGAGCTGGTCAAATATTCTGTGCAAATATAAACAATCCTCACTTAGCACGATATTACTTAGGTTTAATCTGCGTCAGTAGGAGGTGAGGTGTAGTAAACAAGAGCCCAGGGTAGGAGCGGGCAGACCTGGGTTTCAGTAGCAGATATGCACGTGACCTTGGGAAGAGGACATCTCTCTGGGTTTCAGTCTCCTCACGTATAAGACAGGAATGGTGATACCTACTTTATGGGATTTTTCCAAGGATTAAATGGGACCATGTATGTTTAACTCTCAGCAAGGAGCAGTGTGCACTCAATTAATAGTAAGATGGTTAATATTTTTATTACCAGAATTCAATAACAGAAATAAAAATATGGTCCCAATGAACTCTTCCTCCTTATTTTAACTATCAGTCAAAATATTAAAATAATTCAAATATTTATTTACTTACTACTTTGTCCAGGGCAGTGTGCAAGGTACTAAATATATTTTAGGTACTCAGGGATCACTGGATAGAAAATACTTAGAAACATGTGTTTCTTTCTCTTTGATTTACATACAGATTGAAATTTTTCCAATGCCTATACAATTGTTAAGATGTGAATGATTTAGCACGGCATGTTTAGTTTGCATGCCTTGTAAGTAATTCATGAATCGAGTCACTGAAATATACAGTGGGGTGGGGCCTGCATTTACGATGGCTGATATGGTTGACATCCTGCACACAGAACAGACAATGTCATCAAATAATATTTTCTTTTAGCAATTACCCTGTGCTTCCACCGAGGGTCTAGCTGAACCCTTCCCAGGCTGGGACAAGGGCATGCTGGCATTGTTTTCATGAGTGTTATTCTTCTAGGCATCGTGGGCAGCGTATTCTTCTGAGCTTCTGCGTCATTTCAACTTATACAAACATTTTTTGTGGAATGAAGTTCGGGAGGGTTACGGAAGGGGAATCGATCTTTACGTGATAAGGATAACTGGAAAAGACTAGTCTTTGCTATTGGTAAAACTGACCCACTGTGTGGAGAAAAACTAAAAATGAATCCTTACCTGACATCACCTACTGGTAGCAGAGGATTCCAGAAACTAAAATGGTAAGGCAAACCAATGATTACAGTACAGTTAAAAAGATTTCTGTTCAATGAAGGATGCTATGGGAAAAGTTGACAGACAGGTGACAGAACAGATGATGCTTGCAAAGCCTAAAACTGAAAAGAGTTTGATATCTGAACTAGTCAACGAAATCCTGCACATCACCAATACAACAATGGGTCAAGAATATAAATAAGCAACCTATTAATACTAAGGCTATTCTAAAGACTAGCGAGCACAGGAAGAGATGTTGAATAGTCAAATACATGAAAACTAAGAGCTATTCCTTCAGACCTAGTAGATTACAAAAGTGTAGATCCCTGTGGCTTAGGCATCCTGTTGGGCTGTGGTGGCAGCAAGGCTGGGACAGCCATTCTGGAGAACAAACTGGCACCATTTAGTCAAATTACTCTACGTATTTCTAAGACCCAGCAATCCCACTCTGGTGTGTGTGTCCCAAAGCAATGTTCACACAGACCACAAGGAGAGAAATCACTGCAGTATGATTTTTGTTGCCCACCGTTGGAGTCCATACAAACACACAGCAATTAAGAATGAATTTTAGCCCTGGCTGGGGTGGCTCAGTGGATTGAGTGCCAGCCTGTGAACCAAGGGGTCGCTGGTTCGATTCCCAGTCAGGGCACATGCCTGGGTTGCGGGCCAGGTCCCCAGCTGGGGGCGTGCGAGAGGTAACCACACATTGATGTTTCTCTCTCCCTCTCTTTCTCGCTCCCTTCCCCTCTCTCTAAAAATAAATAAATAGATAAATAAAAAGAATGAATTTTAAAACATAGTGAATCTTTAACAGAGTGCTGAATGGAAAAAAGAAACCCCATGAAATTTAAAATGCAATACAGTTTATGTAAATTTAAAATAGTTGCACATAAATCATTGTACTTTTGTAAAAACATATCCAAAAGAAAAAGGCACAATGAATACATTTAAATGGTTGCATGGGAGAGTAATCTACTATCAGGATAAAGCAGAGTAAAATAAAATCTTCCCTCACACTTTTATTTCTAGAGAGAAGACTCTACCACTAGTATTTTTAACACTAATTTAATCTATCAGGAAGGAAAGAAAAAAGGAAAGAGAGAAGGGGGGATAAAGGAAGGAGAAAAAGTTTTGCGTTTCTTACAGGTCAAACATTTGGTTTGATCAACAAATTAAAATACTCTTTTTTGAAACAACAGCTGCCTTCCAGTGTTCTGCACAATTCCACAGAGACCCCCACGAACATACACTCTGACACAGTGATACCCTCGCCTTTGGAGTGACTGGTAAATACCTCTCATCCTAACCACATGCTTTAGCTCCCCAAAATATCTGTTCCTTCTTCTCTTATAATTGCCACCAAGTTTCATACAGAAAACTGTGTTGGGATGGGGGAGACACTGGGACCCTGGGGTGACTCTGAAGGTGAGAATATGGAGAGAACAGGGAGGTGGAAGAATGAGGAGAAAAAAAATGGAGGTGGCGAGAATACCTGAGCACAGGTTGAGCTGTGGGTGGGAATGACAAGCAGCAGGGACAGCCTGATGGGCTTGGTGACAGGTGGGAGGACAGGTGTGTGGACTCCACCTACAGCAATGTAGTGAACAGAGGACTGACCTGAGCAAATGGCTTCCCTGGACAGCTCTCCTGCCCACTGGGCATGCACCTTATCCAGCTGCCACTCTGTACTTACAACTCCTCAGGCACAAAGCCTGGCGACAGGACAGCTCAGAGCCCCCACCACTGAGGGCTTCAGCCTGCCTGCCACACTTCTGTAGTGCTTATCACAATTCCTATTAAATAATAACTATGAAATGAGTTGTATAAAGAGTATTTTTCCCAGTCATACGTGAGAGCTGGGGTTGTGCTTCTAGCATGTTACCCAGTTCTGCACAATACAGACACTCTGAAGGAATGAGTGCTGGTGTGCAGGACCTCAGGCCCCAGCTATCAGCTGGTCAGCCAACAGTGAACTCTCCGCGCCTCTCTCTACAGCCCTCGTAGAGGACTCAGTGCCAAAGCACACACGGAGCCATGTATTTCTCGCCTCTGCCACAGGCAGGGCCCGAAGTGTAGCACTTAGGGGAGGCATCCGGAACCAAGTCATTGCTCCAAAAGGTAAGGGGATAAGAGGGAGGAAAGGCACTGTGTCCCCAGCGCACAAAATCCCCAAGGGCATTGCCCTCTTGAGGCAAACTAGATTGGTATAATCCATTCACTCCTCCTATTCTAAAGCCTGTGGTTGGACTTGTGAAGTCCTGACAAAAATGGGGGAAAGAGAAATGTCTGTCCCCACGGCTGGGCAGAGCACGGTTCCGCCTGCTGACCCCCTGAAAGGGAGCTGTGAGGACCGAATGGAATAAGCCTGGAAAAAGCGTAGTGCGGTGCCTGGCAGTTAGTACGAAGGAGCCCTTAATGCGGGTCCTTCATCTGTGCTCCGGAGGCCCGTCTGAGCCCCTCCCTGGGAACGCCGGCGAAGGGAGAAAGTATGAATGGCCAATATGGTGGTCTAGGACATGCGCTGAAATGACAGTGACGGAAGTTGACAGCATGAGAAGGATCCAGTTTAGGGGGTAAAAATATTTTTTTTTTTTTAGAGTGGGGGTTGAGATGATAAAACAAGAAAGGGGAAGTATATTCAGTAGGCAGGTGACCTTGGAAACAGGAGAAGTCAAGATGAAATAGTCAAACCTACTGTAGGTGACAGGGGAAGCTGTGAGGGTCAGGCTGCTGTGAAGATGGAGGGAGACATTTCGAGGTCAACACAGTACGCAATGAACCACAGAAGACAAAGAAAGAATCGAGAAAAAGAGGGAAGGCAGGGAGCGGACCATCAGGGAGAATGGCAAGAAGAGTTTCAAGGATGGTTCCCACTAGTGTCTGGTGTTACAGAGTCCAGGAGCAGAAATGCAAAAGACCACCGCACGAACCATTAGACAGCACGATGACTTCAAGATCCAGGTTCAAGTCGGGGGTGCCAGCTGAGAAGCCCAAGGCCCCGCCAGGCACTACTGGGACCGGTTTGTCAAGTCAGAATTTCAAGAATTCTTGAGTGACTTCGAAAGCTAGTACACAAACTCCAATACAGTAGAAACTTTCCCTACTCTTTTTCATTCAAGGGCCCCAAATATTCCAAGTCTGTATGATTTCCCGTGAAGAGGCAGCTGGCTGATGGAAACAGATCTTATTCTCTGGATCATTAGGTGCTGCAAACATGCCTCCTGGGCTGACAATGACACTTACCCTGGTGCTGACTTATTTATGTATTTATATTTTTAATTTTGGAAATTATCTCCAGGTGTCCATTATTGGTGTAAATAATGAGGAGGCTGGGAGCAGTGTGACTCGTTTGGAGCAAAGACTCAGAGCTCTGTGCAGGCTCGTGTGTGATCTGGGGGGAGGAGAGCGAAGGCTATCTCTGTTCCACCTAAGCATGAAAGCCACAGCCACACAGGCCAGCCCCTGCCGCGCTCGGTAGGGTGATTCAGGGCAGGATTCACTGGGGATGGAAGGGCCATATTGTGCACTGAGCAGTTAAGAACATTGTGAAATTGCAGTTAGAAAGAAGCAGGTGTCTGGAGAGAGGGAGAAAGAGCAAAAACCCACACAAACTGTAACTGGGCCAAATACTTCAATTCCCAACCAAATTTAGCCCCTTTCCCATCAGAAAAAAAATCTATAAGCAAGAGCTTTACAGAAGGCTTAGTCAATCCGACCCCGAGGGGTGCAAATTTCCGAGGGGGCTCTGATGAGTGACGAGAAAGCCCAGCGGTATATTTAGACTCCACTGTTGGAAGAGTTTTGAGACAGATGACACCCTGAGATGTCAGAATTGTTATTTTTGTCGAAATATAATTTGCTGCCAAGTTCTTATTTACCAAAACTTCTCACTTTAAAGGAAAAATAAATAGAAAAGTGCAAATACTCTGAAACAGTTACACATTGGTTGGAGTGAGGATGGAGAAGTGAAGGCAAGGATGGTCTTGATACTCTTGCAGCCCAATTAACACATGCAGAGGAAAGCTCCAGTTTCAGGCGGCAGAAGGCACTTTCCCCAGTGGAGGGTTCACTTGGGATGAGGGAAGTAAAGAAGGAAGGAGACTGGTAACAGAGGGAGTCATTTCAAAGGGCACAGGCTGTCCTGACATGGCATTGTACACATGCCTGTTATATATTTTTGCTGGTTTTTGATCTCTCAGCAATGTAATTTGACAACAACTAAGGCTATCCTAATCTGGTCTTCCTCCCTCATAATATCTCTTTTAAACAAAACAGGAAAATATTGACCCCATTAGATGATCATTTCTCTGCTCTTTCTCAATGAAAATCCTATAATTCTTTCAATCTCTCTCCTGTTGGAAGAAGTGGGAAATGGTTTTGGGCAGGAGATGTGCAGGGACTATAGAGTTGACAGAAATATTGGAGGCACCTGCAGCAAAACAGGATGGCCGGTATCGCCCTCTCCTTGTCAGCTGATGCCCACCCAGGTTTGGGGATTTTTAGAAGTGCTATTTCCGCCCACTCCTTCCTTCCTTCTCAGATACAGCCACCTACCCCCACGCCAATTTTCAAATTGGCACAATGATTAATGACCCAGGCAAGAACTTAATTTCCTGTCCAGTAGTACAAGGCTGATTTCCAATAAAAGAACTCACTCAAGACAACTATTTCCTCTCCACAGCTTCTAATCTTTTATTCAATTGTGGGCATTCTTCCTTCTCAGTGTGAAAGCAGAATCAATTTTTGAACTTCCATTTGGGGAATATTCCAAAGAATCAGAAAATGCTAAAGCTGGAATGGACCTTAAAGGCAATGTAATTCGACCCCCTTTTTCTTGTAATTCAAACAGGACTTAAGGTGAGGGCTTTGACTCCCATTATCTGTGTGCACATGGTCGAGCTGCAAGGGAAGAGGGGATTACTACCATTAAAGTACACAGCTTGGGTCCTCACTGGTCTCATTATGAAGTTACCTTTAATGAAACAGTCTATTTTAAATTGGGAACTAATCACCCTGGGAGAGTATTTCTGCAATTACAGGCTCAGGGAAAACACAACCAAAACAAGTGTCAGTGAAACCCTTCAAATACAGCAGTACAATGACCATGTTCCATTACTTCAGGACTTTTAAATGTCTACTGTAGATGTGATGAGTTGTCCTGATATAAACTACAGGTACCCATCTCTTATATTTATTCCTCAGACTTGCTTCATAGACAACTCCACTGCTTTCTGCGAAATTAATGCTGAAAAGCAGAGGTTCCAAAACAATATGCTAATGGCTGCATAATACCGCACCTTCTTCAGGTGCACAATTTCCCACACAGAATTCCAGTTACAGTTCAGGAAATGCCTGCCTACATTACCTGGAATTCACAAGTGAGGGTATGCAAATGGCGAGAAATAGGTTGGGCTGAGGGGCTGAGGGGACCAAGAACAGAGTGACCACAGTAGCAACAGAGTATGTTGTTAGCAGTGAACACTGACATTGGTAGAAAGAGTTATGGACATGAAGCTAAAAGACCCTGGTGCGTATCTAGTGCCACTTATCATTAGCTGTGTGCCCTTCCCCAAGTATTATGTTTTTTTCTGAGGCTCAGTTTTCTTATTTGTCAACAAGCGATAATAAAGGTCTGCTGGAATGTTGTAAAAACCATGTTAAATAATATGTATGAAAGCACCCATCATGGCACTTAATAAATACTGGTGCTCTGTAAATACCTGTTGAATTGAAAGGTCTTAGTTGCTGCCTGTTATGCTTTCTTCTTAGGTGAAATACCTCAACTGTCATAAAAAAAAATACAAATACAGGGATTTATAGCATTTCATTTTTAAACTTAGTAGATGGCAATGATAGGATCCAAAAAGAATTGCGTTGGCTCATATTCCCTATTCATATGCTGTGATGAACAAAAAATAAAATGTGGATCATAACTGTAGAATTTAATGATGCTGATCTGAACATTGTAATAAGGTGAAGCTTGAAAACCAGGAAAAGTATGGGCTTCAGACCAGATGGGCTCCATATACTAGCAGCGAGAACCTGGACAGGTTGTTAAACTTCCCTGAAATTCACCTTCCTCATCTATAAAGTGAGAACCACACCTGAGACTTCGCAGGTTGTTCTGAGGATCAAATACTACTTGCAGATCTATGTGACAGAGTCAACTAGAATAATCCCTGTTTCAAAGTAGGCGACTAAAAATGGTAATTGCTAAAAATATGGAGTCTGAGGTTCCTTAGGTGAACAGTATTCCTGTTTCCACTTGCTTAACGAAACAGTAATGACACAAGCTGTTCTACCTACTGCACCAGGTTTGTTAATGAAAATCCAGTGAGCTAACCTAGGGAGAAGTTCAAAACGCTAAAGTATTAGGTATCTCCATATTCAAGGTAAACATATATTTTGGTATTGTCTTGGGGAAATCAATCCCCAGAAAACACAAATTTCATTTTTAATGGCCCGGATTTATCTCCAAAGAGTTCAAGGAGGTGCCAGAATGGGGACTAACAAAGCCAAATGCAATTTCATTTGTGTAAAACCAAAGTGAACTTTGGCTACGAACTTAAATTTCATTTGGACAAAACAAGGCATATGGTGTACACTGGAATATTGTTTTTTAAGTTGCAGTATGTAAGTAAGGCCAATTAAGAGACATGTTGCGCTACAATATCTGGTACACAAGCCTGAAAGTGGCAACGGGAAAATTCTTAGCCCTGTGTGCTACGATTCAGCTAACCCACTTAAGGGTGAGATTGTTGCCTGAGGCTCACTGCTTCCCATCCACATTAGTCATAGGAAAGAAGGACAAGCTTCCCTTTCATGACCTTTGAGATGTAGATGATCTAAGGTAGACTGTTACATTCTCAAAGCTAAAATCTTTACCACACTTAATATGATAATGAGTAGGGATATGAACCTTCAAAATGGCCAAGAACTAGACAGCCAGAAGATATTTCCAAGGGCTATAGAATGTCTTAGAAGGATATTATTTTCAATTGAAAACTCAATTTGTGCTCCAAGCTTCCCCAGCCTAAAATTAGTGGGTGGTTTGCTCAATCATCAGTCAGTCTGCCACTCGTAAGTTGGACAGCACTTCTACCCTAGCTGGCTCTCTCAGAGACAGTATTTTGAACTTCCTTGGTTGAATGCAAAACACATTAGCTAACTAACCAAATAAACTGGAAGGAGGCATAACAGAAGAACCAAACCTGGCAGACTCGATGACTGTGAAAACACTCTTAAATGCTATGGGGCAGTGGGGAGGGGAACCCAGAGAGAGTGAAGGAGGTGGTTTCTTTAAAGTTTAAATACTTGTTCGTCCACAAATAAAGTCACCAGAAATGCATAACTAGAAAGGAATGGACTGAAATCCAAAATTCCTCTAACTGGAAATACCCACAACCCAGAGGGATCAAGTAAGGCATATAATCTGATAAATTTTTAAATTACTCTTATCCTGAATTCAAATAGGAGTTCTACCATAAATACTCATATATATTTTCCTATTAGTTCACATTCTCTTCTCCCTTCCTCTTCCTTTAGAAATAACGTATTTGGGGGAGGGGAGGGAGAGGAAAGACACAATTTAAAATGAGAAGACATGGGTTCAATCCGGCCACTTAATAGTCATCAGTGGAGCCTGGGAGTGCCCGCCTCAGCTCCCTCATCGGTGAAACAGAGGAGAACCATGACATGCTGATTTCCGTGTGAGCGCATATACTTTGCTTTCGAACAGCAACGCAAACTGCAGACCAAAACAAGGAAACCATGATGTCGACACACCTCTAAAACCATAGCAAAGCTCCTGAACTAGGATAAGGAACGACAGCCTCTGCTTCTCTACGGTTCTCAAAGTTGTGAATGTTTTGGGCCTTTTACGCTGAAGCTCTAGAAGGTCGGACTTTAGTCCCTCTTCGATAGGCCTGCGGCACTGCGGCGCTGCCCAGGGGCAGATGCACGGCGTAGCCAAGGCTCAGCCGTGGTTTTCAGAGAGTTGGTTCTACACCACTCCCGATGTTTCTGAGAAGGTATTTTTGGGGATGGGATTAACATTTACGTTAGTACATTCTGAGTAAAGCAGAATGCCCTCCCTAATGTGGGTGGGCCTCATCCCATCAGATGAAGACTTTAGGAAAAAGACAGAGATTTCCTGAGGAAGGGGGGTGGGGATTCCACGAACAGACTGCCTTTGGCCTAGAACTGCAACTCTTCCCTGGGACCCCTGCCTGCAGGTTTTGGACTTGCCGGCCTCAATGCTGCAGGAACCAGTTCCTTCCAACAGTCAATCAATCAACCAATCTCTCAATTTCCCCCTCCACTCTCCCTATATTACATGCATACATCCTATGGTTTCTGTTTCTCTGGAGAAGCCTGCCTAATATAGTTGGCTTCATCCTTCTTAATTTTCGGTAACAATAAACCATGAAAATTTATTTCATACTGTCCGTTGCTTTCGCACCAATTGCTGAGGTAACTGCTGGTCCTGCAGCCATGATGAGTGGCTGAGGCAGCATTCCTACTGTGATTCCTCCCTACTTACAATGTCAAAACACTGTCCCAGTGCTGTCAGGAGATCTCTGAGGGCAGAAATGACATTGCTGTATATAATAGCTTCTTTTTAGGCCAATAAGAAAAACTTTGAAAATAAAAAAAGGAAGTGTTTAGAGAGCCATCTGTTGGGGTAAATAAAATTTATAAAATCTCTCTAGCCCGAGCTGGAATTTCCTGAGCTACACATTTGGCTTAGGTAAAATAGGTAGATGCACTAGGTGCCCTGTGGACTGAAATTTTCTGTATAGGAGACGGTGGGCCTGGGCTGGGCCTCTCAGGACTGCTGCCTGGAACACCTACCCACCCCTTCGGCGTCCACCCCGTGTAGACTCGTGTCTCCTCAACCTCTCTCTCGAGCCAAGTCCACCTTAGGACTCCACTGGACAATTCCCCGAGGACAGGTCACAGGCGTTTAACAGATACCAATCTCGTTCCATTATATTTCTCTGTAAATCTGATTTTTATCCTCTGTTTCTCGTCTTCCCAAATGGAAGTCACAATCACAAAGTAATACAAGCCAGGAATCCAGAAGTCACCTTCACTGTCCCCTCCGGGCTCCACATCCACCCCGTCACTTGGTATTATTACTCCTTTCATCCCAACATTTCAGGGTATTTGCTTGTTCCCTCCGCTCTGTCCCTAGCTCCTAGGTCCTGGCCCTCAACGATTTTCATCTCTGTACTGAAGAGCGGGCTGGCTCTGTACCCCGCCATCCACCCACCACACTGGTGCTGGAGTGACCGCTCTAAAGTGCAACCTAATCCTATAATTATGGCCCTGGCTAAAGTCCTTCACCAGCCTCTGAAAGCTCTCTGGATTCCACTCAAAGTCCTTGTTAGAAATGACAATATCCTTTAAAATGTAGCACCTCCCCTCCTCTCCAGTGTCACTTCTGCTGGGTCCTCACGGAGCCCACAGTCCCCTCCACGCCGACCCGCTCTCTTGGTTCCGTGGAACATACTTTTCCTTCTCTCAGTCTGGCGAGCTGCTGTGCTGGGCACTGGGATGGAATGGTGAGTGACGTACACGTCTTGGCCTCTTAGAAGTTCTACTCAAGTGATGTGGGGTGGACAGAGTGTCAGTTATTAAACAATCACTCAAGGAAATAATTATTTACAACTTGAAAAATGTTGTAAAGGAAAATTGCTGAGTCAGGGGGATCTGACCTTGTCTAAGGGCCAGGCTCTCGAGGAACTCACTCTGACCTGAGACCAGGGGATGAGCAGAAGTCAGGCTGCAGGAAATGAGAAGACTAGGGTCACTGGGGTGACGAAGAGCAATGGGGAAAAAAAAGGCAGCATGAGATGAAGTTACCAAAAGGCAGGGGCCTCTCAAACAGAGACTTGTAGGCAGTAATAAGCATTCCCCTTAGATAGCCTTGAACCTCTTTGTTTGCCTTTGCTTTAAAGCTTCTAAATGCATTGTAAAGATAAAACAAGTTAACTGTAACTCAACAATAGAGGGAAAATAACAGCAAGGAAAACAGCAGCATAGCACTAGGTACTAAACACTTTCCAAGTGTTTTCACATTGCTATTATCCTTACTGAGATACAAAGAAATTAGGTTTAAGGGAACTACCCAAACAATATATCTTAGGCAAGTGAACACTGGATGTGGACCCACTTGTGAATTCTAAGTCTAGCTTTACAGTTCAGCTCTTAGCCACCATGCTAAGGACACCAAGTGGTTCCATCTTCAATATCACTCCCTTAAGGACTGATGTAAAGTGCTTTATAGACCCCTGAATATGTTTTCTCTGAGGTCAAATACATAAAAACAACTAAACAAAAGACAACTGAAACACTGAGATTTTTTTTTCCTATAGAAAGGGAATTTTGATATTTCTCTTAAGAGCAATTGAAAGCCCCTTGAGTTTGTTTCTTTAACATGGAAGTGACATGATCAGATTTGTGTTTTAAGTGGCCTCCAAATGGAGAATGGGGTGGGGGGGGGAAGGGGCAGGTGGACATGAGAAGTAACCTGCTGGGATCCTTCTATGATCCTCTGAGCACGCCATGGCATACTGCAGGGTTTCCTTCTTTTTTCAGGGCTGAATAATAGTTTATTCTATATATAAAGTCTACTCTTTTCTTTCTTTCTTCATCTGTTGATGGACATTGAGGCTGTTTCCACATCTTGTATAATGTGAGTAGTAGAACCTCAATGACTGCTGGGGTGCTAGTATCTCTTCGAGATCCTGATTTGAATTATTTAGGATAAATACCCAGAAGTGAGATTTCTGGATCATACGGTAGTTCTATTTTTAATTTTTTGAGGAATCTCCATGCTGTTTTTTATAGTGGCTGCACCATTTTGCATTTGCGCCAACAGTGTATATAGTTCCAGTTTCTCCACATCCTCACCAACACTTGCCTATTGTTTTTTGTTTGTTTGTTTTTGGTAACAGTCATCCTAACAGGTGTGCGGTGGTTTCTCATTGTGGTTTTCATTTGCATCTCTCTGATGATGAATGATAGAGTATATTTTCACATATGTTTTAGATATTTGTATATCTTCTTTGGAGAAATGCCTAATTCAAGTCAAGTCTTTAGCCTGTTTTTTAATCTTTTTTTTTTTTTTTTTTTGGCTACTGGGGTTGTAGAAGTTCCTTATATATTTTGTAAATTAACCCCTTATTTGATATATGGTTTGCAAATAGTTAATTATATTCTATATGTTGCCTTTTCACTCTGGTGATGGTGTCCTCTGCTGTGCAGAAGCTTTTTAATTTGATGTAGTCCCACTTATCTATTTTCGCCTTTGTTTTCTGTGCTTTTGGTGTCATATCCATGAAATCATTGCCAAGACCAATGTCCAGAAGTTTTTCCTCTATGTTTTCTTCTAGGAGTTTTACAGTTTCAGGTCATAAGTTTAGTTTTTAATTAATGTCAAGTTGAGTTCTTCTGCATGTGGATATCTAGTTTCCCTAGCACCATTTGGTAAAGAGACTATCCTTTCCTTATTGTGCATTCTAGGCTTCCTGTCAAAGACCAATTAATTGTACGTGTAGGAGTTTATTTCTGGGCTCTCTATTCTGTTCCATTGATCAATATATCTTTCCTTATGCCAGTACTATGCTGTTTTAATTACTGTAGCTTTGCAGTATGTTTTGAAATCAGAGCACATGATGCCTCAAGCTTTGTTCTTTCTTCTTGAGACTGATTTGGCTTTTCACGATCCTTTGTGGTTCCATGTGAATTTTAGAATTTTTCACAAGAGCACTGTTAAACCAAGCTAATTAAAAGAAAACCAAACCAAAACCAAACCTGTACTTCATACAATGAATCTGTTACAGATTATTATATATTTTATCATAACATATTACTGTTTGCCTAACGTGGTTATATCATCTTCATAAGGAAACAGTGGTTGCCACCTTCGGCACTGTCTAGATCCATCTCAGCAGCTGGATGTACATCCACGTGTCAGCAAGCCACCCACTTCCTGGTAGCCCGCTGAGGGCAGCAGTCAAGGATATTCAGACACCTCCCATTCCCAGCTCTTCTACCCAATGCCTAAACACACAGGGCTGCTGCTGGTTCCCTCGCGTCTCAAGCGTTGAGCAGGGGGGTGTTTCCAGTCACGTCACAGGCACACAGGCAGTCTCTGGATTTTCCTGCTCTGTTTCTGCCAAGGCTCAGATCTCCAGGGGCCCGTGTGCATCCTGCTCTGGTCTTCTCACATCCTACCCTGGAGGAAGTCTTGGAAATGCCCAGCTTGGTAAATGGTATTAATATCACCTCTGCATTACATTTGTACAACTGTGTTGCCTTCCCATCCCACCTCCAGACCCCATCTGTCAGACTGTTTCTTTTGAATTTGATCTTTTTTTGGACCCAGATATCCCACTGGACTTAGATGGGCTATATTCTTATTGAAACGTGGTCTAGCACTGCTGGCTTCCTCACAGGAATTATCAATAGCTACATCTAATCACAGTAAATGGGAAAATAGAAACTACTCACTATGCTGAGTAAATAGTAATTTACTATACCTAGAAATGTCTAACTATTTGTTTTGGAAATTAAATTATATGGGTAAAAATTAAGCTTAAGAATTTCTGATACAAAAGCCATTTTCAAAATAAAACACTGACACATGCATATACTTACACGTAAATTTGCAGTAATGAAGTGACAGGTAAGAGAGCCAGTGAACACAATAAAATAGCCTATAATCTATAAGCAAATAAGAAAAGTAAAATGTATGAGCAAATCAAGCATGTATACAGAATACAGATAACTCTCTCTTATCCAGGGAAAGATTAATTATAAAATCAGGGCATTTGTGAAATGGTTAAAATGACTACAAATCAGTGAAGTGTCTATCTAGAAGACCATCGCCAGGAATCCAGTATTACTACTAGGGCTTGGGAAGTCTTCTCCAGTAATCACGTTTCACCGAATCCAACTGTTGCAATCTAAACCAACACTAAAATTTGGCAATTTTAAAAAACTGATCATTAGAAATAACATCTAATGATAACCAAGTAGAGCAAAAAATATTACATGAAAAAAGATAAAGGATAAATTAATTCCAATTTAATCTATACTGGGTTCTGTGAGTAGACTAAAAAAATTGGAAAACTTTTAGGAAGTCTTCTCACTACAACCTTGCTAAGGCAATGCTAATTTGATTAAACTGGCAATGAACACAGGAAATGGCAGTTTCTGGTTAAAACTTATAGAAACAAACATATGCTTATTTGACTCTCAGGATGAAAAGTAACGGATGAATTTCTGGCTGGGATTCACACTGCCAACTTGAAGACGATGATGCTGGGAGCAACTTGCCCTGGGTCTCAGGACCAGGAGATGATGGCACTACTGACACAGGCAGTCAGAGGGAGGGTCCAGCCAGACTAAAGCAGGTCAGCTGTGGTGAAGTGGTTAATCCTCTCCACGGTCTAAACCCTGGATACGCTTTCCACTGATATTATGTGAAGTCAATTTTATACCACACTCTGGGCTGGTTTTATTTTAACTTTGACCTTGGTTCAAGTCTGACAGTCCCCACATAAACTGCCATGTTTATTAAAAGTTGACTACAGTATCAACATCAACATATTACTTGATTTAAACATAACTGAAAAAGAAAGAAAGTTAAAGTACAGAATTTTAAATGTAACAATTTAGGGGAATCCTCACACAAAATAAAATTATTGGCCTTAACTGGCTTAGATCTCCCCATACAAACTCCCAATACAATTGGACCATCCTTTTATGAGCATTCTGTTAAGCAGTCCGCAAATGCTTCACTAATATAAAGCAAATCCTCTTGTAAAGATAGATATTGTTAGAGGTAGCCCGCTGTATGAAAAATATGTTCCAGCCCTGGTTGATGGACCTTCTGTTCCAGACCACATGTAAAAATTAAATTCTAATACAATAAAAGGATTTGGGCTCTCCTTTGGTGACAGGAGAACAAGTGGTTTATTGTTCTGCTTATTTTTCTAGTGCATTAATGTTATGGAAATCAGAAAACTGATCAACTTATTACTCCTGGATGTGTTTCAGATGTTGAAAGGCGAAGGGAGGTGAAATCCCTAGATTTTGTACTTAATAGCATCTGATTCAAGAACTTTTTATAAGGGTCTCAAAACACAGACTTAACATTAGGAGAATGTTGAACTTCAGGGGACAAAAAGCCTTGCAGAAGGCAGTGGATCTGAAAAGACCTTCCCACAAAAGGGAAGGAGGCTATGACCAGGGTTAAAGAGAAGAGAGGAGACACGGTGTTCGCACCATCTCAGTTCAATTCATTCTCAGTCTTGGCTTTGTTTACACTCCATTTCTGTTTGGAAATAGAATTTGGAGAAGTCTGAATATCAACCTGCCTTATGAGCTCCAAGTTTGAGGCCTTAATTTGTGGAAATATGCATACACTGTGTCTCCGACTGCTAGCCCTGTGCATACAACATAAAGAAAGGAAGTGATTTTAAGTTAAAGGTAAAAAAAAAAATAGTTGAGAGAATAAAAGATTCAAGTTTAGTAACAAGGACATTAAAGACAACAGACAAACATAACGCAACTTGGGTCTCTGTGAAGTGTCACCCTATAGCCCAGGGAATGGGCCCCCTTGCCCTGGTTCAGCAAGGATCCCTCGGTATTCCGGTGGGTGCTGGCGGACAAAAGAAACAAGAGGGAGCTCATGTTAAAAATAAGGAGGCAAGAGAAATATTCAAAGGAACCAAATTTTAAAAAACAACCTTGTCAAAGGTGAACTGAGAGAACATTATTAATTAGTTAAAAGACAGTAAGTTCGAGTCATCTTGGGAAGATGTCTTGACAAAGAATCTTCCCCTTTAGGTAGTGTTACAGGATGCACCAAACAATCAAACAATAACTGCTTTCACTCAAAATCACAGGAAAAGCCCCAATCAATGTCAAGGAAAAAATATGTGTTATGGGCAATTGTATAAAAGTAGGAAAAGGGAGTAAGCATAATAGGGTTTATGAGACAGCTCTGGCCCACGGACAGGCAGTAGTAATCTCTAAAAGAGTGTAACAAAACGTGTGGCTTACTAGACGCTTATCATGGCTATCCGTTCAGGTCAGGTAATGACATCATTTGTTTGAAGACCTCTGTGGCATTCCATTCCATACATACACCTTGAGCAATTCACCACTTCTGATCTGTCACTTTCAGGAACGCCTTTCGGGAAGGCACGATCTGGAAGTCCGCCATGGCTAGACTTCAGGTCCCTTTCTAGCTCTGCAAATTCACTCTTGAAATTCTAGAGAATGTGATGAGCAATTCTAAGACAAGACAGGAATTAGGCATGGGTTGAGGTCTCCTGCTAATTTGGAAACTACTTTTGGAATCTGGAATTATTTCTTGAAATAAGAGATTTTAAAAATCTCCATATTCAAAGTCCATTTTACTTTGCCCAGTTTAAACTTGTTTTGAAACTTTTGTAAAAAACCACAAGGGAGTGCTCTAGAAATTATCAAAAGGATACATTATGCCACTCAATGAGAAGAAAGGGCAGAGGGTCAGGGTTGTGCCTGAGATTAACAATACTTCTCTTAGTTTTGGCTAGAATCTGTCTCAATAAGTTCTATTATTTTGAATGAATTAAAATTTAGTGATTAAAAGAAAATTATTTATACCTCACATTATCGTAAGAGAAATGAAAAGCAGGCAATATCCAACACCAGCCTAGAAGGTCAACCAGAGCTCAATTTAAAAATTAATGTAAAGAAAATTCCCTTTTCCCACATTGTAAATAGGTAATTTACCAACTTAAATTTGAGAAGGTATAAAAAAATCAAATATACTTAAGGTATAAATGACTATTAACTGGCATTTCATTTTTTAGGTTAATTAGGTCATGAATGTATGTTTAAGAAATCTAGGTAAACACACAACTATCTACTTTGTATTTACAAATAATTCTGTCTAAGGACAAACATGTTTTTCAAAGTTTATGATGTGTAGTCCAATTTTTCTAATATGTAGTTAAACTGTCCAGAATTATTTCAGTTACCTGTGCCTTTACTGGTAAAATTTTAGAGTATTTGTTCTTCAGAGGTCATCAGAACAAAAATTGTACACATTGCTTTGGATCACATGGGAATAACTAGATCAAAAAGTAGCAGACATAAAATAGAAAAGGTTTTATCTTAAAACTTTGTTATCTGCAGTTCTATAAAATTGATCTTAAATACATTTTAAATGTTGGAATCCGGAATTATTTCTTGAAATAAGAGATTTAAAAATCTCCATATTCAAAGTCCATATGAAGAGTCCATAATGAACTCTTCATGGACCTCACAGCTTCTCCATAACTGAGAAATCCATTAAGTTTACCAGGATAGGGATATAGGAATATATGAAGTTAAACTAGCCCCTTCAACTGTAACTATGTCTCCCAGTAATCTTAAAAACTACCAGGTTTTTCTAATGTTTATTGCCCATAGTCCAAAATCATTTATTAATTAATTAGAAATAATTATGTACATCCCAGTGGTTTCCAAGAATTAAGTAATATTGTGAGATATGTGAGCATTCTGTACATTGAGTAACATCTCCTACATATAAGTATTTTTTCCAAATATATGTAGATGCCATCATTATTGGTAATAATCTAAAATTCAATAAAACAATATATTACAAATGAATATATTATAACATAGATATGAAATAAAATGAATATTTGTTGAATGAGGCAATACTAAATTAATAAAATTTCAATTTATTAGACTAACAAATCTGACTGATTTCATCACCTGATAAATTCTTGGTCATTCTGTAGTTCCTTAATCAACAAATACAAAATGTATTATGTGGGCTTTTAAATTGTTACGCTGTTTAAAATGGATCCTTGATTTTGAAAAGGTAGCGTAAAGTACTGAAAACAAGGCATGCTTTTTAAATCCCACCCTAAAACTTCAATGAGCTCTGAAAGGACATTTGCTCCAGTCCAGGGAATGTGGAACACAGCATGAGAAATCTGAACATTCTTGGTAAACTGACATCATCATGACAGTCTTGGCAGGGCTCCAAGTGTCTGAAGCAGAACTGAGTCTTGCTTATGAAGTGGGAGAAAGAAACTTGGGCTTTCTGATTTACACCTTGGCAGCAAGTAGAGATAGTTAAAAGAAAGGGAACACTTTTTATGTATAGTAACTGGCAAGTTTCACTGAAGAAATAGGAAGAGGAGGAGAAAAAGCTATTTGAAAAGTTAAAAACTGCCCCCTTCCTTTCAGAATGAGTCATTCAGAGTCTCTCTTCTCTCTAAATATACATACACATGGAGACATTAAAAAGTCTATTTATGAAAGTCATATAACCACTTTACAGTTTGGAAAGTAAGAAATAAAATAACCCATAGCAGCTCAACCTCAAGAGAACTACTATTATAATATACTGATTAGGTGTTTTTGGTGATATTCGTACATTCCTGCTCAATTCCTTTAAAAACAGAGCCAGGGTCTTTTAAGATATTGAATATGGGCCTAAAGGCATTTAATTAGATATAAGGAAGGATAAACATTTCTATTCAAACCTGTGGATGTCAGTACTTCCAGCTATACATGTGGTCTAGCTGATAACTGATTCAAACTAAAGACAAGACCCCTTTTCTCTAAGAAATTTGAAAATGGTTTTGAAACGCAGTTTTAAAAACAGCTTTACATGTCAAGTCAGCTCTTATAGGTTGTGGATCACTTTGTAAAGTTCATTTTTGGATGTTTGTCCTTCATTATTTAGCAAGCTATAAATGGAAGAGTTTTCATTTCTACTCTATGTAGTAAAAAGATTATGTGAGTTATAAAAACATCGAAGTTCATAATGTAAAAACAAACTGAGTGATGGCCTTCTGGTTTCAAAATACACATAAAACCAACTGGTCAAGGTTTTACATTTCTGTTCCACATTAAGTTTTATGGTATATCAGGAATGTAAAGCATGATGTTTTAATAAAATTGCCATTTATTAGGTAAGTTTCTACTTTTTGATAAATGCACTATGTTTTTGAATGGTGTGCCTATTTTTAACTGGAAAGAGAGCAAACATTTGCAAAATAGTTTGTGAGAAAGTTGATGCAAACATTTACAAGGGGCATGTATCTTAAATTAATTTCTTGGTCCTTTGGTTAAGCTTCTGGTACTTCTGTCTTCTCAACTGTTTTTATGATTCACTGTTGCATTTCCTTACATCATTAAAAAGTGTTTAAAGTAATCAACAGTGATATTTTAGTGTAAGTAGAGAGTAGTTTTCATTGAACTGCATTAAACCAGAAAGGAATACCCATGTACCATGTGAAATGCATCTGAGGGCCTTAGTTAGATATCCTTTTAAATCACAATTATATATTTACTTTCTTGGCTCTCCAGTGGTTTTAAAAGGCTATTTTTAGATTTATTACTCATTAATCTGATTCAAATTTATCGGTAGAGAGGACGTATGTAAAACTATTGATGCGAGCAAGAAAACAACAAGGGCCTGTATAACACAGGTTTTTCTCAGTTCAAACAAGTTCCTGAATACATACTTCATTTAGTGCAGTTTAAGCAAGAGAAGTGTGGAGATAATTAGGTTCAAGGATGACCTTAAACCTTCAATGTCCTGGAAACCTGCTTAATAAATATTCTAAGTAATATCTTGAAAAGCAAAACTGTGTTTGTAAAGCAATACCTTCTTTTTTTTTTTTTGCCCCCAGGCTTCTTACTTGAACAAAAAAAATATCGGCAACACACAAAAAATTAGGCTTGCCATGACGCGATACCACAGTTCGTCTGACTAACTACCCTACATTAAAATTCTCAGTACATTCTTTGAAAAGATGGATTAAAATATTGGTTTCCATGCCATAAAGAAATGCGCGTGAAAAGGACTCTTTCTTCGTTGTAGGTAGACAGCTGTTGATTTGTAGATTTATGGAATTAATGTATCTAAAACACATTTTTCTGTTCAAATGCATTATGCCTAAAATGCCCAAATTTACATGGAAGAGTAATATAAATTAAAGTGATGAAAAAGTGCTTTGAGAGCTAAAAATCCCCAATGTGAAGACAAAAACAACAACCTCTCTTTCTCAATCCCAAAGCCCTTTTGAGCAGCTGCAAGGTACATCCTTATCAGAACACAGGTAGGCACCGGGTTACGAACATACAGTATTCCAAAAGTTTATCAGTCAGTGCTTCAAAACTTTAATATTTTCCCTGGAAAACAAGATTACAACTGAGGATTAGGTTGCAAGATCAGCACACAAAATCTTATTAAAAACACAGCGATACTGAGAGTGCCAAGAGAGCTATAGCACACTGGGGGGCTGCATCCCAGAGCCCCCCGTGGCGGGGTGGGGGAACCTCCTCCTGTGCTGCCAGCCAGCCGCTGTGTGTGGGAGTCCTGTCCTGACTGGGAGCCCAGAGCCCTTTCCCTGTCAGTCACTGATGAAGGATTCTGGGGGGTAGGGGGGATGCTCCATGAGGTAGGGCTGGGGTGTGGCCTCTAAGGGGATGAGGGGCAGAACTGGGCGTTTGGGGGTGACGAGCTGCATGGGAACATAGGGAGAGGTGAGATGGGGTGGAAAGTGGAAGTGGAAAAGGCAGAGGAGGGGCCAGGGTACAGGGGCGAGTTTGTGAAGGCGGATGTAAGTCAAAGTTTACCTCCCTTCTCCTCTCTGTAGATCTGCCTTCTCTTTCCCCAGGATCAGATTTAAAAGACCAGGCTTGTGCACATCTGTGATTATGAGGGAAGGCAAGAGTCTTCACAGCAGAAGGACTGGAAGGATGGGGGTAGAAGAGACAGAATTCCAGAAATTCAAGAGAGTCTGGGGTCCATAGAAGAGGAAAGTCCCTAGCAAGGGTCAGAGGGTAGAGGAGTTCCCAATTACCTCCTTTCCGGAGCTGCTTGTATTAAGTGGTATAGGCTCAGAACATGAAGGAACTTAGAATACAAAGAACAAAATAAAAGAGTTCAATTTACTTTGTTATTAATAAGAGACCAACTCATACTAAATCGTTTAAATTCCCATACCCCAATTAGATCATCTGCTGCTTCTGGAAGATTACTGAGTTTTTAAGAGTCAGCTGTTATTATGGAAATAAAAGTTACATTGATTTTGTATTTAGAATGAGAACCTTTATGAACATCTTTTTTCAGACTTTTATCCCATTAATGTTAAATTAATATTTTCAAATGTTTCCACATAAAGAAATATGCAAAAAGGTTCTAAACAGATGCTAATGAAGTCAAAGCATTATTTTTTTTCAACAAATATCTTTCGAAGGCCAACTGTGGGCAAGGTATTTTCTCAGTGTAGGAGCTACAGCAGTGTTGGGTCAGAAGAGTCCTAAATGCTACTTTTATTTCTTAGTGACAATAGTGCTGCATAAAGAGGGATCTCCTCAACTTCTGGCTGGTCTCTGAGCACCGCTATTTACTTACATAATAGCTATTTCATTTGTGCATGGTCAACTTTTCTGACCTTGGCCCAACTCTAAGACTTAAAAGAATCTGTCACACTTCGGTAAGTTCTCAAGTAACTGGCATCATGTATTCTTGCTTTGATTATATTGGGATCTTCTTTATAGGCTTTAACTTCGGAATTACATTAGGTTTTACATAAAGTTTACCAACAGATGAAGGAGAAGAAGGCAAAGGAAAGAGAAAACGGTTATTCAATCAACTTGACTACACTGAAATCACACCACTTTTGGCCAGTGGATTCTAAGGTGCCTTCTGAGTGTGACATGATTCTATGTGTAAAAACGCTGGCCTGGGGAACCTGGATCTTTATGACTTGGAACTCTAAGAGGGCTGGAGACAAGCTACCCTAGGGAAGAAGGGGGAAGTAGTGGAGCTTGAGAACAGGAGGAAGGAGTGGGAGAAGGGGAGGAAGGGGCTCTCAACGGTCAAGAAAACAAAGTTTTGTCCTTAGAAAGATTACACAATCTTTTATTAATAAATTGATTAGTTAGAAATGAATGATTACAAATAAAAGATGTCCTATGTGGTCTCTGTTATGAAACTGATGAGTATTAGTGAGGCCAAAGGAGCCACAGGTGACATACGTGATGCGGGAATCCCCATGAGAATCTAAACTGACAAATTCACTAGCATTATAAGGCTGCAGCGGAAATGAAAGAATAGTTTAGTACTAGAGGCTGTGCCTTTTCTGCGCCCTATTTATGTGTTCTGTCCCCTATGTTAAAATTTTTATTAGCGGTAAAAATAGTATTTAACAATATAAGCAAAGCAAAATTAGGGAACCTTCTGTGAGTTTCATGGACTTTGTGTGCACTTCTAAATATCAATAGCTCAGTTTGAAAGTATGAAATAAATCATTAAATTATACCAACTTGCCAAATTTAAGATAATTGTATTACATGAAATATTCTGTTTCAGTGCATAAAAGAATGCCTGGTACCCAGTACATAGGTCAGTAAATGTTACATGACCGAATGAATGTTAAGACAAAGGAGAGAGGGTTATGGCTGGAAGAACTTCAGTTTTCATCTGGCAGAGTCCAAAATTAACTATAATTGCCACCAGCACTACCTCCACTTGAAAACTTGCTTTTTTCCTGTCTACAATGCAAATTTAAGACTTTAATAATACATTATAGCTAGGAGAGAAGCCATAATTCTCTCTCCATCTCCTCCGCAAAGGCAGGATTGACATTCTGAGCAACCCAGGATGGCATAGAAGAGACCTCAGAGATAGCCGAGTCCAACTCCCTCAACTCACTGGTTCAATGTGGCCCAGAGAGGTTACATGATCTGCCTGAGGTCGCGGAGCAGAGCAGTAACTGGAATTCTGGTCCCCTGACCTTCCTCCAGTGTTTCACCAACTGCGTTTAAATGTCTTGTGAGAAACCGTACGTCACAGGAGGGAGTGACAGAAAAAGCTACTGTATTTGCCTGACAATAAATTTGCCACAGGGATCATTGTGTCAATGGACTCTGTTCAAGTAAATTCCACAAACAAATTGTCTTTTTAGGCCATTGAAAGAATACAAATTGGGAGTCAGAGATGGGAGAAAAAATTATTCAGAGAAAATAGTCTAAGGACCATTACTGATACAAAGGAGCACATGTCTAATTATGGCATATTAAACTTTTTTCCAAAGCTGTCTAGCAGTTACACAATTTTACAAATCTACATTTAATCCCCTTAAAAAAAACTATCAAAACAAGAACCTTATGATGAAGAAAATGATGCCTCCTGGAATTGTGCCTTTGGATAAAGAAAAGTTTCTTAGTTTGTATCTTTGGAATAAATTTTAGACATGGCTAAATTTTACATTATGGCTACTTTACCTAGATTTTTGTTTATGACAATTAGTCATATGTCATACTTTACAAAATCAAGAACAGAGAGGAAAGTGGTCAAGATCACTAGCTTTATACTCACATTTATACTCATGTTCACACTCAGTGTTTCAGTCACTAACAATAGGGGGAAAATTCAGCAAACATGCAAACACATTAGAGATTTCTTATTTCATTTTTATCTTTTTTAATAATGGTGATTAAAAATTACAGTTTTGTCGGGATGCTTATAAATATGGGAGAACTAAGGACTTTCCCCCAGTATCTTGCCCTCCTTAAGTTTCTTTTAAATTCACGAAAAGGACAAAGATGAGTGTGTTAACAGGTAAAAAAAAGATACTGTATAAAAGAAATGGAGGGTTCCTAAGCAAACAGAAGTGATTGGAAGGTTATAAGCCTACCAAACGGAACCTGATTTAGGTCCACACAATTGTTGAAAAAAAGGACATGCAGCACAGTGACCAGGAAAATTCCACACACACTTATTATTAGAGAAGGCTTATTTTAGCAAATGAGTATCTCTGGGAGCGCTCTTCGTTGCTAGCAGCAACGTTCTTACAACCACATTCTATGGCCTGGGCCAGGTCAGGATTGTCTCTAGACAGGCCTTGCCATGCTGAAGAAGCACTTTTTCTTTCATTTAGAGTTTCTAAGGAAAAGGCTTTCATCTTAGGCAACTAAACATCTGGCTTCTTGGTTTGTTTTAAGGAGCAAAATGGGAAAAGAATGAATCACCACGAAGCAGGTCAAGTTAGCAATATTTTCCTGTTTCAAAAAAAAGTTATGGTCTCCAAAAACTTTTCCTTGAGAAAATGAGTAATTCAAAATGCACTGATAATTATATGTCAGGGGTTTTCAAATATGTTGAAGGGCCATTCACACTAATCTCCCATGTTTGCTTTCTAAACTTACATACAAGCTGTTTAACTTTAAAGTTCCACAAAGTAAAAACACCCAGGAGGAAAAGGAGCAGAATTATTCAAGTTCTACTGCTAGGTTTTCTGAGTTTTTCCACCCCAAAGACAATTAAATGTATTTTCTCTCGGCTCTTCCCTTTGATTCTTGGAATCAAAATACTCTTGTTTTATCTCTTTCCTATTTACTGACTACGTAGTTTATTTATTACTCTGCTCTTCTGCCCATTTATACTTGTTTAAATTCCTCAAATACATGGCAATAACAAAACTGACTACTACTAGTCCCATCACCATCAAAAAGAACTTACTAGATGTCGTCTACCATACAGGTGTCTTACACACACATGTCTTTCAGTCTTCGGTGTGGTAAACAGTATGATCTTGCCAACTCTGTGAGAAACGGAGGCTAGCTGAACCAAGCCGTTTGCGCCAGGCCACATGGCTGTCAAGGAGCAAAGCCAGGATTTAAACCCAGCTTTATCTGACTAAGCCAAGTATCTCCCATAAGGTGTGAAAACTACCTCCTAAGAGAAATATCATTAAGATGACATTTGAAGATCTGAGACTTCTAGTTTTGCTATTTCAGTCTCTTCTCCATGTATTAATAATGACAGCCACTCCATGCATAATTGAAAAATAAAAACTTCAATGGCTGTTTTGATCCTGGCTGCCTTTGCTGTCCAACCCTACGCTGGTCTCCTTCCTTTCCGAGCTCCAGGGACACACACCCTCTCCGGATTCCTTCACACACGGAGTTTGTTCTTGCTTCAAAGTCCTCTGCACACTCTGTTCCCTGTGCCGGCAACTCTTTTCCCTAACTCATTGCTCAGGTTTCAGCTCACAAGTCATTTCCTCAAAAAGGTTTTTCCTGAATTCAACCAAAATTAGCTCTTGCTTTCCAACCCTCAAGACACCTTGAACTTTTCATTTACGGTTTTTATCTCAATGTATGTATCAGATCAGTGTCTCTCCTCCCTGGGCTGTGGGCTCCCGGATGGAAGAGGCTGACTTTGTCTTGGTCAATCCTGCATGGCCAGTGTCTAGCAGGGTGTCGAGCATGTGACCTGAAGCAATATCACGGAGAGCCACCCCCAACTGGGAAAAAGGAAGGCCTGTGAACGTTTCATCAGCTTCGTCCGGTGCTCTGCTAGCGTATGCCTGAGTTAATGTTACCAGCAATGGGAGTTTTCACCCCTTACAAAACTTCTTTTATTCAAAATGTAAAAAAAATTCATTTAAGCCACAAGTCACACATATTTCCTTATACTAAACACAGCTATGTGTAGAACGCAGCAATTTTAAATAATTTTAATGAACAAATATAACTATAAATAACACCTCTTTTTAAGAAATACAGCAGAACACATACCTCTAAACTGGTTGTGTCTTTCAAATGCCTCATCCTGACGGCTGCACAATGACCACTGTGACACCATCACTGCTCCAGACATCCCTAAGGCTCCTCTTTGATAACAAGACTTTAACACCAATTTACTAACCAGAGAAAATCTGCCTCTTCACTTTAGGGTAACAAGCCATTATCCCCCTCAATTGGCACTGTCTGTCCCAACCTTCATACACACACGACACATTCGGCCAGGCTCCTACCACTAAATGTAAATGACACTCCACTCCCACACATGGGGCAGAGTGACAGGTTGGTTCGGTAGGTCCATGGAGGAAGGGGACAGAGGAGACACTTTCAGAGAGCACACCAGGCACCTGCTTCCCCAAACTGGCCTTTGCGGTAATGCAGGTGGGCCGCAAGAACTGCCAAGCAGTAACCAGCCAGGGAATGAGAACTGCCTGCAGAGGGCGCTGCTCATTACCGGAGGTGGAGTGAGGCCTCTGAGTTGGCCCTAAGGCAAGGGACTTCGGACTCCTTTGTGCTCCCTTTCGGGGGTGGGAGGGGAAGGTCCTTTCCCACCTCAGGGTCACCATAAACTTTCTGCTCCTGAGGTGGTGGGACAAACTTCAGCTTTCCCCTTCTTTGTGTGGGGCACCGATAGTCTTTCCTGGGCAAACCGTTTAACTCGGTACATCCTTTGGAATGAAAACTAAGCAGGGGCCAGGGAGAGGGAGGGATAAATGAGCGGAGAACAAACTGAATACCTCCCCAGCTCCCGTTCGTATGTTGAAACCTAATCCCCAGGGTGATGATACTGGGAAGTGGGATCTTTGGAAGGTGATTAGGTCCTGAGGGTAGAGCCCTTCTGAATGGGGCTCCAGTGCCCTGATACAAGGGAGAGCTCCGCCAGGTCCCGTTCAGACGTGAGGACACGAGGCTGTCCATGAGAAAGCTGGTTCTCACCAGACATTGAATCTGCCGATGCCTTGATCTTGGACTTCCCAACCTTCAGAACTGTGAAATAAATTTCTGTTGTCTGTTAAATTCCCTAGTCTACGGGATTCTGTAGCTGCCAGAATGGATTAGGGGAAACATCAGGAGTGAACCCTTATGTAAACTACGGGCTCGGGGTAATAATGATGTCATTAAGTAGGTTCGTCAATTGTAACAACCACCCAGGCGGGGATATTGATAATGGGGAAAGTTGTGTATGTGTGGGAGCAGGAAGTATACCGGCAATCTCTTTATCTTCCCACAATTTTGCTGTGAACTTAAAACTGCTATAAAGAATAAAGTCTGTTTCTAAAAGAAAACCTCTTTTGTGTCAAATGTCTTCTTTAAAAGGACAAAGAATCAACTTAATAAGATGCCAGAACAGTTTTCTGCGGTGGCGTGTAATAGATGACTTCCAAATTCCCTTGTGAGAAATATCAGTTTACTCTAACCCTTGTGGCCGTAAGCAGTGTCTGGGTGGTGAAAACAAGAGGCCACTAGAAGGTCAGGGTTGAAGGGAGTAAGAGCAACTTCAGTCAGGCCAGAATCCAAAACAGTGTATCTATTAAAAGCAGGTCCGGCTACATAATTTGCAGGGCCCAGTGCGAAACGAAAACGTGGGAACCCTTGTTCCTAAATAATTAAGAATTTCAAAACGGCAGTGGCAGAGCATGAAGCCTAGCGTGAGCTCTGTGGCCCCGTGGGGTGCAAGCCCACGAAGCCCGACCTGAGAAGAACCAGAGAGCCACCGTCAAACTGCCCGGCCGTTCCCTGAGTTCACATCCCTCATACTGCGACATTGGTATGTTGTTTCAAAACGGCATGTGGCAGGCTTTGTAAAACAAAAAACAAAAACAAAAACCAAACAGAAAAAAACCTTTGCTTTCTGCTTTAATTTTTAACCAAAGTAAAACATGCCCATAGTTTTAGTTTTAAGAGTCAGATGGTACTAAGTGTCTCATAATGAGATAAAGCAGCCCCTGCCCTACACCTTCCATTCTGATTCCTGCTCCCCTGACTTGTATGTATCATCTGATTTCCTGTCATGTGAGAGGCATAACAGCACCACCTACACTCATACCACATTCTCCCCAGTCTTCCCACTTTGGTTCCATGACAGTCTGGGGATTATAATCAATATTCAATGTTTATATATCAGTTCACGGTGGCACCAAATGGGTTACATAACCTTTCCTGTGCAACATTTCATCTTCTTTCCCTCGGGGTAAGTAACTGCCTCACCTCTACAGTTGCTTTGTGTTTTTCAAGTGACTCACTAATTTTTGTGAATCCAAAATATACAAACCCTCTCAATACAGTCAAACACATAAGGTATTGTATCAGTTCCCTCTTAACAGCAACAACAAAAGATGCTGACAGTCACCTCCCTCCACTCCTTTTCTGGAACACCTATCATTCGACACTGAGCCTCGTGGAGATATTCTCTAATTTGTTTCTTTTCTTCTCTGTACTCCTCTCCTTCAGAGAATTTCCTTTCTTGGAAAGTTTCTCATCTTTAGCTATCCAGTCATTCCACTGAATTTCTTTATTTCTGAAGTATGTTAATTTCCAAAAGAAGAGGTGGCTTACTCTGCTTCTAAAAAACAAAAACAAGAAAAACCCGCTGTTTTCGTTTAATAAATATCCTCTACCCTCTGATCTCTTTCAGACAATCGGGTAACTTTTCCTCTGATTCCTGGATGATATTTCTGCCAAGATTCTTTTCTCTGGTGTGTGGTATGCTCTGGACAGCCATGTTGCAGGCAGTTCTCACACACCTGGTTGCCAGTTCTTATCTACAAGGAAGGCACTGAAACTCAGATAAGTTTTGTGTGCATGAATGGGCTTGCCGACTGGGTAATTTCACTGAAGGGGTTCAGCTGGGGTGCCTACTATTTCATTAGTGGACCTCCAAAAGTTAGTATCTACAGAATTTTGGGGGGTCACTTTCCCAAAAAAGAATCTTCCCACCTGGAAGAGTTATACCTGTTAAGCCAACACCCCAAAGCCAAGTGGGGGAGGGTTCTAGGGGTAATACTGAGTGTTTTGTCTTCCACAGAACTCCTGTTTTTAGTACATGCTGGCTTCTCATCCTCACTATGGCTCCATTCTGCTGAAATGTGATAGATTCTGGGTGACATTTCCATAATTTATTCTAAAGATTTGTGAATATTTTTCATGTTTGTTCTTAATGGTCCATCCCTATTTGCTCCTTCACTTCATTTTCCAGGGTTTAGGGAGAGGGCAAACACTAAACACTTGTGCTGTTTCTGCATGTTCAGTGAGACCTCTCCCTTTGTTTCAGACTTTAAATAGAAATACTGTTATTGTGGCAGCATCTCCAGGTAGGTGGAACTATATTTCCACTTAATATTCCTTTTAAAATACCATAACTCTCCCAGACGACAGACTTCTGATTTTTATCTAACGGTCAGATCCTGCCATGCAACCTTAAGAAAATACAGAATAGTCCTGTTGGGTCTTCTTAGGTAGGTGAGTTTTCTTTTCCTCCCCGTTGTCTCCAGCACCTTCATCACCCCACACGGGAACATGTTCACACACAGACAGCCTACTTCAGGGATCACCTACAGAAAATCCTGAAATCTGAGACTGGCTCCTTACCTTCCCCCGCCTCCGACCACATACACCTGACCTACTTTTGTTGGCATGAACCTTAGAACTCTTGCTATTTTCAAACCAGTCAAGCATGGTGAAGAAGGCAAATCTACTGCAAAATAAAATCAAAAACAGAATCATATCACAAAATTGAATTTAAATATTTTGGATATTTGTTTCCCGTTAATGAAATTAAGAAGGAAGAATCAACTAAAATGTTACTCCTGAAACACTGGATCTTACTAACTTTAACAGTCTCATTAACCACAAATTCACTTGGGTGCATAGGCCAACTCTCATTAAGTTGTGATTTTAGGTAGAAAATTAATTTCAAAATTAATTTCAAACAAAAGTGATGGAAATTTGCCTCCCTCCCCCAGTAAAAAAGAAAAGAAAGTGGAATGAAGACATTCTCTGCAAGATTTTATATCAGTATTTTATTATTTCCCAATATCCTGTATAAGCCAATTAATTTAGAAAACTTTGTAAACTGTTTTGATTTCCTAGTAAAGTTTGTAAAATGTACTATATTTATCTAAAAGGACATCAACACCAAGAGGTTAAACTGACAGTTTGTGGATTTTCAGTCATCCACATCCAGAAGGGGCTCAGGTGACTTCTTTGAACTTTCCGAAATTCCACAGGAGAAGCCCCTGCCACATCTGACTTCAAGGCATGCTCTGGTCAAGGTTATCTTTCTGGTACCGTGAAATGAATAATTTCAGCATCTCGCTTCCATAAGCATTTCCCCCTCTCCCCTCCCCCTCTCAGAGGATGCAACACAGAAACAGTGCTGTTAGAAAAACTGAATTCAAAGGCAAAAACTATATTTACTGATTTCATAAAAGTCAGGTGGGCTAGTGTTAAAAAAAAGTCTCTCGTGAATACATTTAAATTAGTAAAGTACATTTATAAAATTCTGTTTAGCTCATAGGACTGATGAACAGAAAACTATAGACATAAGACAAATGTTAACAGCAGTACAAAAGTGTGGGAAAAAAGTATACCGTAAGTGAATATAATCAGATCAATGTTTTTAAATGTAAGAATATGCCATGTGCTAGACACATATAAGTGCACAAGCAAAAAAAAATCAAACCCTTTACATATATTATCTCTTAAGACTTGTCAGTGTATTGTTCTTAAATTGACAAGGAAGCTGATCTCTAGAGTGTTAATGAAATCATGTAATAAGCGGCAAAGCAAAAACTCAAACCCAAGACTGCTTCAAATCCATGCTCTTAGTCATCTAAAGAAAATGTTTTAAAATGGATAAAGGTCAGTGAGATCGAATTGTCTTCACTCCTAACCTTAGGGAAGAACATTGGTTCAGAACAATAATTGAAAATGTATCCAGAACCTTTATATATACTGACTAGATTTTATTTTTACTGTGAAACAATAAACAGCATCCCAGTTGACTTTAACTTTGATATTCGACTATTCTGGCAATGATAGATGTTTTAGTTTATTCAACAATAAACATCATCGTGAAATGCAGTCGTTCCACACCCACAGCTGACACTAAAGCAACAGAAGCTATACAGACATTTCACAGAATTTCCTGTAAACCCAATATTTAAGAATCTAAATATTTCACAGGAGGTGGTAAAAAACTCTTTTAAGAGATTATAATTTTTTAAAAAAAAGGTTGCCATATCTGCTTGTTAGGTCTACATTCATCTGATCTACTTTGCCCACCTTTTTATTTAGTTAGTCTTTCTGAATCACTTTGTTTTGCATCAGGCTTTGCTTTGTGAACATTTCTTATAATGTCTTTCTATTGGTAGATTACTAAATCTTACTTATGTTTACTGATAAAACTGATGGGTTTGATATTAGCTCTACCATATTTTTCCATTTTATATTTGTTTATATTATATTAAAATTCTGCTTTAAAAGAATACGGGGACTACAGGTAAATGTTACATGGGTAAATGCCTCTTATATATTATCATGTGGAAATGGATATGAAGAGGTAGGGTTGACCAAAATTCTAAGGATGACGACCACGTAATTCCTGCCTAGTTCCCATGACCACTGGCCCGCCTCACCCCACCAAAGTCTCACTTCGGGACCCCTTTTGTCTCACACTCCGACTGCATTTTGGCTGTCGACCACTTCTGCTGCGATGCCTCCTCAAAAGGCCTTCCTCTGAGCACTGATCCTGACTTCCTCAGGGACATCAAGGAAGGAATGCAGCACCATTAAGATAATTTACAATAAGTGTGATTTTTTTTTTTTTTTTTTAGTTATTAGTAAACCCTCTAAAGGTAATATATTTGATAGGTAAACGTTAAATGAGGAATTTCACTCGTAGGGGGAAGGATTTACAGAGGAGGAAGATTTCCAGGACCCCTTTAAATATGTTCCTTAGATGTTGCTAAAAGGCCTTAGCACAATAAATCATATATGGTCTTCCAGACTTGACTCCCGTTTATAATTCAGCTCATCTCCTCATTTTCCCTTCTTCAAATCACAGGCCCCAGTAATTTCAAATGTGTAATTTGATTTCATTGAAATATACTACTCTCTCTCCCTGCCTATGACAGGTCTCTCCTGCCCTCATCCCACCTTGCCCACCCCATGGACCAGCAGGAGCACCACCCTGTAGCTCCACCAACTGTTCCCTAGTCTAGTTAGGAGCCCTTTCGAGAAGGTTCTGGAGCCCCTCTGTTCCCCTCTACAGCACTACTTACTACCTTACATTGCAGCAGTAAGTAAGCTCTTGATTTCTGGTGCTTCAGTGACCACCGCATAGCTTGGCAGGGAGGGAAAATTCCTCAAAATATATATGCTGCATAAGTGAACTTGTAAATAAAGTTATGGCAAGGACCAGCCCAGGAGAAGGGAACAAGAAGGTTTTCCAAATGCAGCACATTCGCATATATCCACAGGAGGAGTCCTGTGTGTAGCAAGGAACTGCTCTTGCTCCCCGGCATCCACCGCTCACAGACCTAGGGGCTGGTGCTCTAGAAAGCTGGAACAACACAGTTTTCAACCATCTTCATCCATCTGTATAATAAAGTCTAACCACTACAGAACAGGAGATAAACTTTGCTTAAAAGCATTAACTAAAACCGAGTACCAGGGTCAACTGGCAGTTACGCAACAAAGAAGAGTGATTGAAATCATATTTTGCTTCCAGCAAGCTGGGAGGTCTACATACCAAAACTGGGCTGGCAGCTTAGTTGTTGAGAAAGTCCTACAAATATTCCGGAAAAACCAGTGGGTGGAGTTTAGGTCCTCAGCAATGTAGCACTTACTGTCAACAGGTGAATGTAAGGTTGAGAAACCAAGTATCATCATCCTATTAGGGTCATGCGCTTTGCACTGAACACCCTGCATATCCAAGCAACAGTGTGAATGCTAATAGTTCTTTTTATTTAAAAAAATTTAAAACAGAGATGAGCTGTTGATGTTAGGCTACATGGACAAGTGCCAGTTGGGAATCTACTTAAACAACATAATCTCCCCGAAGCCCTTCCCTACTCCTGGAGCCATCTAGCAGTGCTAATGTTTTAAATTCATAAACCTGAATTGCAGATTTTCAAATTGATTCATGTCAAACAAGGCCAAAAACAACAGCAACAACAAAAAGCCCACACAAAGTAAAAAGTTACCATTTAAAAAAAAATTTATGTGTAAATTGATCCTTTCATTTTCTGCAAAGCCCAAGAAAGTAGTTTATTTTAATAAAACTGATCAACTTCTGTTTTCAAATAGTATTTTAAGAAAAAGCACTTAACTAATAACAATAATACTTAGTGTTTACATCAGATACTAATTCCTGACTGGCAGAACATCGCTTAGTAGACATGTACACACAAGACCAGCTGATTTGGGTTAGAGCATCCTCTTCCTTACTACAAATTCAGAGGCAATAAATTGGTTATCTAAGACTGAGATAATGCTTTGAATGTAAGGCTCAGACTAAGCTTTTTTCTTCTTCTGAGGTATTTTATAACACTAACAATAGTCCAAATTCCTTTTGTTTACAGAAAATACACCTTACACTTCATCTGGTTTCAAGATTACTTCTATTTTATTTATGGAGCATTTTTTCCATGCTGGGCAGTCTCTTAGTTTTAGGGATACAAGTATGATAAACAGTGTCCAGTACCAACCCTGAGCAAGATAGGGAGACACACATGAAATACAATAACCATATGAAGCAAAGGCTCCTTGGAGTAAGAAAAGCAAGTTTATTCCCAGGAGGGATGACTAACTGCCTAGGGGGGGCCAGGTGAGGCTTCACATGGGAGGTGACATTAATCTGGGGCTTGTGGGACAGACAGGCAGATGAGGCAGAGTCACAAAAAATATGACATGTTTGAGAGTTTCACTCCTAATCTTCAACTCCAGGCAAATCCATTACCTGCTTTATTTTTTTTTTAATTAATCTTTTTGAGCAGTTCTGGGCTCCCAGCAACAATGAGAAGGAACAGAGATTTCCCACAGACCCCGTGCCCCCACACATGCATGGCAACCCCATTATCAACATACTCCGCCAGAGTGCTCTACTTATTACAATTGATGAACCTAAATTGACACATCATTATCACCCAAGTCCATAGTTTACATTAGGGTTCACTCTCGGTGGTGTACATTCCATAGGTTTGGGTAAATGTATGAAGACATGTATCTGTCTATAATATCATACAGAGAGGTTTCACGGCCTGTCATGCTCTTCCTTGTGTCACTGGTGCTTGGACCTCAACAGGGAAAAAGGTGCTTAATCAACAAGTGTCTGCTACCAATGAGGAACACTGATCAAAAGTGAGCTACATCTATTATTTCAAAACTTTATGGAACTGCCGTGAACCTGTGGATCTTCACACATCTGTTAGCAAGGTGTCACAGGCAAGTAATTTTCATGGAATGTCAGGCAAAAATGCTTCATGGTAGACTTGAAAGAGCGGTCTAAATATTTCTTCAGTTAGCAAAAACACCAATATCCTTTTTTACCTGGAGTGATTTTCCTGCTGCCTTATTGATAACCCCTGGATTGCAGGGTCTCCTTTATATGGTCTCCTCAGACACTGGGGCTAAGTACCAAGGGGTTAAATTATTCATTTTAATGAATGGATGTGGATCTATAGAGCCCTACCCCTAGTTACTTTTCTAGCTCATTCCTTTCTCATTCTTCCACAAACTCTTCCCCTCTCCCTGCCACCTCACATGTACACACAATATGATGTGCTTTTCGACAATAAGCTCTGCATTTTGATGAGGAATCCGAGAAACCTAATTCCCTAGCAATAACAAATAATAGTAAAATTAAGCAAACAAAAGGCACTGCCTAGCACTTTTGTTTAAATATAGCTAACGAAGTAAATTCTGCTTTGGGAATTCAACATAAAATGTAATAGCTGTCCTTTTAGAACACAGGCAATTAGTTTGCTTTGATCTAAGCAGTGCACCTTCACCACTGCCCCTAGTGAAGGCAGATCAGAACGGGTGAGGCATCCGAATGCTGCTTTTATTGTACTGCCTTTCCCACAAATAAGCTCTCATATGACTATGTGCTAGCACGACTGCAGGTTATTAGAAGTCCTCAGAGTGAGTGAAAGGCAAAACTAATCCTGAATGTATATTCACATTTCAGGGCCCACAGGCTTCCTTAAAATATGGGGGCGGGTGGCATGGAGACGTGGAATGCCTTTCACGTCATGAATATGGGCGATGATCCAAATTACGTGAAGTCTGCATGTGTTAATTTTGGTATGTTTTAGAGAAGAGGGAGTCAGAAATGAGCCTTGTAGAGAGTTGTTTACAGCCTATCAGTTTACCAATCTGAAACTTTCTCTTACTTTTGGCATTAACAGATGGACACTTTACTGATAATGTTATTTGTTGCAGGTTATATATATACAGAGTTTTAAAATGAGAGAATGAAAATTGTATAGTTGCTAATAAGCAATACTTTTAGTTGAAAATACCAAAAATTTATTTTTTGGGGGGTAGTTGGATCAGGTATCATTCAAAGCAATGTCTTCTTATTTAATTATTTCCTGATGAAGCCAACCACATCACAGGACACCTTCCACGTAAATAAGAAACCAACTATAAATTGTGGGCAGTTTTAAAGTAAATGTGCCCACCCAGTTTATATCAATATGCTTATAAAAAGCATATGATTAATTTTCATCACAGCCCAATGGTGAAAGTAACTCCCAATAGTTACCATCATGTTTTGTGAAATTAAGTTAATGTTCCTCAATTGATAAGCCACACTCTTTTGATTCTTGAATTTCCATTTCCATTTCCCTTGTATTTAAAATTTCAGGGTAAATTAAATATTGTATAGTACATAAAACAAGGGAAGTTTAAATATTGATTGTGCCGCTTTAAACTGTTCAAGCTCAACTCCATCACCTTCATCACTTGGGGTGGCTACAAACAAGAGAAGCCAAGGTGATACTAAGATTATGTTCAAGTTCCCCACTGTTTACAATCTTTATATATCCTAGTTCTTATTAGCAATCCAAACCATACGGACACATCATTGATCCAAACATTTGTCAGATCCTCTGATAGGCACTCGAGAGACAAAGGAAAATCTGTATGTGCCCTCAAAGAACTCAAGAGGTACTAGGGAAAGGTCATTATAAATGTGGCAGTGCAACAATGGGGAGAGTGTTACAGGAGAGCACCAGGAGAGGTTTCCTAGATGATGGATGACCACTGCAGGGGACGAGAGCATGGCCAAAGGAAGGACACAGCAGGAGCAGCACCCAATGTTGCAGAAATGTATAGGACGGGCCCAATTCACAGGGCACCTCGCTTTGTCATACTGACGTTTCGCTTGTTGGCCTGGAGGTCCGTGAAAGGATTTAAAGCAAAGGTGTAAGGTGGTTAGATTAAAAATATTGTGCGGTTTAAACACTGACAACCTTCCTGGCTACCATGTGTGTAGTAAATTTTAGGGGAACAAAACTGGAGGCAGTTCAAAGGCCATTGTGAGTAAAAAATGAAAAAGTTCTGAATTAGGGCAACAGATACATGTTTTTTAAAAAGCACACATTTGATATGCAGAGAAGATAGAATCATGGGATCTTAAACCACAGGATGTGGGGGATGAAGTCGTGGGAAGCCTCCCAGATGTCTGCCTTGGGTGGTGATGCCACCAAACAGGATACAGGAAGAGGAGCAGGTGTAAGGGCGGGTGGTAACTTTAGAGTCAGCTATGCTGAGCTGAGTGGGACACTCCCAAAGGCCTATCTCAGTGAGGAAGAGGAGTAGCCTGTGGATGGCACTCTGGGCGACAGAGTACCAAGGGGTGGCTGACACTGAGGGTGAGAGAGCTGGGAGAGGGAACGGGCTCATGTGGTGATGTCCTGGCAGCCTAGTGGTCCTAAATTTCAAGGAGAAAGACACAGATAGTTTCAAATGTGACAGAAAGACCCAGCAAGGAAAGGACTGGAGAATGTCCATTATGGAAAGTGGGATGCACTAAACGCTGTAGGAAAAGCTATTTCAGAAAAGTTAGAAGAACAAAAGTCAGACTGCAATGAGTTATAAGGTAAATAAGAAGGAGCAGCCCTGGCCGACTAGCTCAGTTGGTTAGAGCATCATGAGGATACACCAAGTTTGTGAGTTCGATTCCTGGTCAGGACACATACAAGAAACAACCAATGAATGCATAAATAAGTGGAACAACAAAGCGATGTTTCTCTCTCTCTCTCACTCCCTCTCAAATCAATTTAAAAAAAGCAGCAGCAGAGACAATTGGTTGAGAGCTGTTAGACATAGCATTAGGGTTTGGGGAGGTTTATGTTTTAAATCAGTTGAAATCTCACTACCTTGAGATAGATGACATTGACATTTCGGTGACCATCTTTTTATACATTCCTCTGTGTGCATGTATTGAGTACACAGCACATAAATATAAATATATACATATATACATATACAGATACATAGTGCACAGAAACAAAGAACACTTATTGCTGACCAGATTATTAGGTACTAATAAAGTGAATTATATCTTTACACTTAAACCACCCTTTATCAGAAACACAAACATAACAACAAAAGGGAGTATAGTCTCTCTTCTAAATGAAAATCCAAGGCCTTTAAGTAACGTGCACTACCCTTTGACAAAACAAACCTGTGTCTTATTCTGAGAAACATAACAAAGAACAGTCAGTTTAGGAATAGACACACCCAATTCTATTGATTTTTAGAAGGTGGAGAGCAATTATCCACTTGGAATGTTTCCAGGAGTTTAAACATACAATCATATGAATAGAGCCCTAGGAGCTATACCTCCTAGTAGGGGGCTACTGAGAATATACACCCAAAGAGTGGCACCCAGTGAGTCATCACAGAGGGGCAAGTTCCACCCTGTGAAGCTTCCACACCTGCCTTCCTCACCACCACAAAAAAGGACACCACACAAAGCTCTCTAGTGTGGTGTTGCAACGTCAACAAAGCTGGGAATACTGGTTAAACTGGCCCAGTCAGCTGAACGGCCACTGGATTTGGCTTCGGTTTGCTCTACCAAGAAATGGGGCAAGAGGTCAGAATTGCAACACAGAAAAGGTATTCTCCAAGGACGTGCAGAGAAGAGAGCATGACATGGGTCATTAATACAAACACTTGAGTATCGTGTTGTGGTTTTTTTGTAAAGGGACAGAGACACAAGCAGCTTCATTTTGATTACAGCTTTCTCCTCACCCTCAGTCCTATTACCACTGTTCTTAGGCCAATTTCCCTCCTATAGAAGTTATCCTAGTAGTTACTAGAAGAAACACACTGGATAAAGTAGATAAATACCTGAATGTTTATTTTCAACTAGAGAATGAAAAACTAAATAGTCAAATAGCCTAGCTGGAGGAGACACAGAAAACTGTTCTGTCAACTTGGAAGGTAATCCCATGTCTTATTTAGAACGCCAAAACTCAACTCTTTCTGTCTTAATAGACATGTTTTAGTAGAAGGAAATATTATCTAGTTATTTCAATATTAACTACTCAGGTGAAAACGAGGTTCCATTTGGGGGAGCAGAGATTTCTTTCTACCACCACAGGTACAGTGTCAAGAGAACCTTGGGGTACAATCGACAAGACTACTGGGACTCCAAGTGCAAAGCAGTCCACTGGCAACCAGAATGTTCTTCAGGGGAATGAATCAAAGGGGACAATGCATAAGGGGCACTTCCTGCTGAGCTCATCACTTCCGAGTCTCCTTGGCTGAGTTCTTCATGGAACAGAAACACTTTCACTCACAGAAACGAGTGGAAAATGGTGTAGAAGACAAAGAAGACATGATTTCATCTTCTGGTTTGGTCAAATTAGAAAATTAAAAAAAAAAAAATCTCTATTTTCTCTTCCTTCACATTTTCCCAGGACTCTGACAAGAAGCAGTGAATTTCTTAGGTCTTGAGGGTATACCTTTTTATAAGCAAAGCCACCTGGAAATAAGGCATCTGAAAGAAGAAGCCAAAATGGACCAGCTGTCACACAATATGCTCTAGCTGCCCACAAGTATTTCCGTAAGAAGGTCACTTAGGTTGGCCACTACGTGTCATTCTCATTGTTTTCAACCTGTAGAGAAATATGAACCTGGTAATTTTCCATCATCTGCTTTACAGTGAACCAGATTTACTGTCATTTATGAGAAGCCTCCTTCATTAGTTTTGTAAATCAGTCTTCAAGACCGTATAAAGCTAAGATAAGAATTTCTGGCAAATGAACATATTGGTATTCACCCAGAATAAACTATACAAACACAGTGCTCATTATTGATGGACAATGTACTTACAAATTTCATTTTGCCAATGCACTGATTGACAGCTTTGATGCTGAAAACCTAGCATGTGATTTCAGCAGCTTTCATAAACAACAGTGATAAGACTGGGTTGAGTTTTCACACGTGAAATGCTTTAGCTTCCGCTGAAGAATATAAACCCAGGGTTCACGCCATGACTTTCCTATCAGATGTTTCATGCATGGTCTTCAAAGACATGAGGAACATTCAAGTAGATGTTAGAAAGGTGACACTATGCCACCATGTTTCATAAATTCCTTTTCTGGCAGTTAGCTAATTTTGTTCATTGTGTTCTCTCATTGCATACCACCCAACTTCTTGCTCTGTATCTGTACAGTAATTAGAGAGTTTCCTTTAATTTGCAGGTTGATTTTGTTGATGCATGCTTATGTGTTCTTGGATCAGTGACTTAACTCTCACCTCTCCAGTAAGTAATAGTCTCTCCTTGATGGCATGTGTCAATATAGTATAATATTCTACTACTACTTTATTTAATCCAAACTGATAATAATCAATTACTCACTTTATTCTAGGCTGTTCCTTAGATTCAAGCAAAACAACATAGCTCCAACAAAAACAAACTTTCCATTAAATGAAATATAGATAATATCAAGATGATAAAGGAAGATAAAGAATGAAAGGCACAAAGAAAATGACTGAATGATCTAAAAATAAAAACCGTTCTGTATACTATGTGCCTTTGAGGACAACTCTAAATGGTAAATGACATGCAATTTAATACTTGTTCATGTGTTCAACTGTTCAACCATTTAAGCATCTACAGTGTACCTGGTACACTGCAAGGTACTGTGAATAATTCAAAGATAAACAAAATATTATATTCAAGAGTTTACAATAAAGTAGCAGACACGCGTATCTGCATTTTATATGCATTTTATATACTGAGGTAGCGGCCATTGTTTAAATAAACTTATAAGATGGAAAAATCCTTCTAACAGCAGAATTTAAGGTGAGGGCAGTTACAGTGGCTTGAAGATCAGGCTCCCTTTATTTTAAGCACAAAAGGTAACCAGTTGTTCCTTAAAAAGATGCTAAGTAAATGAAGGACCAGGAAAATACAGATCTACTAAAAGTAATGCTTAGCAAAAGGATAGTTCATTAGAGTTTACAAAGTTTCTACAGTCAATATATTTAACATTCACAAAGTTTACTATCACTATTTTAAAAATGTGAGAACTGAGAAAGGATAAAGGCATTTTTTGAGGTTACGGAGCTGGTAGTATAAATTGCAGAGGCAAACATTAAAACCTATCAGTTCCGACTCAAAGTCTAAAACCCAGTCCACCCCACCAAGAATCTGCGCAACTGAAATTCTAAACACTGGCGGGACTGCAAACCCCAAGCTATGTGGGTTTCTTCACAGGTTCATCTGAGTTGGGCGGACCTCGTATCTTACTCATTCAGACCAATTAAACTGAGTCAAGAATCACTTGAGAAACCCAACACATTCAAAAGGTACCAAATGGAGTAATCTTTTCCTTGAGTTAGGTCTTGTGTAGGTACAGCATTGTCATGCTAGATGCCCTGCCCACCTGACAGGCAATCAAACTGGACATCATGTGATTAAAGGCAGTGGTCGGGAGCTAGATCCAGTGACTTGGAATTGATCCCAATATTGAATGGATTAAAAAAAGACAATGGTACATGTCTGGCTTTTCAATCCAACTTATATCTACTTTGTTTGGAAAGTGATCAAATAATTTTGTCAGGATTCAGTACTGACTTTATGTGGCCATTGGAGAACAAGAGCCGCCACAATCTGCTGCTGTGCGTTCATGCGTGTACTGCCCAGGGGCCTTAATTTCTAACAGGGGTCTGCATTTACTTCGCTGAGTTTGAAAAAAATGTGGAAAATTGTCTCATCATACCTCACCATCTGTAAATAAGATCCTCTACGTGAAGGTAGGAGAAATTTTAAATATTAAAACAAATCTATATATAACATGTAACATGTTTTCAGATGCCAACAGAGAATCACTTTCTTATCACACAATGGATGAGTTGACATCTCAAGGTTTAATTGCCCTCATTAAGGTCAAGTGAAATAAGGTCTTTGCAAGGGAAATAAGAATGTATTGTGGATGCCTCGTTAATACTATTGGGTCGGCCAAAAAGTTTGTTTAGTTTTTCCCATACATTCTTAATGGCCCCATTAAGAACTAAGTAGTGCTTAGTTGTCATTAACTTCATTCGAAACAATTGTTAGATTGTATTGTGCCAGCTGTCATATCAGCAAGTATTTAAAAAAACCATCAAAATTGGTGACTTTTTGTGTAGTCATTTTAATATCGAAGATGGAAGAAAATAAGCAATATTCTCAGCATATTATGCTTTACTATTTCAAGAAAGGTAAAAACACAACTAAAACGCACAAAAAAAGATTTGAACAGTGTATGGAGAAGGTGCTGTGACTGATCAAATGTGTCTAAAGTGGTTTATGAAGTCTCTTGGTACTAATGACATTTTGTCCAAATAATTCTTTGCTGTGGGGCTGTCCAATTACACACTGGAAGATGTTTAGCAGCAGCCCTGGCCTCTACCCACTGGAAACCAAGAGCGGGAGAGAGCCGCCATACTCAAAATATCCAAATCAATAAAGCTACTGGTGAAAATGAAAAATGCATCTTTTATTTTACAGAAAAAACTACACAGACTTTTTGGCCAACCCAATACTTCATAAAAATTACATTTTTCCACTTGGTCATTTCTAGTATGTTAGAAACATTACTGATTTTATAACCTAATCTTACACCTGACCACTAAATTCTGATACTAATTATAATCTCTGGTTCAGTTGATTTGCTTGGATTTTCTAGTGAGACAAATCACATAATATTCTCCCCTCCTTTCCAATGTCTGAGATCTCATTTCTCTTTTTGTCTTACCACATCAACCAGAAAATGACAGCGACAGCAACAGAGAACACCAGCCTGGCTGCTCGGCACACGCCTGGTGCTTTTCTAGCCATGGCGGTTATAAACTCATCTCAGCCGCTTCACAAGGATGACACAGGTATGATCATCTCCATTTTATAAATGAGGCACAAGAAGGGTACGCACCACATATAAAAAATAGGGTAATTCCTACAGGGTTGAGCCAGGACAACAGACCTCCTCTGTTCATCATCATTTTGGTATATAGTACATACTCTTGAGTTTTGAGTTGGAGAGAAAAATTCAAGCTGTTAGGCTACCACTATGGACTGAATGCCCCGCCCCCTATTCATATGTTGAAATCCTAAAGCCCAGTGTGATAGTTTTGAGTTGTGGGTAGGACCTTTGGGGGGTGCTTAGGTCATGAGGATGGGATCCTCAGGAACAAGGTTGCTGATCTTATAAGGGAGACCCCCCCGCGGGAGACCCCCCCCCCCCCGGCCGAGCTCTCTCTGTGAGGGAGGACGCTGTGTGAGACGCAGTGGGAAGTCCGCCTCTGCGATCTGGAAGACAGCCTTCACCAGAAGGAGACCGAAACTGTGAGAAAATAAATCTCTGTTGTTTATAAGCCACACAGTCTGTGGTATTTTTTCGCAGCAGCCCGAATGGCCTAAGTCAGCCACAGAGGAGTAGCGATGAAAGCGGGAACCCTCCCCTTGCTCTTGACTCTCACGAGATCCGTACAACCTTGTTGTTCTTCTCCACAAGGGAGGGAAGGGTGAATCTGAGTCTCTGCTGGGAATCACAGAGCTGACCCAACGTGTCTCCTCCCACCTCAACATCTTGGAACCCATGTCATTCAAGGTTTAGCGTTACGACTGGGCCGGTGCAGCTTTGCCCAGCTGGTCAAGCACGAAGACAGCGGTTTGGGGATGACTGGACACCAGCAGCACTGCACAGCAACATGCTCGACGGCTGCCACGTGGGCACTCATTAAAACCACACTGTCATAGAGAAGACAATTTCTTAATGGTTCCTGCAACAGGTAAAATGCATCACCTGATTTTCTTCCTGCCACCTTACAAAAAAGGTTACTCACTCGCTATTCAACAATGTGTGTAAGTGTGTGTGTTTATCCGGGGGGGTGAAGTGAAGTTATACCTGCCAGGAATTCTGTGGTCCAGCTTCAAAGTCTTTATTCTTTATGTGTCTACAGTTGCCTGCACTGTTAATCCAGACACCGGGTTTTTGTTCAAATAAAAGGACTGCTCTTTCCCCACCTGTTTACGCTTTGGAACCTAGAAGACAGGTCTGCATGGGGCTCCAATGGAATGTGGCAGCTCTTCCTGCTAGGTGAGTAGAACAGTATGTATATCTATTGTTGAGAAGAAGGTTAAAGGTAAAGGAAAGATGGAAAAACAGAAAGAACAATTACAGCCTCGGCTGACATGCTTTCGCATACCTGAGATTATACTCTTCTTCATGATTCACCCAGGCTGCCCGTGAGAGGCTCTGGAACAGCCCCAGGAAACAATAGAATGTATTATTTTTCATTTCTACCTTACTTATGCAATTTGCTAGTCACAAAGAACCAGCCCCACCTGCTGCCAAAGGGTTATATCTAAAACACAAATATAATATCATGGGAGTGAACTCCCTGTTACCCGGATACAAACCAAACCCAGAAGGTTCCCGAGAACCCAGGACCCGGCCACGGGGGCCAGTTTCAGGCTGAGGGCTCAGGCTTCGCAGCTGAACAGCTGCGGGTTTGCATCTCGACTTCAACACCTATTGATTGTAGGACCTTGGCTAAGACCCCAAAGCCTTGGTTTCCTGACCTAGAAAGGAACAGTTTCTAAGATTAAATGAGGTCATGGTTCAACGTGATATGCAGGCCCAGCCACCACACGGTTGATGCTCCCTAGTACTCACTCTATGGCGCTCAGGTGTCACCAGCCCTCCTCTCCAGCCGTCCCCACCCTCCACACCACTGCCCAGGATAGAGTAGGTATTCAATTATACAGTCGATGTCTGAATATATCCAGCAGCACTCCTTCAATGTATTCTCTCCTTCCTATTTGGACTTTCTATACAGTTACTTGAAGTTAAAAAAAAAAAGGTGAAAAAGTGTGGTTAAAATGTTGGGAGGGGGGACAATTAGCAAGAGAAGAGAATTGGTGATACTTCTATTGAGGGAGGGGGCTGTCCCAGATACAACAGGCTAAATTCTTATTTTCGACAGTGTTTTAAGAACTATATGCTATGCTGATGTATGGTGCAATCCGAAGCAGGTAGACCAGGTTTCACAATGTTGTTTTAATTCTTTTGAAATCTATTTATCCGAGGTATTTACAGATATCCCCATTTTTAACATAACAGAAGAAAAGACCCAGGGTAGTCCTGGAGAATAAAAGCTTTGCCGCTAAAGCAACTGCTCCTTTGCTGCCCCCTGAATTTTTCTGCCATGACACACATGGTTGCTGTCAGTCTCACGCAGTGTTGGCAGAAAGAAATGTCGATTCACAAACTATTTACCTTTCTTTTTCAGGCCAGGCAAAGGCTTGTTATGTTTTAGAAATCAACTCTGATACTGGTTTTCTAGGCAATGTGTCTCTGGCAGCCTTTGTCCAAAGAAGAATTTTCAATGACATAGCAGAATATGAAACTGATTCCCAATACTAATAAAGACAAGGCAGTAATAACAACAACAACAACAACAACAACAACAACGAGTATCTGGGTTTCTCTGTCTTGAACCAGTGACGTTGCAACCTGGATAACTCTTCATTACTGTAGGATGTTTGGGAGCATTCTCAGTTTCCATCAGGCAGGGTACAGTAGGCCCCCTCCCCAACTCACATGACAACCAAAAATGCCTCTACGTGTTGCCCAGTATCCCAGGGATGCAAAGGTGGGTACACACTCTCACTTGGTTGAGCAACTCGCTTGCTCAAACTTAGTTGAGAACTACTGATCTATTATTGTTAAAGAAAGAAGATGATCAGTTTTTTCTTAAATAAGGAAGTAACAGCAAAGAACTGTGACATTGTATAACAGATGTTTTGATCTCAACAAGTCAACCTATAATACATATATTCTCCTTTACAGGGAAATTTCTTTATTATAGTATTGAAATAGATAACCAGGCTATTTCATTCGATTAATCAAACTTTCCTAGATTTTTAAACAAAAATAATTCTTACTGGATGGAGGAAATAAGTAATTGCCAAATACAGGCAAAGCTATTAAGTCTTTATGGTATCTATCTTTTAGAGCTTGAGATTTTTGTACATTTTTTTCCCTATTATCTGATCCCTTAATTCAAACATACTTTTCTGTAGAACTCCTACCTCTGATGTGCCTGGCAAGCCCAGGAATTAAAAGGATAAAGCCATCCTTGCCAATCTACAATTCTAATACCTGAGGTGATGAGGAAACTTCTACTAAAAGGACCCTAGTATCCCAAAAGATCACAAAGGGGTTTTAAAAGAAATCCAAAAATTTTCTTACTCATTTCTTTTCAGACTGACTTTATTTTGTTGACAAAATATATTTTAAGAGAAAAGAGTTTTCTATCATAAATGAAAATGGTAGAAATAAATGAGCGCCATTTGGAAAAGTGTCAGTGAGCAAGTTGCCTATGCCCGGGAGGTTAAAAAAAGGTTTGTTTCCTTAAAAACCAGACCAAAAAAATCTCAGAACACCTTTCTCTCCGTGTTTCTTGTTTCTGGCATCTAGATACCAACTTCTTCTTCCTCAGTTCCAGACATTTCCCTTCACCTAGTTCCAGACTTTACTCTCTTTCATCAGGTTTATTTCAACAACTTTCTATCTGGTTTCTCTCACCTTCCTCTCATCCTTCATTCCAAACCAGTGGGGGAGCTGAGGGTGGAGGTGGGGAAGTGTGACAGCCTTATGTCATCTTTTTAAAAGGAAGGTTATGTGAGGGAACCCTCAAGGCCCAGAGATGACAGGTCCCATTAGTCATCATAGAATTCAAATTCCTTCACTTTTACTCCAAGCTAGGTTTTTAACATTATTTTCTAAATACTCCTTCCTCTTCTCTCTGACCAACAATTTAAATTATCTTCACTCCTGCCCACAATCCAAACCTTTGTTCAGGCTGGCACTTTGCCTAGAATGCCCTTTTCTCCCATGTCCACTGGCAGGCCCTCACCTCCCACTCGCAGGCCGAGCTGACGTCCCCTCACCAGCAGTCCCGGGGCACCTGCTTGTGCCTCCCATGACAGCACTCACGATGCTGCTCTTGCTGGCCGTGTAGGGGCTTAGGCTGCTCCCTGCCTACTCCATGAGAACAAGAAGCCCGGCTTCTTCCCCAGGCATTTTTATAAGCCCTTAAATGATTCAAGTATGAGCGAGATTCGATGAGAGACAGGGCTGCCCTCAAGGAGCCTTTAGTGGAGAGAAGAGCAAGAGCAAGGTGTACACACTCTCAGGCACAACGGGTTATGGATTCCAAAGTGGAAGAATGAGAAAGGACCTGATCTATACACATGGTGTGGAAAATTAGGAAACGCTTCTCAAGGAAGGTGGGATGTGAGGTAGGATTTCGTAACTGGGAGGTGACTCTGATATGCGAGCCCTCCAAGTACTAGAAACGGGGAGGATTGGGGGGGCAACTATCTGAGGAAAACCAAATAGCCCAGTGAGGGGGGGCGGCTGGCACCCAGCAGGGTGTCTACTGGACAGCAGTCCTCTCAGTCCAATGGACAGACCCCAGGCCTCGGCTGCCAGGCCTACGAAGGGGCCTGCGTTAGACAAGAGTCTGCATTCACATGGGAGGCGCCTCTAAAAAGTTGAGGCCAGTGGTCAAATAAAGGAGCCATAGTTGAGAAAAAACTAACCTGACAACAGCACAGATGACTGACTAGAAGAGGAAAGGAGGCACTTGGGTCTTTGGAGCAGGTGAGGCCCAGTGAGAAGAGCTGGAAAGGGGGAGCAGCCTTGATAGGGATTGCGGAGACAGCATCAACAAGGCTTGGTACACAATTACTGCAGGGTCGTGAGGTGAATGGAAGCCTAGAATTCCCACCCAAAGTGATCGGCTTCTTTACTAGAGGAAAACCAACATGGTAAAACAGTGTGAAGGGCTATAAGGGAAAGCATCGCTGGGTATTAAACTCATGAAATACAGAAGACATGAAGGGAGAAACAGAATATTTCAAATGTATATGTGCTCACTGCATTTCATTTACCTACAATGATTTTTAATGTCGAGAAAATGAAAGTTCCATCTTAATTTGCTTGTCTCATCCTCATACAGTGACCTGACTCACTACTGGGGACAAACCCCATGATGTTCTATTAACCACTTCGAACAAGCTGGAGGCCCTGGTGATGTATACCTAATCAAAAACGCCACACATGAAGCATCTGAATCTTCTCTTCTCTTGCCCTAAATGTCAGAAGGGTTTGCATGGTACACGTGATCGTTGTTTTTCTATGAATGAGTATACCCGACAACTAGATGGGTAAGTGGTTTAACAGAAGGCCAGCGCACAAGTTAACCGGAGAATGAGTCACAAAGGTAAGTGGTTCCAATTCTTAGAAACGGAGTGGAGTGACTTCAGGAAGTTTCACCAGTGTAGCAATTGGTTTTGAGAGGCATGATGAAGTCTGTTTTCAGCAAAGAAAAAAAGAAACTCCAAGTAATTCCTAAATGCTGAAAGGGAACCTTTTAAAAGGTCACACTACTTCTTAGAGGTACAAATTCAAAATGGAAATTGAATTATGAAGGAAGGTGAGCCCATCCCCACCCATGCTATAAACACCCCATTAACAGTGTGGTTTCAGGAAGCTTGTTCAAACTTTCCACCTGATGTTAATCACATTATCTCATACGTTTAATGATCCCTGAACCAGAGTCATCCCTTTCAAGGACCAACTTTCCATCCAGTGCTGACACACAGGTAGAAAGAACAGAAGACGGCAGCCCGGAGTTCTGAACCTCAAACACCGTCCCTGTTTGGTGCCAGAGTTTTTGTTTTGTTTTATTTTCTCAACTGCAGGTTTTCGGTTTGGAGGTGATTGTCATGCGCTCTGAGAGTAAATAGAAATGCGAAAAAGGCAATGAGGGATTCTCAGATTTTTTATTCAAGTTACTTTACTAATGTTTTTAGATTAAGAGAAACCACACAGTATGACATAGTATGGCACCAAATAACTTTTTACTGTATTTGCTCATGTTCCCTCTTTCCATATCTCCCATAAAGCTCTTAAGAAACTAATAAAAGAAAATGTCTTTCTCCCCAAATCTTGCACACGCACACGCACACGCACACACACACACACACCTCTTTCCTCCTTTATGTTTAAATCACTACCACCAATGGGGTCAGCCCCTGGAAGCTAGCCAGAGCTGTGAGTAATCAAGTCTCCCTGGGAAGCCACTAGCTGGATGGTTCCACCATGCTGTGAACATAGAATCATGGCCGTCGAGTTCACCTTTCATTGGCTGGTTTCCACACACACTTCATACCAGAACAACACAACCCAGTGAAAGGATGTTCTTTCTTTTAAAAAAAAGACTTTATTTATTTATTTTTGGAGAGGGGGGAGGGAGGGAGAAAGAATGGGAGAGAAACATCAATGTGTGGTTGCCTCTCGTGCACCCTCTACTGGGGACCTGGCTGCAACCCAGGCATGTGCCCTGACTGGGAATCAAACCTGCGACCCTTTGGTTTGCAGGTCGGCGCTCAATCCATTGAGCCACACCATACAGGGCCTGAAACAACTTTCTTTCACTCTTACAGAAATTACTTAAGACTATAATGCAAACGGGATTCAAGGATGGGGGCAGAGTGGTTTTGGTAAGAATACCACTGACAGTTCTACAATACACTGGTTAATATGCCAGTCCACTTTTTCCTTTTTATTACAAAAATTTTCTAACCTATTGAAAATTAGTGTAATGCAAACACCCATTACTCTTCACCTAGATTTAACAACAGCTTGTCCTATATTCATCAATTTCTATGGGTTTCTGCTAAGTTTTTTATAAATTTTAATCACATTTCCCCCCTAAATAATTCAGTATGTGCCTCCAAAAACAGAAGTATTCCCTTCATAACTATAATAGTAGCATCACATTAACAAAATCAAAATAATTCCCTAATATCATCTCACCATGAATATCACTCGAATTCAGATTTCCTTGGGTGATTATTCTTAAGTATTTAGAAGTGAGACTAGGAAACTATATCAAAGGTTAATAACAATGCTTGAGTCATTCTTTTATCAAAGGCAGTCACTTAAATTATTTTCTTTATCTCTGTTTTGAGTTAAAATATCAGGGTGATACCCAAGTGTGAAAGACATAGCCGCCGAACCTCTGACCACAAACACCATGTTGTATTAGCTACAAAAATAACATCATTAAGTAAAAAAGTTGAGTAGGAGAGAGTATTAAATGTCTCTCAAGGAAAAAAAATGGCAAAGACAACTTCCCAGACATGAAGCTATCAATACTGTCTTACTTTATTAGTTCTCCCTCTTTTATCTTTTGAATCATCCTTCCTAAACTAGAAAGATTCTTCTGACTCCGTTATTCTTAAAAAATGATTATTAAAAAGCCATTTGCTCCTATATCCTACCTCTTGGCTTCTCTTTAATATATTTTGACAAAACTATTCGGTTGGCCAAAAAGTCGTTTAGTTTTTTTGTTTCGAATGAAGTTAAAGACAACCAAGCACTACTAGAGCCATCGTAAGGGAAAAACTAAACACACTTTTTGGTCAACCCAAGAGCTGATGCTTGCTTACTGTCTCACTTTCTACTCATTTTTAACCCCCTTTTTAAATCTAGTTTCCTCCCTTTTATTCACTGAAGGGCCCTTTTGTAAACCACCCATTTCCTTGGTCACACTTAAAAGACCCTTCCTTTCCTGGGCCTCCCTGGGCCCTGGCTGCACCCAGCAGGTGCCCACGCTCTGCCCTCTCCCTCCCAGGCCAGGCTGCCCCGAAAGCTGTTCCTGTCTTTGCTTTCTTCCTGGTAATTTGCTCAGGGCTGGGAATGTCGCAGGGATTGGGAATGTCACTGGGAATGTCACAGGTGACTTATAAATGTGGAAAAGGTTATGATAAGTATATATTTACTTAATTTTCCCCCAGAGCTAGGTGTGAAAGGAGAGAAAAGTGAAAGCTTTAGTTAACTTTCTAATTCTAACAACAGATCTCTCTTCTCTAGGCTGGTTTGAACTCCTTTCATGTGGAAAGTGACTTCCAACACTTTCTGGGGAATAGAGGTGAGGGGAGCAGACCTGAAGCCACACATCCTGGGTTCCAATCACACCTGTCAGCTGTGTAATATTACAATATACTTAACATCTCTAAACCTCAGTTTGTACTTGTGCAAAGTGCAAATAATAATAGAATCTACCTCATGAGATTGTTGTGAAAGCTACATGCAGAAATAAAAGTAAAATGCTGAATCATCAAAGTGTCTAGAAAACAGTAAGCATTAAATAAATTTTAGTTATTGCTAATGTGACCTAAAGATTCAAATATGAAAAATGGTCATTTCTTAGATATCTAATATTTATTACTGGAAAAACTGGCTAGGATAATGTTCCTTAAATAGTATATTTGCCCTGGCTGGTGTGGCTCAGTGGATTGAACACCCACCTGCAGTCTGAAAGGTCACTGGTTCGATTCCTTGTTAGGGCACATGCCTGGGTTTCGGGCCAGGTCCCCAGTTGGGGGCATGTGAGAGGCAACTGATTAATGTTTCTCTCACACATCAATGTTTCCCTCTCTTCCTCCTTCCTTCCACCTCTCTCTGAAAATAAATAACAAATAAAATCTTTTAAAAAAAAAGAATACTAATTTGTTGGTTTGGACTACTTCAAAGAAAATCTGGTTCCTGTCCATTTATTACCTAAGCTTATCCCACGTAATAGAGACAGTGCACAAAGTGTTCAACACTAGCAGTTACTTTTGTGAACGGATGATTCATGCTAATTAAACTCACAACCCAGGAGAATAAAATTAGCTTGTTTCGACATTTCCTTTTGTTCAGTAATTACAATTCAAGGTTATGTTAGATACCACATTAGTATAATTTTGCCCGAGAGACAGACACTGCACATCTACATGTCTGTTTTTCTAAAAACAGGCACCGTAGCTATAACTGCAGGTACCTGCTGAGTAAGGGCCTTGCAGACTTCATAAGCAATTCTTCCCACCCTTGTGCGCCAGTGTCACTGATTTCGGTGTATGTTGTAGCGAGAAGGGAAGCACTGAGATCATTTTAGCTTGTTATAGATTCACCGGATTTGCAGGAAGATGAGAATTTAAAAATAGAATCCAAACGTGGCTGGAGTTTATCTCAGATGCTTATGTTCAAGTAGCAATCTGTTCATCTACGACGAGAACTCACACTCCATGGAACGACTTGAATTTCCATATACTCAGTCAGAGCTCCAGTACTTCTCAAACCGATGAAGCACGGGTACCCGGGCAACTCCCGTCTCATCCACTTGGTTTCTCAAAGCTGTGTCTCTACGGAGAGTTTTTTTAAGTTGGTTTTCATGAGAGAGGCGATCACGAGGGGGTAACATTTATTTCATACTCATCACGTGCCAGGTACCGTGTTGAGTCATTCACGCCACTCAGATCTCAGAGAATCCTCATGACATTTTAAAGGCAAATCTCTATTTTATAGATTGGAAACTTGGAGCTTAGAAGGGCATATAAAATTCCAGACGCAACGGCATATCCAGGTTTTTATGGAGCCCGAACTTTATATTAGTTTATGAAGGAGAAAAGAAAATCAAATTATGAATTCTAAATTACGTTTAAGGCCCTAGAAGGGGTAAGCATTAGAGGGGAATCCTCACCCACGAGCTTTAGCGGTAGCCGGCTTGGGCAGCTTGACTGACCACTCAGAGCTGCAGAGATGAAAGGAATGTGACGAATGGAAATATGAACTGTAAAATGACAACCATTCATCTTTAGAAACTCTTGCTATAATTAAGTTGCACTAGGTTTTAAAAAATTTGTTTAAACAGATTTTGCTGTTGTTTAGTAAATCAGGATAAATGGAGCGAGGTGCAGGGCGAGTTACCTGTCTGATCAAGTGCCCAACAGTAACTTAGATGGTCCGAGTCAGCGGAATGCAGAAAAATTCCGATTTGTGTACTGTACCGTTCTTAGGAAACAGTTTCCTTTTGGGGAAGTGCCAAGAAGTTAGAAAGTTTACCTAAATTTATCTGTGATGCCTTTTGAATAAAACTTGTGCGAAAGCAGCAATCGCTTTTCTAAACACTATGCCAATTTTTCTTGAGTCGTTTCTCCACTGTTAGCAAAATATGTGATGCTGACTGAACACATTCTCTCCCTGAGAATCAATTGCTTGTTATACTAAGAAAACTCTTTTTATCCAAAATGAAAAACTTCTTTTGCCAGAATGAGGGAAGTCTTTATTTTTTTTCCCAAAGCACATCTAATAATTTCAGAATCCAGAATAAGGCAATCTTACTACTACTGTATTTAGAGTGCAATTCTGATAAAAACTTCAAGTCATAGTTACCTTTTCTCAAAGTTTTATGACATTATTTATTTTCACATGAAAATTTCTATTAAAGAATATGGGAAAGCACTCTGAATTGGGATTCCCTAAAAATGCTGAATTTTACTACTTTGCAGAATATGTGTGGAGAGAGCTGTACATGGCTGCCAGGCTGGGCTCTGCATGGTTCCAAGGGACACAATTTACAGTGACCACAAAGTGAGGAGTGTGGCCTGGAACAGGACAAAGCAGTGGTCCCAAATGGAACAGTATACTGACTGAAAACAATGGTTGCTACCTATTTTAGAAAATAAGGACATGCTTGAAAAAAATGAAAGAGGTGTATGATGGAGATACACGAACCAGTGTGCACCCAAACAGCTAAATTTGGGACAATTTGAGCATCAAAATAAACAAGGTATTATAACCCAGTGAATGGGAAATCCATAATTCCATGCTGATAATAAATGAATTTATAAATGGAAAAGATGAAAATCTCTTCCTTATAGTAGGATGACAACTAACAAATGTAAAAAGGAATGATGGTGTTAAGTTAGAAACATGTTGTTTTCTCATCTTCATAGTAAATTGGATCAGGGAGAAAACACCAACAGTGGCTCTAGGGGTGAGGGGGGAGAGTTAGAGAAAGAACAGGATACATACTTACAGAATCTCAAAGTATCTCCTTTCAAATGTCCCAGTAATCATGAAGTCAATGGTAATAATACAGCAGAGAAATCAGATAACATCTTAACCAAGGGATCAAAATTAATGTCACCAAAAAGGGGCTAAGGGCCATCCCATGCTTCCAGATGTGATTGCCTGAGAAGGAGCCATCATGTACATAACAATCTAACCAAAAATGCATAACCTAAATAAACCTGTGAGAAGGAGACTGGGAAACCAAAACCGAAGGCTATTCTATTAAACAACTTGCCTATGTTCTTCAAAAATGTCATGAAATACAAAGGAGGCTAAGGAACTGTTCTAGTTAAAGGAGACTAAAGGGACATGACAGGGAAATGCAATTGGTCCTAGACTGATGCTGTCCTGGGGGGGGGAAATGCAATAAAGGTCATTATTGGGACATCTGACAAAACTGGAACATGGACTGTAGATTAAAGTATTAAATGTCCTGAATTTGCTAATAGCACGGCGGTTACATAAGAGGATATCCTTGTTCTCAGGTAATACACAGAGAAGTATCGGGGGATGTATGCTGCCTGCTCGCAAATGACTCAGAAAAAGTAAGTGTGACGTGTGAATGTGTATATGTAGACAGAGAGGGAGGATGGGAGGAAGGGAATAAGACAGACACAGAAAAATGATGTTAAACTAAATCGATGGTATAAAGGAATAAATTATACCATTGGAACTTAAAAATAAAATGTTAAAAAATAACGCATCAGCCAAAACAATTTTGAGGCGTATCAGCGTTCAGCTTGCTTTAATGAGCAGAAAAGTAATTCAACTTGTAATTAGTGCAAAACAGAGTTTAGGTTTGTTGCTGTCATTATCATCAGCATGAACATTTATGGAGCACTTATTAAGTGATAAGTACTTTAAAAGGTGTTTCACTTGCATTACCTCTTTAAGGCTTCAGAGCTACCCTAAGAGAAAGGCACTATAGTCAGCCCCACCTATAGATGAGGTAACTAAAGTTTAGAGAGGTTTAGTGATTTGCCCAAAGTAATACAGGCAGTAAACAGCAGGACCAGAAATCCAACTTGGTTAATTACAAAGCTGGTGGGACTTATTAATATGTTAAACTTATTTAATTTTTAATTATTTATTACTTTTCCTCAAAGAAAGAGAGATGAATCTCAGCCTAAATGAAATTCTGATACTTGGATAAGGATTTTTTCTAATCATAATTATAGCACTAAATAAATCAGAGACATGAATGATATTTTTGGTCTCTGTAGTTTACTTTATGCTCTCTTTCTCCCAAGAGCTGAACTTGGAAATACACAAAATTCTTTGATAAAATATACCCTAGTATGTCCTTTGAAATGATCTTATCAAAAGTCTCATAAACCATTTGGTCCTCACTCTGAAATGCGTGTATGTGTCCTAAAATGAGGGGTTGAAGCCTAAATCCCCAATGTGATGGCATTTGGAGGTGGAGCCTTTGGGTAATTAGGTCATAAGGGTGGAACCCTCATGAATGGGATTAGTGTCCTTGTAAGAAGAGACATAAGAGAGATGATCACTCCCTCTCCACCACATGAGGACATCATGAGAAAATGACCATTTGCAAACCAGGAAGCAGGCCCTCACCAGATACCAGATCTGTCGGTGTCTTGATCTTGGACTTCCCAGACTCCAGAACTGTGAGAAATAAATTTCTGAGGTTTATAGTCCATCTAGTCTATGGTATTTTGTCACAGTAGCCCGAACTAATACAGTTTTATGTCAAGTTTTTCTTCCTTTAAACATATTTTCTTTCCTTTCATGTAAAGTGGTGGATCTTAGTGTTCATGTTTCCTTTTAGTCTTGACGCCTCAATTTTACATAAAAAAATCGTATCGCTTGCAATACACTGCCTGATTTCCTAATTCAGTGTACTATCATCTTCATTGCAGATAAAGAATAAGCTGCTAAACATACCATATCTTTCTTCCCAGTGGAAGAAGCTGAATGATTATTAAAAAAAATAGTTCAAAAAAATACAACATTTGCAAATACTTGCAGGTGTTTGGGGGAATCTTACTTACCATCTGACACAGTGAATACCCATTCCAGGACAAAGGATCCCCACCATGGCTGCACAATTTAACCTCAGGAGGAACCCAGTGCAGACTCAAGGCCAATTAAACCAGGATTTCTGGAGATGAGCCTTGGGCATCAGTCATTTTAAGCTTGCTGATATCGAGCATCTATAGCCATAAAGTATAGTATCTTTTGTGTACAGAGCCAAAGGATTCACAAAATCGTTTTAGAATTGGTCTCACTAGTTGAGGAATGTAGAGTCCAACTGGTGTGTATGTAGGAAACAGTAACTGAATGAAGACTGAGGATGTGGGCCAAATGAATGTGATACACAGTGAGTACATCAGGAGACCACATGCGGACAGTAGGTGACTCCTGCATCCTCTGGACACAATGACGGGTTCTGACATGAGCAAAGCTGAGGAAGGCAACTTTGGCCAGGGAATAGTGTAAATGGAAAAGTATCCTGTAAGTCCAGAAAGCAGAGAGGTAACTATTAGCTAGAGTGGGAGATTCACTCTTCAGAGTAGAAAAGGTAAGTGTGAAGAAGCAGATCAGAACCAGCACCTGGAGGGCCATGAGCAACAAGTCAGGGAATCCGGTAGCAGTTTGGAGATTTGTGGAAATGATCGAATGAAAGCTCTGCTTTGGGAGGACTGATTTGACAAAGCTATTCATGTAGGTTTGGGAGAAAAACTAATATTCTATCTACTAGGAGAGAAAAACAACGGATTAGGTAAAATTGTATGGGGATGAAGTATAATCTTATACCTTCCTTTTTAGTTTTCCACAGAAGACAGGAACCAGATATTTGGGACTGCTAAAAATAGCATGGGTCTCACGTGCTGTGGAATCTAGCACCGGAGAGACCGGCAGCCTGGAGGGTCTGACTCACCCTCTTCCCCTAGGGCCTGGCTTTTGACCTTATAGCAATAATGCTTTCTACAACTACGAGTCCCCCCTTTTTCGATAGAAGCCTACTCCTTTGGCTGAGAAATGTAATTCTAGAGGCCAAAGTTACAGTAAGAGAAATGCTCTCTCTCTCTCTCTCTTTCACACACACACACGTGCATGAACGCATATAAATATACATAAATTTTTTTGGAATAAGAAGGATTGTTAAGAAGATGGATGAATCCTAGGTCATAATGGCAATTAAAGACTTTTAGGAATAAGAAAGGGGACCGAAACATTCATTCATTCGATAAATATTTATTGAACATGTATTAATGCCATTTGCTGCTGCTCTAGACATTGGGAAGAAATACAGCAAGGTTCCTTTTCCAAATAGAAAACTCTCTGGGTAATGTAAGGTTTCACTCAAAAACATAATAGCAGTCTAAGGCTACACAATTTATAGCTCACTGCCTCAAGTGACCTGCTACAGATCTTAAAAAACTGAATAGCCAATAAAAGGTCAAGATCCTTTATATAATCGAACGATAAGCACCAGAGAAAGTATAGGGTAATAAATTCTTTTTTTTAAAACTGCATTTATATATGTATATTCAAGCCATTAGATGTAAGCTAGCCTCCAAAACAGTATTAGCACACAGGTGTGCTCAGCAAGAACTGAATGGCATTGTTGGGCTGAATGGAGTCCAAAGCGAGGCGAGAAGGCCGCTATTATTCTGATTTCACAAAAGCAGTGAGGTCATCTCAGCTAGCTGTGTTCTCAAGGCCATGTCTGCCAAGAGGGGCACGTCCAGGTATCTGAACTTCCAATCCAATGCTTTTAAAAGCAGACAAATGCTCGTTTGTGAAATGGTATCTTGTGAAAACATGCCATCAAAGTCGTTCACAAAAGCAACGTTCAAGTTGTGCCCAGGGTTATTCAGAGATCTCGGAGCTCAGAGGTTCGCAAAACATACTGATGGTCATTCCGAGATGGCGGAGGCATTGTCTGTGTTCGTAAAATTTTCATTTTATAAATGTCTAATAAGAATCCATGTTTAACTACATGCATTAACTAGAAATCCCTACAACAAAATGAATCTCAGCTTTCAACGACTGAGCAAACAACCCAACAACAGTGTTCGAGTCTTCTTTTTCTGTGTCATTATACTCTCTAGTTTATAGACAATTCCTATTTTCTCACTGTGGAGAAAAAAATCAGCATATTAGAGTTCCCTTCCGTTCCCTCTTCTTGCCCCATGAGAGGAGTTTTACCTGCATAATGTACTGGAATCTCTATCTTTGGCCCAATGACATAGTGCCCCTCCTCCAGGCTATGGGCAGTGATGGTGGTCCACTGACGGCATGAATGAATCAGAAGGTAGTCATTTTCCCGCAGCCCTTCTATGCATTCTCCTAGAAAATATAATTTTATATAAGAAACTTGGGATTAGCATATGCTTACTTCATACTCTGAAATAAAATTTCATTAAAACTTCACTAGTGCAGAAGTGAACGGTTCATCCCAAAAGGAGATAAAGTTCACTTATGAATGCGCAATAAAAAAAGTATTCCATGCCCAGTTGACAATTCCATTCATGGTTCCACAGAAATGTTTCTTAATTATTTACAAAGAGATTTTCAAATACCACATTTACCTAAATAATTATATTTCAACAATTATAAAGCAAATATTAAGTGCTTATATTAGACAACACTTAGATGCTTTGCATATATTATTTCATGTAATACAGTAACATAATGAGGTAGGTATTATTCTTTCTTTACAAGTAGGAAAAAAAAATCAGTATTCAGAATGTTAAATAACATATCTAAGCCCACAGACTGGATAAGTATTGAACTGATTCCAAAGCTTATGCTCGTAAACACTACAATAAAACTACCAAAAAGAAATAATAAACTTATCTATCTGTTGAAATAGTACTTGGAAATGCCTATTTCTCCTTTTAAACTTTACATGTTTTGCCATTTCTCTCTGGATTCCTACTTAATTTCCCAATCAATTAAAAACAGTGAAGTTTACAGTATACAAATGAAATTATTTTTCATTTTTAATAATTTCGGATGTACTCTTTTCAGCATTTGAACTGATGACAAACTATTTCAAAAGAGAAATCCATTCCTTGAAACTTAAAGATGGTTTTCTAGATGCTGAAATGATTCATCCCATTAATCCTGGTTTAGTAATTTTAAGTGCTCAAAGGAAATACCTCAAAAAGGCTAATTTCTTTATACAGAAAACCAGCGATCTACCTTATTTTTGCGGTTTATTATTTTGCAGTAATTAAAAGAGTTATTGGTGACTTAACTGTTTGCTTTGAAATGGCATTTACAGATCCCTCAGATTCTTAAAAGTTTCAGTACTTTTTCAACTAAAAAAAAAAAAGCAGAGAAGGCTGTAATGATCAACTTGGTTATCACAACCCTAAACCATCAATTTTTTTCCCAAACCAATAAGGCCATGATTTTCAATAGTCTTAATGCAAGAATATGATACCTTTGTTGCAGGAAATACTAAGTGTTAAAAGCTTTATTTGGCAGGGAGAGGCACAGAAACAGGCTTCAAAGTGGAGGCACCTCAGCAGGAGGGGCAGGGTCCTGTTGGGGAGGGATCTCTTTCCAAACCAGGCTCCCCTGCCCCTCACGCTTTGGGAGAGCCAGGTTCCTAAAGATACCATCTGGGGAGGTCGGTGGTATTCACCAGCCCTTTGCATCTCTCAGGGAAGGAAAGATCTAGAAGTACTGCCCATAGTGTTGCCCTCTCAGAGCTTGCCACCAAAGATAGAGCGTGGAAGGGCACAAACTCATCACTTGAGAATTATAAGCAAAGGCTTCAGAGTCCAGCAGATCTGGTCTAGCCACAGCTCTGTCCCCTGGCATTGTGTGGTCCTGGGCGGGCACCTTCTCTTCACCCAGGAGATGTGGCAACAACAGTCCCTCCTTCACAGAGTGGTTGTAAAAATAATGGGTGAGAGTAATGGACACCGTGAAGCACCAGCTCTGTCATATTATGTTAGGAGTGATCAGGAAACATCAGTTATTAATTTTATTTATGATAAGATTTTTCTCCCTAAAATTTACACTGTAATTTAGGTCATATTATCCTTTTACAGGTGAGGAAATGATCTTCAGGGCAGCCAAGAAGCGTGCCTAGAGCTATACCACTAGTAAATGGCAGAAACTGACTTCAGCATCTCTCTTCCTGTCTCTACATCTCTCTCCTACTCTTCCAACACCACACTGTTGCCTTGAAAGCCATAGAGAACAGCCCTGGAAGGTGGGGCTCAGTTGGTTGGGTGTCGTCCTGCAAACCGAAAGGTCACTGGTTTGATTCCTGGTCAGGGTACATGCCTGGGTCGCGGGCTAGGTCCTCAGTAGTGAGTGCGTGAGAGGCAACCACACATTCATGTTTCTCTAGCTCTCTTTCTCCCTCCCTTCCCCTCTGTCCAGAGTTAATAAAAGAAAAAAGTTTTTTTTTTTTTAAAGAAAGCAATCGAAAATAATTCAAGAAACAGGGAGAAACTGCCCTTTGGCTTCAAGTCCCACTAGCTCACTGACATGCGCTGTTCCCAATGCTTGGGACACATATCAGGAAACAAAACTAAAGGTCCCTGTCCTAGGACACATACAATCCAACAGGAAGGAGACAGATGGTACCATTACCAAGAGCGATTAAATACGAATTAATCACAAAGTGAAAGGGGTTTTGGGTAAAGGGTAAGAGGATCAGAAGAGAGTAGTTCAGAAGTTTGTCATTTTATCCAGCAAACATTTGTTTACTTATTTTGTCTTTAAAAAATGGCTTTGAGGTATAGTAATAGACAAATGTAGATGTTTAATGTGTACAATTTGATGATCAACCGACACTTACTGAGTGTCTCTTATACACAAATCCATGGGGGAGCGGGCAAAAACATGACAACTTGATCCCTGCATTTAAGTCAACATGCTTGTTGGTGAGATGCGTTCATATGTAATTTCACAGACGGTAGGACACGATGAGCACTATGCCAGAAGAAGAAGAAATCTAGATGGAGGTGGGGACTTTAGCAGAGAAGATCAAGAAAACATTAACAGGAATATAAAGCATTAAGGGCTTGTCCTTCTTGGATGGATAAGATGGTCTTAGATGAGAGGGAGGCAATGGGGAACCAATGAAAAGTTTGGGGTAAGAGAATGGGCAAACACCACTTTAAGAAAATTAATCTGGTGGTACTATAAAAGACGAACGGGAGAAAGGAGAAACCAGCACCATGGGGCGCATGCAGGAAACTCAGAGAAAACACAGTGCCGTTCAGGGAAAAAAAAATGTCGTTTTCTGCAACTAAATTGTTTTATCATAAAAACTGTTTTAATTTTATTCCACAGTGGGCTCTAAAGAGGCAGCGAAGAAACAATTGCAGTCAAGTTAATCAAAATGAAAATTTAATGTTAAGTCCTACTGCTAGCTGATGTAGTAAACTCTATCAAGAGGATTCAGAATGATTTTCGAAGCCATAAAGTAGTAAGAAACCAAGGCTCATTTTTGAGCTTATGTCTTTTTTACTTTTTTAAACAGCTGAACCATGTGCCTGCTTTAGGCAAAACAAGTTTCACAAAAATTGTCTAGAAATAAAATTTAATAAAATCACTTAAAATATCCTAGGGTAGGCCACTAATAGAGAAATTACATTAAATGAACTCATAAAGTAAACAATTCTTTTGTGACATAATTATCCTGTTGCTTAACTGCTATGTATAACATACTAAACTTATATACTTAGTCATGTAATAATAACAGGAAGTCTGAAAGAATTATGTGTTAAATTCCAAAATATGGTAACGGCATCCTGAAATTTCCCCACATCAAGCAGGATTCTGGGATATACTTTAACTTGCCTAGTATGAGTTTGACCTCTTCAACCTCTGACATACCTGTTAAAATTTTTTTTTTAATGCTACTCGAACTAAAATCTATGAATCCTTGACAGTAAGTCTGCTTAAAGAAAGAAGACTCAATCTCAAATTGTTAAGTAAGTGTTTATCACCTGGACACGCACAGGTTCTGCTTGTCTTGCTGCGGGGCCTGATTACTCTCCCGATTCACTTTTCTGTCTCTCCCTGTTCCTTTTTCTCAGTTTTTTCCCCTCGACATTAGTTGTGACTGCAGGAATTAATTAAAGTTCCGCCCTTAGCTGGTCCACCTTTTCTCTCTCTTTTATAATCTTACGTTCCTCCCAAGGATTCGATTAGTTATGGACAGTACTCAGAGGCCCCATGGCCTTGTTCCGAAGGGTCTATGACCTTATATCCCTGCATCACACATTAGAGCCCAAAGCATATGTTCTCTGTTCCACACGCACGTTTCACTCTCACACACTTGTGCCCTCTCCTCACTTTCTTGGATTTGCCTAAGCCTTTATCTCCTCATCCCTATCTATCCAGTCTTGAAAGACCTACTCAATCTTGAAAGAACAACTCAAATGTCATCTTCATGAATGTCTTCTTGATAAGAATCCTTAACATTTTAAATTTAAAGTGCATTGATTTTGTAACTTTGTTTAATCCTATGATAAATTCATAAATTTTTTTTACAGCTATGGTGAGTATGAGGAACTTAAGACTTTTTAATGTTTATATATCTTTAAATTACATTATAATAAAAACTTAACACTGGGAAAATTACAAGCAATTTTTTTCCCTTTAAAAAAACCTTACTTATCTATATATTCATCAAGTTGAGAAACATGGTTATTGAGGTTATGGAACCAAGACATTCAAGACCATAAATGCTGCTGGATGAGACCCTCTCTAAACTATCTCTTCTTACCAAGCACAGCAATGTAAGGAAACCGCCAGAGTCACTGCCTCCTGGTTTTGCTTTAATATTCGAATATAATAATGTATCTTTATTTAGAATATTTCCCCTGGACATTGAATCATATACTTTTTATGCTAAACGATTTTAGCTTGGTCTCAGCTAAAATCAAATTCATTACAGAGAGTGAATGAATGAGTTAGTGCCCAGCTGCAGTGCCTTACATACGAACGACTTAGAAGGCGTCTGAATCAGTCCATGTGTTGTGATTTTTGGCAGCTAATAAATTTAAATGTTTTTGATTTTCCACATTTGTGTATCCTTGGGATTGTGTGTTCTTGGGATTGTATTTCACACCAGAGTAACAAGGTCAGTCAATTTGGGGTTGCATCTCCAGAGGTGAGCGCTTTTAATCTTTTCAACCCCTAGAATACCCAAATTTCCATTTTGCATACCAAATATATAATTTTATTATGCCGATTAATTTTTTTAAAGTATGCTTTTATCCCCAATTTGTTTGGTTTCTTCTCAGCACATCGGTAGGATCCTGTCTATGATGGATACTCACATACTTGTTGACTCATTAATAAAAAACCTCATTGAAATAATTTGGGGTTAATACATGTATAATGAGAATCAGATTTACTGAGCATGATAGTGTTTTTTTCTGTTATGGACATAAACTGTTCCTTGTGTCATAACTAAATCTATCAACAATGAGTACATTAATAGTTTCTGTGATGTGTTCTACTTACTACAAACACAATTTAACAGTTGTGCACTGTTTTATTTTACGAGTGTTGAAAGGAAAGCTGGTCAAATGATAACATTTTACTTGTACTTCCTCACTGTTAATAATTAGGGCTGCTTAATTTTAATTATGTGTTTACTTGACCTTACAACCCTTTCCATGTAGACAGAACTCCTAGTGAGTTTAATACTCAAACCACTTCATTTCTCTTACAACTTAAATATTGTTAAAAATACCTTCAATGACAGGGGCTGACTACCAGATAGGATTCCTTTTCTTTCCGACCCCTCTTTACAGTTCAGTGGTGCCATACCACCAAGTTCTAACCAAGGGTGTATGAGCAGAAATGTCATTTCCTACTTCCTATCCTGGTCTTGCCTATGAAAACTGCCCACAAGCCATCTTCTGTGCTCTCTCCTCAGCCAAAGGCTGAATATTGATTCCCAGGAAGACCGTGGAACAAGCTGAAGATAGCACAGCTGCCAGCAGTCTGGGTTCCCTAACTAATACAGAGTGGAACAAACCGCCCGCCTGTGCTCTGACCATGCACCAAGCTGTGATGTGAGGAATACACCTTGTGACATTATGCCAATGATGTGCTGTAGTTTTCCTTTTTGGTTTCAGTAGTTAGACTACCTTAACAGATACATCTCTTGGCATAACCTTCAACACCAGTGAAGTCTCCTGATTATAATAATCACAAAGTTTTGCTAGAGAGGCTATTCTTTCTAAGTACTCTTCATAAATACAAACTTACCTTGTATTTGTGAAGGTAGATAGAACTAAAAATTCTTCTCGTTCTTTTAGTTACATTTCATCCCCAAAACTGACAAGGATAATTAAATGTTATTTAATTATCGCCCTCAAACATTTTCACATTTTCAATGTATGAGGTTCTAATTATTTTTTAATGGTTTTTAAAATTTCTTTTTATTGTTGTTCAAGCATAGTTTTGTCCATTTTCCCCCCACCCTTGACCCCATCCCCCTTGACTTTGTCCATGAGTCCCCCATATATGTTCCTTGACCTCCCTTCCTGTTTCCCCTGTCTTCCCCTTCCCTCCTCCTCTGGTCACTGTCAGTTTGTTCTTCACTTCAATGTCTCTAGTTACATTTAACTTGCTTGTTTGTTCTGTTGATTAGTCTCCACTTATAGGTAAAGTCATATGGTTTTTGTCTTTCACTGCCTGGCTTATTTCACTTAGCGTAATGCTCTCCAGATCCATTCATGCTGTTGCGAATGGCAGGAGCTCCTTCTTTCTTTCTGCTGTGTGGTATTCCATGTGTAAATGTGAGGTCCTAATTGTTTTAACATCTCCCAAACAAACAAGAAGTATTTACTGGGAGAATAGAACATGGCACTACAATAATATTTCTTTGTCTCAAAGAACTACAATCCACATGACATGTGAGTAAAGAAAGGTTATGTAAGGAAAAGGAGGTATAGGAGGTGAAGAAATGATGTCATAGTAAATGGAACAATCATGAAATCATGAAATTAAAATGTTGTCTGCAATGAAAAAGCAATAAGATGTTCCAAAAAGGAAGTATTAGCAGGGGAGGAAAACTCTGAAAGAAACAATTAATTAGCAACAAATTAGAATAGGGAGAAATTACAAAGTGTTCAGGAAGAATATGGTTACAGGAAATCATTAAAGCACAGGTAATAATTTTGAATTCAGTGAAAACAAAAAGAAAATTTCTTCAATGGGAAAAAAAGCTCTAGGAATAAGGAAAGAAATTGCTTTTAGCCTAATGGTTGAGGTATTATAGGAAAGTGTAGGACTGAAGAGGAAGGATCAGAAATGAGTATCAATCAAATAAAGGTATCTGAAGACACAATAAGAGCTTCTCAGCAAGAATAAAAGGGGTGGAAAAAGATAAAGCTCTGGCACAGATGCCATAAATGCAAAGGAAAGTGAGTATCCAAAATCTGGGAGACACAATGAATAATTTTGGAGTGTCCTAAAACTTGCCTGCATTCCCCTATTTCAAACGTTGACCAATAAAATCCACCAGCGATGCACACACACCTGCATTTCCCCTTTCATCTACTTCAACAGGATAGTCCACTTCTAGGAGCTGTCGTTTTGTGAACACTAAGACATATCTTACTGGACAGAGAAAGGGCCGGGGGAAGGCCAGAGGGAACTGCAGGCAACAACAGCACTGCTTGAGCCTAGCGGCTGTCCAGCTCTAACAATGAGAACATACCTGCTGTCTCAAGTCCTAGCCTTCCTTCAAGAGCTGATCATCCCTGTGTGTGAGGGGAGGGGCCTGTGGCCTGAAGGAAAACACTGGTTCTAACTCCAGTCTGCAGGTTCATCATAATCACTGGGGGCTTGTAGAAGCTCCCATGGGGCAAGTGCGGGTAGGTCCCGCGCCAGGCCAGTGCAATCAGAATCTCTGGGAGTGGGACCCAGGTAACCTCAAGATCTGAAATTTCCTCTGGTGTCCTAACGTGTAGCCAGGGTTCAGAGTACAACTGAGGCAGTTCAGAGTATGAGCCCTGGAGAGGCTTCACTCCACCAGGTGACAGTTCTTGCATCTGACCCGAGGAGGGAATGAGATAAAACTTAAGCAAGTATTGAAACATCCAAATGTGACTCTGACCTGTAATTACATACAAGTAAAGAGTTCTATGAAATGTGTGAACGAATATTTTTAATGATTTTTGAGTAACATTCTGGTCTTTATGAAGTAAATTTGTAATACGGCCTCTACAATCACAAACTAGTTAGGAAGCTTGATGAATGCTGTTTTCTGTAGGCCCTGTGGGACTATTTTAAAGTAAACAAAAAAAAAATTAGATACAAGACATTGTTTAGATTTTACAACCAGGAGCCAGGCTTAGACAGTACTTCCTTAGATGGACACCTTTAATAAAATTGTTTTTTAAAAAAATCAAAACCAAAAATTCTTTTCTGTTTTGAAACCAATTTATATATTTTGATTGATAATACAGGCACTGCAATTCCTTTTTTATTCCAATACATCAGTGTTTTTGCCAACTCCCCCATTGGTTTGTACACAAAAGACATTCAATAAATGTTTGTTGGCCATCAAATTGGACACATTAAACATCTACATTTGTCTATTATTGTATCGCAAGGCTCTGTTTTAAAGGCTAAATAAGTAAACAAATGTTTGCTGGATAAAAATGATAAACTCGTAAACTGCTCTCTTTTCTTCTGATCCTCTTACCCTTTACCCAAAACCCCTTTCACTTTGTGACTAATTCGTATTTAATCGCTCTAGGTAATGGTACCATCTGTCTCCTTCCTGTTGGAGTGTATGTGTCCTAGGACAGGGACCTTTAATTTTTGTTTCCTGATATGTGTCCCAAGCATTGGGAACAGTGCTTGTCAGTGAACTAGTGGGACTTGAAGCCAAAGGGCAGTTTCTCCCTGTTTCTTGAATTATTGTCGATGGTTTAAAAAATTGTTTTTCTTCTACTTTGTTCTAGAGAGAAGAGGGAGGGAGGAAGTGAGAGAAACATCGATGCGAGAGAAAAACATAGTAAGTGTGGCTTTGGCTCTAAGTTATTTATGAAACCAAGTTAGGTGTGTGGTTCTAAATGGGGTAATAATATCAACTTTCCTCATTGCAAAAAAAATCAGGAGGAATACAGATGAAATGACTTTCCTAGGATTTATCATTAACAGAAGAATTTGGTGTCAGCATTAAGTATCTCAGTGATGTCACACGGTGAGTGCCAGAGAAAGGAAAGGCCTCTCCACAGCCCGTGGACGGTGCATTCATTTGACCATTCCTAGGGACGAAGACTCAGTAGCTAACTCTCAGTTCCTCCACTAGTATCTCACTTTGGCCATAAACCTGCAGTACAGAAATTCTAATATAACTTATTCCCTGTTTTCTGAAAATGGGTAAGAATTTAAAGGAAGTAATTTAATTCTTTGGAGCAAAATCTATAATAATATGCCAATCTAATCAGAAAGGATATTTATTTTTGGAAAATATTCTGATTAAATTAAGCCAAATATCAGCTGCCATAGCACAATGACTAATCTAAAAGTTACTGCCAATTCCTTTATTGACTAAAAGCATTAAAAGTTTAGAACACTAAGAAAGTATTTAAATCCCTACAGCACCTATCTTTACTTTGAGTGCATAAAAAACAAGGAACCCTTTGTTCCCTCTACTAGATTGTCAATTCTTTAGGCCCAGCATCATCTCTTTTTCTGCTCTGTCTGCATTCCACCAGATGCTGAGCACAGGGGAGGTGTGTAATAAATGCTTTCTGAATGAACAATCTGGGGTGGAAATTGGTGAGTATTCACCAATATGTTTTAAGTATAAGTTAGACACTTAGATCTTATTCAACCTTTAAGGTACTCAAGGAAAGCACAGTATTTAGAAAAGGTTATTTTTTCAAGTATTTTCTACTGATTCCTTCCTACCGTCAACCCCTCAACAAATATCCACAAATCTACACTAAGCTCCCTTTTTTAGATGCATACTCTATTCAAGGGCCCCAAAACTATAATGTTGGGTACTAGGCAAGTGAAAGAACTGTGATTTTATGTTTTATGGTTTACTGTGAAATCTCAACAAGATTAGAAAGAAGCAAAAATTAATTTAGACAAAGCTCTTGTGGTAATGAAGCCAAAGAACTGCACGGTGAAATCTAAGCAAAAAGAAATATATGAAATAAAAGAGAAAGATGTTTCAAAAAGAGAGAAAGATTAGGGATATATTATTACCCCTTTTCAAATGAACCCTTGGACAATGGGACTCTATTTCCACAGTAAATGTGCCAATAATAGATTCTTGCTGTATGAAACAGAAGTATGCCTACTTAAGTCAAATCTGAAATTTTATGCTCTGAAATACAGAACTGCACCTAATATTTAAAAGACATGAATTCTATGCCAAGTAATTTTTTAAAAAACAGGTGAGTAACTGCAGTATCAATGTTTCTACAAAACATTCAAAATATAGCAAATCTGCTGGCATAGTGCCTGGCACATACCACGGAATCACATTACTGGCAGGTGAAAGAAGGGGCAGAGATTTACATAAGAAAAATACGCTTTGGCAATCCAGGAAAAGACAGCGTATACACATTCCTCTCTCAATAAGTCTGATATATCTGGGGTGTCCTCCAGTGTTGGACAGTGAATGTAAGATGACACATTTGGTTAATGTGATGTAAGTATTTATCAGTGTGTGAGATGTTCACACCATAAAGGCATGCAGAGACCAAGAGCAACTGAGAACGCTCAGAAGCAGGCAGACATCACCTCAGGCTCCTCCAGACACTAAGCCATTAGAAGGCAGAGGCCAGACCCCTAGTATATACCCCAGGACCTCCCCCTCCCTGCCCCCAGCTCTCTGCTTCTACTAATTCAAATGAGTATATGATGACTCCACTTGTTAGGTAGGAGGCAGAGCGGGATCACAGAAATAGCCTAGGATTTGGAGCCCAATTTAGGTTTGAATTGTGGTTCTAGTATTTATTCACAATATAACCATGGGCAAAATTACTTAACTTCCTTGAGCCTCAGTGTTTTCACATTTAAAATGATAGTAATACTAACAGAGCAAAATGCTTGACCCCTCTGACTCCACCTTGTTCAAGCCTGCTGTGTTCCCATGGCCTTCAGGCTAATGGCTTCTGCTTGTTTTGCATACAGACACGCTAATCGTTAGAGGACTTCTGCTTGCTGCTCGAACCTCACGAAAAACAGCCCCTTACCAGAACATGCCTCTCCCCAGGCGATAAGGGACGTAGTGTTTATCAAAGATCTGCAAGATACTCAGGACCAGACTCACATCAGCTAGGCTCAACAGACTAAGCACAACCTTCCTCTGATGTCTGCTGGTGCCCCGATGTCTGTGGTGATCAAACGATAACCCTTCCCTTACTCCAAACTCTGATCGTTTGAGTTCTGGCTTTTGAAGCATTGGGCACGCTAACTTTGGACTGGTAATGAGTTGGGATAATTGAATGAGAATAAGTATAAAGGACTCAAGATGGTACCATGTACGTAGAAAGCTGATGAAAAATAAGGGTTTAGTTTTATTTTTTTTCCTCCACTGGTTCCCTTTCCTTTATTAGCCTAGCTCAGGTACACAATACAGTTTCTTTGTCCAAAGAGAAAATGCTCTAATAATGTGTAGTGATTTGCATTTTATGCTTCATTTCAACCAATAAAACAAAGGGGTGATTTTCACCAGGTGTAAATGTCACATTAAATCTAATTTTATTTCAGGAGAAAACAATGAAGGACAGGTCAAACTTATGGGATTTTTCACTGTCATTTTTAGTTTTAAATTTGATCTAGATTCATTCTTTTGAACTTTTATTATGTGGCAAATAAATCAACCAAAATGCTAAAAAATGATTCACAGTTATAGAAATTATACCAAAAGATATATTCTTAAGAAAAATATTTGAATTATATGTTGACAGCTTTTAGAATTTTCTTATGTTAAGTATCCAAAAGTTCTGCAAAGCCTTAATGCAAAACTAAACCAGATTCTGAAAGAAACAAAGACTCACACATATGCCAATGCTGAAATCTAATGATGTTTCCAGTATCAACACACAAAACTATTGTTTGAATATTCTCTGTACACATAAGAGGGTTAATAAGAAAAAATGCAGATACCAAAGGACACCTGAGGTTTAATTTTTTCCAGGTGGGTTGCCCTGAAGGCAGAAGATAAACAGCACTTTACCTCTCTGACTTCAAAATACATACAATAAAGAAGTCCAACATGAAAGAATACCATATTAAGATATGGGAAACAAAGTCAAAATCTTCAAAAAATATCAGATCACCAAATTTTATAGACGTTTCTATAAAGATACAGTAGAATTAAAAAGAAGTACATAGTGTCTCTGATAAATAGGGTGTAACTTCTTAAACAGAAATGGAAAATAAAAAACCATTCTTTCTTTATAAAAATGTAAAAAAAAATAAACACCCAAAAACCCCAAAGACAAATAATTAGGAGTTCATAGATACTGATTAAAAGTCATTATCAATTACATAAGTACTGTGGTTAGTTACATCCCCTACCCAATTATGTTCCTTATCAATAAATGTAGGCAAAATATAACAAGAAACAAAATCACTTTAACATTCAATCCTCTGTAAACAGCGCCATCTTCTAGATGCACAATCTGAGACATGGAACGTTTAACTGGCCTGGGGAGAGGCAACATGTAGTTTTGAGTGTTTGCAAGTATATCATGTGCACAAATACTTTTTAAAATAAAAAAATCTATTTGAATGGACCAAAATTACATTGGCAATTATGGACAAAAGGTCACTCTTTGCTGAGTTAAGATAACATTTTAAAGGTTTCACAGACATTGACAAATAGGGGATTGCACAGCCTAGCTCAGTAAATGAGGGGGCTCCCCCACCAAAATGTCAGTGAATTGCTATGTGAACGTAACCAAACGACTCAGAGTGTTCTGTTTTCTCAGACAGAAATTTAGTTGGAATACAGTTAATCATACATAAATACATTTTTTTTTCAGATGAGGGTAAACCTAAAAGAAATTCACCTGAACAATGTGAATACAGTAAAAATAAATATAGAAAACTTTCGAACCCATCCTATTCTCCCTTCCAACTCAAATAAATAAATAAATAAATATACAAATTATCCAGTAGACCAGTGTCCAGAATGTCATTCCAGTAACTCCATAAAAAGGGAGAATATTTTCTTCCATTTCACTTTTTTTTTTCTAGATACAAGAGAAATACCAGACAGAAGGTCTAAAAAAACCCACGGAGGCTAAAACAGAACAACAGGCATATATAACAGAACTAACAACCTGTGTTGTTTTTCCCCAAGTGAGACAATCAAAATGAGATACTTTCTCCTTGGCGTGCTTATAGATTTCGCAGGTGGGACTGTGGGATCAACTGCTCCTTGTTGTTGTGTATATAAACACCTGCCAGCCCACCCCACACGTTCTTCTGTTCTAGGCCCCGCCCTACCTCTACCATGGGATAACTACACACTGCTCCTTTCGCTTGTTTTCTGCATGTGAAATGGGAACAACAGATCCACTGCAATGGATAATGGGATAAACATATTCTGCAGAATGATACATCACCAAGGAGTATATCGGCAAACAGTAAAGAACAGAAACCTACATTCACAAATGACTTTAAGCATGATAACACTTTAACAATATAAAAATGGAGAGATTGAGGCCTTCCCTACCTTCCCCAAGAGGCTGAAACCTACATCAAGCCTCACAATAAGGTAGAACCAAATAATTTGGCTCAGGGTTTTAAAAGAGAAGAGGGGAAAAGAACTTGGAGTCTCCTCAATTCAATACAATCATGGTTATTCAGGCAACAGATGGAAAACTTTCAGTAAGCCTGAGAGATGCTAACACTGCAACTCTGAAGGCCAGTAACTCGTATTAGTAGAGAGACAGGGAGTGAGAGACAGTGTATGAGTTTTCTGTTGCTGCATAACAAATTACCACAAATTTAGCAACTTAAATGTAGTTCAGAAATTTCACATGGCATGGCTGCATTCTCTGCTTAGGCTGAAATCAAACTGTGGGCTGGCTGAGCTCTCATGCGGAGCTCAGGGTCCTTTTCTAAACTCATTCCCAGAATTCCGCTGTGGTTGTAAAACTGAAGTCCTTGTTTTCTTGCTGTCTGTTGACTAGAGTCTGGACTCCCAAAGGCCACTGCCAGGGCCTTGCCCTGGGGTCCTCAGCCTATCTCGTTAAGCTCTTTCCTGTTGAGTCCCTCTCGTGTTTTGAATATCTCTGACCTGCTTTTCTGTCAACTGGTTGGAGAAAACTCGATTTTAAAGGGCTTGCCTGATTAAGTTGAGCTCACCAAGATAATCTCCGTACCTTAAAGTCAACTGATTAGGGACCTTAATTACATCTGCAAAATCCCCTTTGCCATATAATGTAATAATCTGGTATAACACTAACACCAGGGGTTGGAGCTCAAAGGGGCCGTCCTGGGATTCTGCTCCACCAGAAAGTAACACCAGAAGGAAGCCAGTTACTCTTGGACAGAGTAGATACAGAATTTGAGTCAAATATTATAGGTAAACTCTGTGCTTACAGAGTAACTTTTAAAGCAAGGTGAAATGTAAAAGCAATTGAAACCAGTTAATACTTGAGATATCAAGACACAATAACAGTTGCTACCTTGCCCGAGAGGAGTGGAAGAGCCAAGGAAGAGAGCAACTCTGCTTTATTTTTAACATCTCGAGTAGACCAAAAGAACACAGACTCTGGAGACAAATAAAGTCTTATAATCAGATAAATTCGAGAAATGAATGCAGGCAAAACTTACTAGTCTGTACTTAAGAATAAAGTTCTAAATAATTTCTAACAAATTCACTTGACTTTCTAAAGTTAACTGGGTATAATTATCACAGCTTAAAATAGTTTCAAAATTATTACCCTCTATATGTGATACTTAGATCTCAAGACTTCTTTGCTATGCTCCTTTGTATTTTTCAGCCCTAGACTTCACAGGGGTGGGGGCAGGAAAGAAGAGCGAGTCCTTTTTCTGAATAGAAAAGAGTTAGTCACTGACGGGGACTGGGCACTAGCGCTTAAACTCCATGCACCTCTACCTCCGGGTTGCATCCGGGGCACTGCTCCCGCTGAGACCCCTTCTGCTCCTGGGATTCCACGTTCCTGACCCTAAACTGCCATCCTGGCTGGGATGAATGAAACCCACCCGTTTGCTCATCCATTCAAAGAGCCACCAGGAAACCACACACCCTCTGAGCAGTTTGTAAAGAACATTTCTATTTGCGTTGTAAAGGATGGAATCCAAAGCTGGATGAAGAGAGCTACACAGTGCTTACACACATGGGTTTCATGAACATGAACAGTATGTGCTGTGGAGCTGTGTTCATTGCAGAGAATCCAGGGAGCCTGGGATTCCTCAGACTATTTCCACTTACACTGATGCTGAAGTTTTCTCCCTAGGATCTGTGCTGTATGTACCTCTGTAGAGAAATATTTATTAATATTTCTGGGAAGATACAGGATGGGCATAAAAAAGTGCTCTACCCAGTGTCCTTCAGATAGAGGGCAATTGCGGAAGGATAACTATATTCAGTTTCATCAATTCATTAGTTTGTCCTGACAGTAGTTGTACTTAAGAGTTACACGGAACTGTCAAGCACAAGCCCATCCCGAGCTCCAGGTCTGTATCTCCAATACCTTCTGGGCATCACCAGCTGAGCTCTCCAGAAGATCCTGATTTACTACCGTTCCTTCAGAAGCCCCTATCCCTCCTGTCTCGGTGCGTGGGAGCCCCGCCCTCCCAGTCGACCAGGCAGTCATCCTCAGTGGCTCTTCTTCCCTCCTCACCTACATCCACCTCCTCACCAAGGTTTACAGGCGCCTACTGACTCAGAGGCAATGGCATGTAGTAATCAAGAATGTGCAGACTCTTAACGCATTGGGTTCATGAACACAACAGTACGTGCTGTGGAGCTGTGTTCGTTACAGGGAACCCTGTCACCCTGGGGTTAATCAGCTCGTTTCCACTTACACTGATGCCGAAGGTCTCTCCCTAGGACCTGTGCTGCATATACCTATGGAGGGAAATATTTATTAATATTTATGGAAAGCTACAGGAAGGGCATCAAGAAATGGTCTACCCAGTGCCCTTCAGACAGGGGGTAGTTATCGGAGGAACAGGTTGCCTCAGTGCACATACCAAAACTGCCACTTCCTGGTTTTATAGCTAAGTAAGTTATTTAATGTCTTTGTGCTTCAGCTCTCTCATCTGTAAGATGTAGATAATAATAATAATAGCATTTACTTCACAGGGTTGTTTAAGGATTAAATGACTTAGTACATATAAAGCACTGACACCAGGCACCAGGTACACGGTAAACAATAAATCTTAGCTAGTATTACTGTTGGTGTTAGGCTACTTCGGTATCTCTCGGCTCCGTCCCCCTCTCTACATCCCCTCTGCTCTCAGCTCATACAGGCGTTCAGTAGCCCTTAGAAATATCATAAGGGTGTCCCTGTCTGGATTCTGGCATCCCTCCAAACTAGCTTCCATTCTGCTGCAATTAGAGTCTTCCAAACGCAAATCTGCTCTCATTACCACCCTGCCTGGAAATCCTCAATGGCTCTTCAATACTCAGAGAAAAAAAAATCCAAACTTCATGGGGTACAGTATGAAACCCTTTCTGACATGGCCAGAGCAACCACACTGGGTAAGCCTAAGGGGCGGGAGGGCCAAAGCCGGGCCTCCAGACAGAGACCAGCACAGCCGCATGTGCTATCTGCCTCGGGTCTCATGGCTTTTCCTCAAGCATATCCCATTGCCCGGAATGCCCTGCCCCCCATTGGTTGTCCAAACTAGAAATCTGAGTCTAACACTGCCTCCTCTCTAATCTTTACACGAGATCTGTTCTTCCATACTTTCTTTAAAAAATCTCTTTAATACCTCGGATAGTCCTCAAGTCCACATGAGACATTCCCAAACCAGATGCAGGTCACCTTTCTAGCGGGTCGTCCTCCAGCATGTGACACACACAGAGCTACCTGAGATCCTCTGAAGCAGTTTCCCTAAGGCCTCTGCTCCTCTGTACACTGCCCATGTTTCCTCCTGCCTACGATGGTCTAGGTCTTTTCTTCATCTCATAAAGCCCCTTTCTTGGTGAGGTCTTTGCTGCTACATCTCTTCTATTTTCCATCCCACAGATGGAACTGTTTCTCTTGTCTCTAGGCACTCTGTACAGATCTTTCCTACGATCCTTCGAATTGTAGTGACATTTTGTATTTGTGTGCCTGCCTCTCATGCTAGGACGGGAGCTCAAGGTCTTGGCAGCCCAAGGCTTTAATATTAATGCTCATTTTATGTTTGCTGAACAGAGTCCTCTGTAGAACTAGCGCTCTGCTGTAATTTAGCATTCTTCAAATTCAGGATGAGAATATGTCTTACAGAACAGAATTTGGTATAAGAAAAGTTTTCTCAGAATCCCCATAAAGGTACTCTGTTATTACACTATCCAAAACTCAGAGCTTATCAATCTTTGGCAAAGGCTTATTAGGAAAAACTTAATGCAAAAATGGGGGCTAACCACATGAGGCAAATATTTTTTTAAAGCAACAATTCTGATGAAACAGTAAAAATTAAATCTGGAATTACAGAATTGAAGAACAAGAAGGGAAGTCTGGAGAGCCAAGTGCCTTCACTTTATAACTGAGGAAATGTACACAAGGCCTCTCTGATCAGTAGTAGCAACAGAAGACTAGAATCCAACTTCCTGCTGTGTCGTCTTAAGCTGCTCTCTCCCATTATGCCAGATGAAAAGGAAAACAAAACTGCCTATTCTGCAAGTGGGATACTCAGATTTCACACAAGCACATGTGCAGTTCACCTAAATTGTAAATCTCAATGTAGTTTCAAAGCAAACCCAGCCCAAGTGAATACTGTGCAACAACAGCTGGCTTTGAAGTCTCAGTGCAGAGTTTGAATCCTGGCTCAACACTAGCCCTGTAAACCCAGTTCAGTCACAATAATCTCCGAGGCAGTTTTCTAATTGGACTGTGAAGAACAGTGCCTCTTTCATAAGCTGCCGGGAGGGTTAAATGAGAACGCTGATGAGTGTATTCTATGAATCATAAATGCCACACAATTACCAGATATTAATAAAGTAAAATGCAAGGTAGTAGTTGGCATTTTTTTAGCATTGAAAAATAATCACTACTTAATTGTTCTGTTTATCCTTATATCCTTCTCTCTTTTTAAAACTCTGGCACTTTCTCTGCTCTTTAGAATTGCACTAGCTCCTAAGTAAGGAAAAGATAGGAAAGGCATTATTTGAATAGGCAAAAATTCAGGTTTTCCGTGAGCTCCACTGCCAGTGACAGAACAGAAATATCTCTTCAACTGGGTAACAAGTATATTCTCAGCCTACAACTGTATTACACATGTTGCTATTTACCCATATATCTGAACAGGCTACAGGTCTTACACAAATCCAATGTCAGTGAAGTACAGGGTCTTTAAGCTGTAAAGGGCATTAAGGATCATCTAAATTCTATCTTTTCTTTAAAGTACATTTAAGTGAGAAACCTAACTAGGAAAAAAATCAGGCACTATACTATTATGTACTTTAACATACAGGTTATTTTGTACTACCTGAACCTGACTATAGATTATACATGTCTGTTAATAAACAGAACTACATTTGAATGTCCCATGGAAGTACCTTCATACATATTGAGATCTATGAATTATTAACCTTGCGATAAATACTTGGTTTGTGATACTGAATGTAAATAGAAGTATTATAAACACTTTTGACAGTTATTTCTCCTTTGGACATTAAATCTCACTGACCTTTATCACATTAGTATATACATAGATACATAAACATATGAATCACAGTACAATTTCCATTTAGGACGGAAACTATATAGTTACTTATTATTATAAACTAAGATAAGATGTTAGGATAAGATCAAAGTCAAGGCTGACAAAAATGAAATAATCATAAATATGCCCCACTCTACAAATCAGTTATTGCATGAATTTGGTTAACATAAATCAATTTGCCAGGACTTGATACATTTCAAACCAAGAAGGCAAAAAATTAGATTGTGAAAAAGCACCAAGTTATCAAGATATTGTATATATTTGGAACCAGATAAAATCATGTTCTCTCAGCAAACATATTCATAGGTATTAAGTAAAATTTTAAAAATAAAGCTTTAAGCATGGCTTTATACTACTATCAACTTAAATATAAATAGAACTTGTAAACATCGGATGTTTTACCCACTTTCCTTTGTGAAACATCCTTATAACATTCTCTTAATTCAGCATGTTGTCAAATAGTACTTATTAAGCACTATTCTGAGTAAATGAAACAGAACAGTCCCTTGTTCTGTGTTGTAATTTGGCACAGACATCACCCACACAGGCCAGCCTTCTGAAGGGTATATCAGAACTGTTCTAAAGAAAGATCACAACAGTGAAGTCCAAGAAAAAGGCACTTAAAATTCTGTACCAGTCCCAATTTAGTGTTTGTGACTGAGTGGTGTCAACCAAATGATCGCTTGGCTCCTCCCCTGCACAATTTTTACCCCAGTGGGTTGGCAGACATTAATTCATTATCACTCACTGATATATTCCACTATAAATGTACTTAGGATTTTCTACATACTATTTTCCTTTTAAATTCTGTTAACTGAGTAGCTCCCCCTCCTTTATTTAAAGAAGCTTTTCCATATTTAGTGATAGGAAATACATTTACTTAATCAATTTACTATACTCTTGGTAAGGCAAAAAATTTTATTTGGAGACTCTTCCACTTGACAATTGTGAAAATTTCCTTAGAGGTTTTCCATTTTTAATGTAATTTACTACTGTCTGAGTAAGCAGCAATCCCAAGTACATTGATAAATACTGTGGAGGGAAATTTGCCTCCGTAGTCTGTAAACTGATCAGATCCAAGAAAGTCTCTTTGGCGCAGAGAAAGACGGGAGTTAGAGAAGCCAAAGAGAAGGACTAACATGCATGACAGAATCAAGGTATACATGATAATACAAGAGAAAGCCTTACTTTTGTGGTCGAGGCTGTAAGTCAACAGATGCTCAGTGAAGGCATGTGGCCAGCCTCACAAGGACAGAGCCAAACGGTCAAGGACCCAGGGCTGCTCTGTCCAGTCAAAGATATGCAGAACAGCAAGTCTGACTACAGATGGAAGGCCTTAGGTTCTTCTGCAAGTCTGAGTCTTCAAATGCATTACTACTATTTTCTTTATTCTACAGAATTTACTCTTTTCATTCTACTTAAGAGTTTTCACAATTTAATTAACCCAATCAATGTAATATTACCTGAAGAGCTAATGAGCTTGCACCTTATTTCATCAGTTCACTCCTAAGTGTGTATAACCCTCATTGCCCCATCATCCCATAAAAGCTTCTGGGGGCTTCAAGTTTTGGAAAATCATATACAGTTGCCACTGCAAAGCAACAAAGATAGATAGCAAATTAACTAGGATAGGAACTTTTCATTGGAAGAGTTACGTTTTGCAAGAAACATATTTACTAAGAAGTAACAGTAGTTACTACTACTTAGTGAGTAGTGATTATTTGCTAGGAACCATGTTAAGTTTTTTTTTTAATGATCAATAGCTCTATAAATTCTTTCCCACAAATTTACAGATGAGAAAAACTGAAGCTTGGAGGAGTAAAATAATTAGCCCAAAGCCACTCTGAGAGTAAATCAAAGAGCTGGAGAGAAAACCAGGGGTGCCCATCTCCCTTAGATGGGATGCGGAAATCAAGAGTTCAGTTCTCAAAGGGTGACAGCGGTGACACATAAGGCAGCTATGGTCTGGGTGGAACACCACTACTGTCAGAGGCAAGAACAGAGCATCTGGTACATGGAACATACCTACCACCCCCAAGTGCACGTGAAAATTTCCCCTCCAAAGGCCTGTAACATTATATTCTGTCATACATAAAATTAAAACGAGGCATATGGAGATAAGTGATCCTCTGCATTTAAATTAAGCATCTAACCTTGGAAGGAAATGCTGGCATTAAACTCACTTAGAGAACTAAAATGACTCACAAATATTTCCCATTTTCCTTTCAACCATAAAAAATGTGACCTTTCAAAAATGCCACATCATTTACTGACATATTAAAGCTATATTTTCTAAATAAGATAGTTAAATTTCTTAGGTCTCATAAACATTCTAACACACAGTTAACTGCGTGAGGAAAAGAAAGGAAGGAAGGGGGTCCAGTGCAATTTAGCAAAATTGCATGAAAAAATATGTCTATATATAGAGCAAAACTGTATTACAGAGAGTTCTAAAAATGGTGATGGGTTATGTAAGAAGGGAAGTCATCCTTTTTAAAAATGTATAATCCCATTAGAAATGCAGTGATCTTTGGGACACAGAGTAGGTACCTGGGGGGAAGTTGTGAGAACAGCATGACAGCTTGTGAATTATAATGGCTGAAGAACTTATTTGCAGGTATGATAAATTTTGTAACCTTTCCAAAAGTTACATACCATTAGAAGCTTTAATTGTAATACGCTGGCAAACTGAAACATGGTATCATAATAGATCACTTTTGGGGGGTTCTGTCTAGTTTACTGCTTCACCATTAAATGCAACTCCTTTCCCACAGAGAGGGAACCCCAGGTCCAATGTTTGGACTACATGTCCAAGTTATGTGGCCCCAGGGGAGCCAATCAGCCACGCTTCCACCTTTCCTGGTCCTTGTTTTAATCGTTTGCTGCATTCTTGCTTTGGAATTCCATGACACACCTGTATTCTCCTTTTCTGATCAAGTAGCTCAAGCTTGCTTGTATAATTTGCAAAGCCCTGGTAGAAGCTCATATTTTCAAAATCATTTATAAATTTGTGTTTCTCTGTGTACTGCCCCTTACCCGCAAAAAATAACCTGCTAAAAATGAAGACTACAATGATCACTTCCTTTTATTAGTGGCGACAGAAAAGGACAAGGTGTATTTTGGAGGTTCTAATATATTAGACATATTATCATTTACTATCTGTCAAAGAATAAAGGGAAATTCTCCATTTCAAATCTGTATTCCATGTTAGCTTTTTGGTATGTCAATAACAATCAGATTAATTATTTTGGTTTTTTTTGTAATAATTAAAAGCAATACATTAAAGAGCTTTAAATGTGTGCCCTAGTGCAAGTATATGGCATTTAATGTAAAATCTGCTGAGTTGTTAAATCTCGAGCCCTGATTATTACATATATTTTTTAGTTCTTTGTTTCACAAAAAACCAGTTTATCCCTGCTTCAAATTTTACTGCATAAAATAAAGCTCTTTTCTTATGACACTTTAAAAAAACTATATATCATTCTATACCAGCTATTAGAAATTTATTCCTTTTAGGTCTCCCCAGTGATACTGTAAATCAACTTAGTGACTTTAGTGCCAATGATCTACCACTTAGGATTATTTATATAATGAGAATCAAATATAAAAAGCTCATTTGAAAAACCTGAGCGTTCTGGGTAATAATGCCCGCCTCCCAGAATCACTGCCATCAGCACTCAATAACCAAGCCTAAAGATTTGCTCCTAATGAAACAAATACTTTCTTCGAAGGTAGTAACAACCACCTCAAAGAAGCTCCGCCATCCTGAACTCTGTGCTGCCATGATGTCCTGAACCTCGCGACGCAGTACTGTCAAGCTCTGAAAGTGAACTCTAGCTGTGGAGATGTGAATGAGGGAAGCCAGAGAGTGCTTCAGTTTGTCGGCTGTGTTTCTAGGACACTTTACTTCTTTAATGAAAAGCACTGATCCAACTAGAGGTGATCTTTAATTCTAAATTAACAGACTTTCCAGCTCACCTCTTCTTGGTGCAGGTGAGGAATGACATTCTTTAATCTTAATTGCTGTTGGCCTACAGTATGCATGTAAAAAAGCAAAAAACAAATAAATACTTGGCCACTTTCTATGCTACAAAAGTTGGTTAACATGTTCAGTGAAGACCAGAAATTATAGTCTGTCACGGACAAACCAGTAACATAAAACTGAGAAACAAGATAGAGTAACAATTTGGTTTCAAGCACTACGTCACAGCATTATAGTCTCATTTGAACTCTAAAACACAATGGCTGTCATATGAATTTTTAATGAATTTCAACAAAGCTTTGTCCTTTTCTATTAGCAAGAACATTATAGGTCAAATGTTGTGGCACAGTCACCAATCAAGGCCTAGAGCACTATTTACATATTAGGACTATAGTATTGTGATGAGAACAGCCAACAGTTGCTGAGTGGGGTCAAAGTGAGGGGAGGGTTGGAAGTGGAAGAGGCAATTACCATTGAAGTATAAGTTCACGTGCTTTCAGGCCCAGAAAACAGACCAAAGACAATCATGTTACGGAGTTCAGGGTATCTTAAAAATGTGAGATCCAACATTTAAAATGTTGTCTTACCAAATGACGTTAACTATATTACAAATGAATGGTGTACATAAATACCCTGAAAGGGATGGAAGGACCTGGCCCTGCTGGCTTTGAAAACAGTATTTTTGGCTTGATAATGTGATGTTAAAGAGAAAAATACCTGTAACACTAATACTGTACTCTAGCTGCTAAATGTGTTTCTCACAGGGGTGTGAGTTCAGAAACTCCAATCTCTTCCTCTCTCTCTGTCTCTGTCTCTGTGTCTGTCTCTGTCTCTCTCTCTCTCTCACACACACACACACACACACACTCACACACACACACACACGTTAAACAAGTTAGTAAATACATTGAAAGCAGGGGACCTCAGCCTGGTTGAGACTCTCAGAAAAGCCACAGGCTTTTTAGTTGCCTTCGTGACTCCAGATAAGATGAACGAAGCATGCTACTCTCTCCCCACTGAACGCAATCACAAACCCTGGCCGGAGTGCATGGCGCAGCACTCTGAGGCTTTGAAGAGAAGTGGTAAACAGGTTGGGGAAGGGGACAAGATCTGGCACAGCAAGGCAGTCCAGGGGCAGTGGTGGTGGAGGTAAAAGACGGGTAGGCCCCTAAAACTCTGAGGGGAGGAATCCTCTGTGACCGGAGAAGCGGTGGTGTCAAGACAATGGGCAAAATCACTGTTGCTTTTTTGTCTCTGTGTCCTCTTGCAATGTGGCCCCAGACACAGATGCAGTTTTGGGAAGTGCAGGGTAGATAGCACATACAAGAGCTTTTGACTTCTGACTAGAGGAGTGGACGGGCAGAGGGCCCAAAGGGGCCAGGAAACTCCAGTGAGATCAGAGAGAAGGCTGCTCGAGGGAGTAATTCCATAATGTTGTAGAGAACTCCTGGTCTCACCTCCGAGACGAACACAGATCTGACCTTCGACAACCTACTGGACACTTTAAAAATCGAACTACAGTGTAGACCACTGCCCAGGTCTAGACTGGCTACACGGTGGGGCACATGGAGGTCAGATCCAATGAGCACTGCAAAGGCTGTGAAAGCTGAACTGACACTGGAACCCAGACAGCAAGAGCAGGTTGAAATCTGCAACCTGAACCTAACCTGTTGAATGCCAGCTAATCCAAAGCAAAACAAAAAAATCAATTTTCTGCTTAAAATTTAAACAAGACCCTGGATTTCATAACAGAACATTCAACATGACCCTTACTTGGCATACAACCAGAAAAATATCAACTTAATTGCTGTTGGCCTACAGTATGCATGTAAAAAAGCAAAAAACAAATAAATACTTGGCCACTTTCTATGCTACAAAAGTTGGTTAACATGTTCAGTGAAGACCAGAAATTATGGTCTGTCACGGACAAACCAGTAACATAAAACCAAGGGACAAGATATAGTAACAATCTGGTTTCAAGCACCCTGTCACAGCATTATAGTCTCATTTGAACTCTAAAACACAGTGCTCTAGGCTTTGATTGGTGACTGTGCCACAACATTTGACCTATAATGTTCTTGCTAACAGAAAGGGGCAAAGCTTTGTTGAAATTCATTAAATTCATTAAAAAAGATAGCCACCAGCCCAAATATTGGAATTATTATAAGACTTTAAGGCAGCTGTTAAAACTATAGTTTAAGAGGTAACAGTAGCCCTGGCTGGTGTGGCTCAGTGGGAAGAGTGTCGGCCTGTGAACTGAAATGTCATTGGTTCGATACCCAGTCAGGGCATATGCTTGGGTTGTGGGCCGGGTCCCCAGACGGTGGCCTGTGAGAGGCAACCAATTGATGGAAACATCGATGTTTCTCTCCCTCTCTTTCTCTCTCCCTTCCCCTCTCTCTGTAAATAAGTAAGACCATTAGAAGGAAAATATAAAGAAAGAGCAGATGGAAAGGCGAATGAGCCAACAAAAAGATTTGTAGAATACATGCTTGATATGAACTGGTAGATATGAACTTACAGATTCAAAAGTCTCAGCAAATACCACACAGAGTAAGTTCACAGAAATCCATGCCCTGATATACCCAATCAGACTTCTGGACATTCAAAAGACAAAAATCCTGAAAGCAGACTGATTATAATGGCAGGAAAAAAGGTCAATATGATATGACTGTTGACTTTTCATCAGAAGTCATGGAAGGTAGAAAGAACAATATTTTTCAAGTTGTGAAAGGAAAGAAGTGTCATCCAGTTAATTCTACATCCGGTGAAAATACCCTTAACCAATGAAGATGAAATAAAGACATTCTCAAATGAAGAAAAATTAAGAGAATATTTGTTGCCAGAGGATTTACTTTAAAAAATGCTAAAGAAAGTTCTTTAAATAGAAAGGAAATTATACTAGAAGGTAACCTGGAATATCACGAATAAAGAAAAGCAACAGAAATGGTAGATATCTAGTTAAATATAATAAACTATCTCAATTTCTATAAACTATGTATGATAGTTTAAAGTAAAAATTATAATAATGTCTTGAGATTTCCAATATATGTGGGATGGTACTAATGCAGTGGTTAGAAGGATACTTATAACATTAAATGCTTGTATTAGAAAGATATCAGATCAACAATCTAAGCTTCAACCTTAAAAAATTGGAAAAAGAAGAATGTGATCAACTCAAAGTGATCAGAAGGGTGGAATAAGAGCAAAAATATTTTTTCTAAATGTTAAAATGAGGAAAAAAATGAGAGCACAATCAATGAAACTGAAAACAAAAAAGCAGAGAGAAAAAATCAATCAAATCTAAAGCTAGTTCTTTGAAAAAAAAATAAAACTGATAAATCTTTAGCCAGACTGACAAAGTACAAAAGAAAGATATTAAAATTATGAAGAAAAGAGGGGCTACCAATGTAGATTCAGCAGGTATGAAAAGGAAAACAAAGTAACACTTAAGACAATCCTACACATGTATATTCAACAACTGAGATGAAATGGATTAACTTTTCAAAAATCACAAACACCTAAAATGCACCAAAGGGAAAAACAGCCTGGTTAGCCTTCTACTAAAGCAGTTAAATTTGTAGTTAGGAAACCTTTTCAAAAAAGAAATCCCAAAGCCCAGATAGTTTCATTGGTAAAGTCTACCAAACAGTCAAAGAAATAAAATCAATTCTACAATCCCTTCTAGAAAACTTAACAGAAGGAAATACTTCCTAACTCATTCTGTGGGGCCAGAATTACCATGATACCCGAACCAGACAAAGATAGTACCAGAAACAAAAATTACAGCAATATCCCACATAAACTTAGAGGTGAAAATCCTCAACAAAATGGAGTATTAACATTAATAGTAATGTACCACTTACATCATTTCAGCTCCGTGGGTCTTGCCTGCAGCAGTGTTACGGCAATGAGTTTATCGTGGGAATTCACAGCCAGATTAATATGTGAAGTCAACTACTGTAATTCACCACATTAATAGACTAAAAAAAAATCCCACATGTGATCATTTCAACTGATATAGAAAAAGCATTTCACAAAATTCAACACTCATTCATGATTTTAAAAAATTTTTTAGCAAACTAGGGAGAGAAGAGAATCTTTCTAATCTGATAAAAGACATCTAAAGCAAAACAAAACTCCAGAGCTGAATCACAGATCATGTTAAGAGAACAAATGTTTTCCTCCTAAGATCTAGAATAAGGTAAGGATATCTATTCTTGCCACGCTAATTCAACATAATACTGGAAGTTCTAGCCGTTGCAATTAAAAGAAGAAAAAAAATTAAAAAGCATACAGATTGAAAAGAAAGAAATTGTCCCTATTTGCAGAGAACATGAATAGCTACATAGAAAATCCTAAAAAATCTATGTAAGTTCTTTGAACTAATAAGAAAGGCTGAAGAATATCAAGTTAACTTACAACATTCAATTTCTGCATTGTAGCAACGAATGACTGAAAACACAAAATTTTAAATGTAATACCATTTACAATAGTTCCCAAAGAAATAAACAGATAAGTATAGAAATCTAACAAAACAGGTATAGGATCTGTATGTTGAAAACTAAAAAAAACTGAAAGAAAATCAAAAGAAGATGCAAATAAATGGAGAAACATATCTATGGACTGAAGGACTCACTATAATTAAGAATATCAATTCTCCCCAAAATTATTTATAGATTTAATGTAATTACAATAAAACTCCTGGCAGGAGTTGTTTTTGTTGTTTGTTTATTTATTTAAAATCCTCATCCAAGTATATGTTTATTGATTTCAGAGAGACAGGAAAGGAGGAGGGCAGAGAGAGAGGGAGGGAAGCAAGAACAGAGAGAG